>JARHVA010002960.1:1232500-1360000 GCA_037957365.1 Torreya grandis | reverse complement strand
TGATGACAAAAGGTCTTATAAGTTTGATAAGAGCAAGAAAAGCTTTATAAGGTATAATGATAAGAATAAGTTTTCCAAAACCAAAAATAGTTTATATAGCAAAGAATATTGTAGCTCATTTTATGAGAGTAAGATAAATTATTTTGACAGTGACCATGAAGGTGATGTCCCTAACATTAATGAGGCTCTCTTCATGGATGAAGAAGTAAGATGCTCAAATCAAGAAGAGTCCATATGGATTGGTGGTTCTATTGGGATTTATATGAAGAAGGAGATGAGGTGGAATTTAAGGCTAAGTTGATGAATACTCTAGAATAGTTGAAGATGATAAAGAATAATAATAGGGTGATGACATCTCTTATAAAATATTATGTATAGTAAATAAACTTGTTTGAAACTATAATAAGTAAAAAATCCAAGGAAATATTGGAGGTAAATCTATTGAGAAGGGGTGGGGGTGAATCATTTGTCTTAAAACATTCCTCCAATTTCACTTAACATTCATGTATCATTCACTCACTTACATACATCAATAAATGTATACACAATCATATATGAAAGCAAAAAACATTAGGACATGAGATATATGTGGAAAACCCTATATGAGAATAAAACCCAATAAAATACAAATTTTAATATTATTATATAAGAAATGGATCAAAATTTTAGTGAGGCACCAATCCCACAAGTAGCACCAACCCCTCACTAGTCAAGCACTCACTCAACTAGTCTTTTAACAAGCTTCAACTTGTAAGGAGTATCCAACCTCCTAGGTAACATAACACCAAGTTAGATACCCTAAATATATAATCACACTTGGACACATATTTATCACTAAAATAAATATTACCTCCTTATTTTTCTCTTCTCACTCTTTAGTATCTCTCAAATAGCCTTTTAAGCCTTCTCGCTCAACTAGCCCTTTCTTTGGTAGATTGGGTCAAATTAACCTGATTAAAACCTATAAAAACAAGATATATATTAATTTAATATTAATAATACCTATCCAATTATATTCAATCCCTTTACCTAGTTTTCAAAACTCTATATCCTTTACTTACTTGCTCAACTCTCTTACTAGTCAAAATAGGCCTATTAAGCCTTATCTTTATACTTGAATCTTTATCATACCCATCTTGGTTAGAAAATAAAATTAATAAAATTGGATCACACTTTAAATATATAAATACAAATTTTTCATAAGTTAAAAAATTACTACATAGGTCGGTCATTACCCTTAAGGGCCAAAACTGTCATTAATCTTAATAGAGACCTAATGCAATTAGGCCTTCTCTAAGCACATGTTTCAATTAGACCTTATTGGAACACTTTGATATTATAAAAATGGATGAAAAAATTAATATTTAACTTTATATACCTCTTAAAATATCACCTTATTTCCCCATCACCATTTGGCTCTTTTCACTCCTTGAACCACCCAATTAGGTCTACTCGCAAATAGGCCTTCTTACTGCCAAAAAGTCTATCTAGCAAATTTGATGCATAAAACCAACTTTGTAACTTTAAAAAAAACAAAAAAAAAACATTTATATAATATTAATTAACTCATTTTAAACTTAATTTTTATTATAATTCATCAAATAGGGTAAAAGACCCCAAACTAATCAACTTCATAAGCTTACTCAAAACTACACACAGGACTTAAGGACCCAATCAAAATACTTTGACTTTTAATACATTAATAGGAGTTTATAATGAATGTATATATGTAAAAATTAACATATTATACCTTTATAACACTTTAATTTTCATTATATCCTTCAACATAGTGAAAAATGACTTAATAACATCATTTTCACTTACACACAGAAAATTACTTGTAGCACCAAAAACACAATCATGGAAACTAAGCCTTAAAACATCCATGTAAAATATTTTTTGATATTAAAATAGGTTTAAATTAAAATTTATAATAATTATATAATATTTTAAAATATATATTTCATATTTATATATCAATATTGGTCTTATAGACCAATCTCACAACTTCACTCTACACAAACTTCACTGTATTAGATAGACCATTTTGATGAAATTTTTTTTATTGGGTATAAGAATCATAAAAAATTATAAACCAAAGTGATATTATTAATAGGTGTTTTATAGTTACCCCATACATTTTTATCCATCCCTAATCCTTTGTAACCAATCCTTGATCTCATTCTCATCCTTGCCTAGTTTTTTTTATGTCTGGCCTATTAAGCTTATTTAGCAATAGGTCATCTTCCATGACCATTTTAGCACATTTTAAGTATTAAAAAAGATTAAAAAAAAATCATTTTAATAAAAAAAAAAAATTATTATACATCATCTTCCATCTATTTGCATGCTTTGACCTCGCCAACCCTATCTACTACATCAAAATTCCTAGAAATAAGGGGTTTCATATAGCTTTTACTCACTATCAAGATAAACCAAAACCACATAGAGAAACTTGGAATAGTAATTTACATATTAAAAAAATAAAAATAGGTTAAAAAAAAAACATTATGATCTGTAACTGACAATATCTTTCCTATCAGGTCATTATGAGGGTTTTAGGAGGGTTTTGACTTGTTTCCCTTCTTAGCAATCATTCATAAAGGATTTAACCTCAATTCCAAAACCAATGATAGTAAAATAAATATAGGTAAATTTCATAACTTATATGAATTTCTTAGTAATTAATGAAAATGTTTCACATGCCAATGATCATAAGAAATTCCTTCTTGGGTTTGTAACACCCCATTCTATGCACACAGAGGAACTTATAACCAGTTTTCATGTTTTCTTATTTAATAAATTATATAAAACTTTGTAAAAAAAATTAAAATAACATATCACACATTTTTCAATGATATAAAGAGCTTTGGTACCTTTTTAAATGATCTTGACCCTTCATTAGGCCATATTAGGTTTCTTTGTACACTAGGCCTTACACTACCAATCATAATTAGATCATGAACATACCTTAAAACTTATTGAAATGATTTAAAATCCTCATAAACATGTCATATGAACTTATATCCTACTCATAAAATATCAAAATTCATCACACAAGTTTCATACTGATCACCTTAACATGCTACCAGGCCTATGCCTTTTTACTAGGTCTCCATATAAGGCCTAAACCTCAAGGCTTGACCTTGAAACTCATCTAAAGGCTTATTTGTCTCTTGATCATGTTTACATATATTTTTCTACTCTCTCATGCATGTAATAACAAAAATAATCAATATTTACTATGTTTTATATTCAAACACCTCTTCTTAGGTTTAGACTAGGCTTCTACTAGTACACAATAGTATCTCACCTTATGCCATGATCTCAAATTTGACATGTCAAAAACCTTAGAAAAATTACTAGGTTTCCTTAAAATTGTCCCTCATCATAGATACAATAGGTTTCCTTCAAATTTTCTCTTGTCATGAGACTTATTTGACACATATCATCTCACCATGCATGACCTCAACTCTGACCTTGAAAAAAATAACATTTGTCTTGAATTTGACATCAATGATAACAAAAAAGCTTCAAAGATAATAACATGAATCATAACTCAAAAATATCCACCTTTATCATTGATGGAAAACATTATAATATAGAAGATTATTCTTATTACCTCAAGTTGAATCTTCTTTGATACTTTGTCTTTCTACCAAATAGAAACTTTTTTTCCCTTTGACATTAATGAAAAAGGGCCATGTTCTTGGTGACTTATCTGATCCTTGGACCTGAACCAATACACCTATTATTTTCAAATGATCGTAACATATATCAGGCTTACATAGCTACAATTGGAAAATGATTGACTCCCCTTGTTTCCATGAGAATTTAATACATTTTAAAAACTATGACTTTGTTTGATCAAGTCATCATGTAAACTCTTTATGACCTATCTCTTATCACACCTATAGTAAACTCTTGTCTAAACCTTGAATTTGAAAGTTAACAAAGACCATAAAACTCCCCCTATAACCAATCATCCTTCATGCTAATTTCTTACTATCTGAGTGCCTCTATGAAGCCTAATGGATTCACCTCTACTCTAGTGAACTAGAACAACATAAACTCAAGAGATTCCCAAATCTCCATGTCCTTGCTAGATTGAAATTTATTTATGATCCTCTTATTTTTGAATAGTTTTTTTGACTTGAATTTTGCAATATCTATTTAAAACACTATTTTGACTTGACTTCTTCATCCATAATCTGAGCTAATATAGAGAATTATTGGCACTCCTTTGCATATTGAATAGGCTCCACAATGGCAAATAGTCCACTTGGATTTTTAAATTGGTCATCAACTTTAGCTACCTTAGGTTTCCACTTACTATCTTGTATTCTTTTTTATACTGTAAGAACCTCAAATTGCTTTTTTTGTCTAGAGAAATCATGCATATAGTAGTTTTCAATATGACCAACTTTATGACAATTGAAACATATTATTCCTTTGGATAGAAACACACCATGAATCATACCTCTTGACTGATGACTTTCCTCATAATTCCATGCATATTCATTCTTGGAGAGCCTTCTATAATGCCTTACTCTATGACCAAATTAGTTACATGAATAATAATAACCACTAAAATTATTATCATACCTTATGGTATTAGGTTACTTGATAGTATTAGACTTAATTATATTATAACCCTCATTCTTTGGCTGATCATTGATCTTTTTTATCATATTAGTGTTCTAATTTTGGTCTCCATAATACCAAGGCTTGTTTTGTCAGTAGTAGTCTTTCAACTACTCAGAATGTTGTCTAGGTCATTGGTACTCTTTTTAAACCTCACAAAGGACTTGACCCTAATTTATGCTTGTTTCAATTCATATCTCAAGGAAATTTCTTCAGCTACATACCTTGCACATTCATCTTCTTTGGCTTTTAGGCATGTAGTCACAATTTCAAGTTGACTCTCCACCTATTTGACTATTTCCTCTTATTCTATGGAGTTTTTTTTTAGTATAAATTCAAACAAGTTGATTTGATTCTCATAATATTTGATAAAATATCTCATCACCCTATTTTTCTTCTTTACCATCTTTAGTTCTTCTACAATATTCATTAACTTAGCCTCAAGGTCCGCCTCATCTCCTTCTTCATCTAAATCTCTACTATCACCTCCAATTCATATGGAATATTTTTTATTTGAACAAATTACTTATTCAACCATGAAAATAACTTCATTTACATCAGATCCATGAAATTAATGGTCACTCTCATAATCACTTCTCTCACTCTCATTAGATGAGCTATAATTTTCCTTGGTGTATAAACTTCTTTTGTTTTTTAATAACTTCTTATTATCATCATACCTTCTAAATCTTTTCTTGCTCTTATCATACTTGTAAGACATTTTATCATCATCATGACTTTCATAATTTTATTCACCATCCTTATCCTTATGCTTATGAGGGCACTTGTTAGCAAAGTGTCCAATCTCTCCATAATTGAAACATTTAAAAGGCAATTTGCCTTTATATCTACCTAAGCCTATCTTCAAATTTATTGAAAACATATATATTAATTCATCATCATCAATATCAAATTAATCATTATATTTGACTTTCTTACCTTGTGTCTTCTTCTCTTTTGGCCTATTTTATACCTTAAATGTAACTTCTTAATAGGTTTTCCTTCACTTGTCCTTATCTCAAAGGCTATTAGGATGCCATGAAGTGCATCCATTTCTAGCTTGTATAGATATTTCATTTATTCAGCAACAAATACCTTAGAATAAAATTTGTAATTTATATATCTCAATAAATTTTAAATAATATTAAATTATTTCAGCTCTTCACCTATACCTCTTATGATTTTGAACACTTCATCAACCCTTATTAAGTAGGATACAATGGTCTCATCTTCATTCATTTTTAGGATTTCAAATTATCTTATATGGGTCTACAATTCAGCCAATTTGAACTTGGATTATCCCTCATTAATAGTCTTAAACTTGTCCCACATATCATTGGTAGACATACAATGCACCAATTTTACAAGTTATGCCTTTTATAGGCCACACATAATACCATTAATTACTTGAGTTATTGTCACTCGCCTTCTTATCTGTTACATTTGTAAGAGGAATAAAGGGTGTATTATATCCATCCAATAATAATTTGAAAACATAATGACCTTGAGACATCATATATTTACTCATTTTGACACTCCAAAAAGCACAATTTGATCCATTAAATAATGGAGTTTTGCTTTTAGAGAAACCACCTTGTGCTTGACTAGCCATCTTTGCTTGATTAAAATCTCCTTTAAATTACAAGACCTTCTTCAAAGGACCTAATATGATACCAAATTTTAGATTTATAACTACTAATATGGGGGGTGAATTATTTTTCTTAAATTATTTCTCCAATTTCACTTAACATTCTTGAAACATTCATTCACTTACATATATTAATCAATGCATACACAAGCATCTATGAAAGAGAACAACATAAGGACATGAGATATATGTGGGAAACCATATAAAGGAATAAAACCCACTAAAACACAACTTTTAATTTTTTTATATAGGTAATGGATAAATTTTTTAGTGAGGCACCAACCCCTCACTAGTCAAGCTCCAACTCAACTAGTCCTTTAACAAGCTTTAACCTACAAGGAGGCTCCAACCTCCTAGATAAAACAAAACCAAATCAGATACCTTGAATATTTTATCACCCTTGGACACCTATTTCTCAATTAAATTAATATTACCTCCTTATTTTTCTCTTCTCACTCTTTAATCTCTCTCAAATATCCTCTTAAGCCTTCTCACTCAACTAACCCTTTCTTTGGTAAAATTATGTCAAATGACCTTGCTAAACACCTATAGAAACATAGTTATATATTCATGTAATATTTATCAAAACTCTATAATTATCTTCAATCCATTTACCTATTCTTCAAAACTCTACATCATTTGCTTACTTTCTCAATTTTCTAACTAGTCAAAATAGGCCTATTAGGCCTTATCTTTATACTTAACTATTGATCATACCCATATTGGTTGTCCAATAAAATTAATACACTTGGATAACACTTTAAATATATTAATACATAGTTTTAACAATTTAAAAATTTACTACATAGGTTGGTCATTTCCCTTAAGGGCCAAAACCACCATTAGACTTAATAGAGACCTAGTGCAATTAGGCCTTCTCTAAGCACACATTTCACTTAGACCTTATTTTAGAAATTTTATCCACTTAAAATGGATTAAGAAATTATAATTTAAATTTAATATACCCTTAATAATATCATATTATGTTCCCAAAACCATTTGGCTCTTTTCATTCCTTGAACCACCCAATTAGGTCTACTTGCAAATAAGCCTTCTTATTGCCAAAAATTTTGTCTAGAAAATCTGATGAATATAAAAAAAAATTACACATAAAAAAAAAAAAAAAAAAAAAAAAAACATGGATAAAATATCCATGACATAATTTTCAAAATAATTTTATTTATAATTCATCAAACAAGGCAAAAGACCCCAAATTGATCAACTTCATAAGCTTACTTAAAATAGCACACATGCCTTAAGAACCCATTCAAATGCCTTTGAATTTTCATAACTTCATAGGAGTTTATAATTCATAAAAATATTTTAAAATTAACCTATGAGACATATATAACACTTTAATGGGAATTTTATCCTTCAACACGGTGCAAAATGACTTAGTAACATCATTTTCACTTACACATAGAAAATTGGTTGTAGCACCAAAAACACAGTCATGGAAACTAATCTATAGAACATATATGTAAACACTTTTATTATATTTAAATGGGTTTAATTTAGCCTTAATAATCCTTATATAATTTTTTTAAATATATATTTCATAGTTATATATCAATATTGGTCTTACATACCAATCTCACAACTTCACTCTACACATACTTCACTATGCTAGATAGATCATTTTGCTAACAAATTTTTACTTGTGTATGATCATAATAAACAATTATAAACCAATGGTATATGATTAATATGAATTTATTAATTACCCCATACATTTAGATCCATCCCTATTCCTCTACAATCAATCCCTAATCTCATTCTCATCCTTGCCTAGTTTTCTCACTATCTTACCTATTAGGCTTGTTTAGTGATAGGTCATCTTTCATGATTGGTTTATAAAATTTAAGGTATATAAACTGATCATAAAATTTAATTATCAAAAATTCTTACACATCATCCTACATCCATTTGTATGCTTTGACATGGTCAACCCTATCTACTACATCAAAATTCCTAGAAATAAGGGGTTTCCTGTAGCTTTTACTCACTGTCAAGATAAACCAAAACCATATAAATAAACTTGGAAGAGTATTTTACATTTAAAAAAAATAAAACTAGGTCAAAAAAACCATTCTAAGCCATAAATTACAATATATTTGCTATCAGGTCATTATGAGGGTTTTAGGATGGTTTTGACTGGTTTCAATTCTTAACAATCATTCATAAAGGATTGCCCCTCAAATCCAAAGCCAATTTTAGGAAAATAAATCTGTTTACCTTCCATAATTTATATTAAATGACTAATATCTCATGTAAAGGTTGTACATACCAATGATCATAAGAAATTCATTCTCGGGTCTGCAACACCCCATTCTCCACACACAGAGGACTTTATCACCAGTTTTCATGATTTATTATTCAATAAATGATCTCAAACTTTATCAAAAAACTTAACACAACCTATAATATCTATTTTAATTTTACCAATATCTTTTTTACCTTTTGAAATGATATTGACCTCTCATTAGGCACTTTAGGTTTTTTTGTATACTAGGCCTTACACTCCCAATCATACTTAGATCATGAACATACATTTAAACTTCTTGAAATAATTTTAAATCCTCATAAAAATTTAATATTACCTCATATACTACTCATACACTATCAAGCTTCATCACACAATTCTCATATTGGTCACCTCAACATGCTACCAGGCTTATGCCTTCTTACTAGGTCTCCATGTGAGGCCTAAGCCTCAAGTCTTGACCTTGAAAATTATGAAGGCTTATTTTCCTCTTTTTCATGTTTAAATATCTTTTTATACTTTCTCATGCATTTTCTAACATAAATAATCAAGATTTACTATGATTTTTATGCAAACACCTCTTCATAGGTTTAGACTAGACTTCTCAAGACACCTAGTACATAATAGTAGCTTACCTTGTACCATGATCCTAAATTTTATGTGCCAATAACCTTAGAGAAATTAATAGGTTTCCTTAAAATTCTCTCTCATTATATCAATAAGAGGTTTCCTTAAAAAAAATTCTTATCATGAGACTTCTTTAACACATATCATCTCACCATACATGACCTCAACTCTGACCTTGACAAAATTGACATTTGTCTTGACTTTGACACCAATGACAACAAAAATAATTCAAATACATCAACAATAATCACACCTAAATAGGAAAAAGAGGAAATAGTTGAACAGGTGGAGAGTCAACTTGAGATTATGACTACTAGTCTAAAGACCAAAGAAGAAAAATGTACAAGGTAACTGAAGTGAATTCCTTGAGAACTGAGTTGGATTAGGCATAAAGTGAGGTTAAGTACCTTATGAGGTTTTAAAAGGGTACCAATTATCTAGACAAATTTTTGAGTATTCAAAATATTGATAATGAGAAAATAGGCCTTGGTTTTAGTGGAGACTAAAAGAAGAACACTAATGTGATCAAGAAGATCAATGATAAATCAAAGAATGAGGGTGTTGGTGGAATGAAGGTTAATACTATCAATCAACCTAATGAATGGTTATTGTTATTCATGTAACTAGTTTGGACATAGACCAAGGCATTATATAAGGCCCTCCAAGAATTAATATGCATGGAACTATGAGGAGAGTCATCAGTCAAGAGTTATGGGTTATGGTGTTTTTTCATCAAAAGGAATAGTGTGTTTCAATTATCATAAGATTGGTCATATTATAAAAAACTATAAGCATGGATTCTCAAGTCAAAACAAGAAATTTGAAAACCCTAGAGTATAAGAAAGAAGACTAGATAATAAGTAGAAACCCAAGGTAGCTAAGGTTGATGACCAATTTTCAAGTCTAAGTGGAACATTTACCATGTTAGAACATATTCAAGATATAAAGGAGTGTCAAGAATTCTCTCTGTAAGCTCAAATTATTGATGAAGGAGACAAGACCAATAAAATAAGCCAGAATGTTTCTCAAACAAATATTGAGGAGGTCAAGCCAAAAGGAATATTCAAGCCGAAGAGGATCATGAAGGAAGTATAGTCTCATAAGCACATGTAGATATGGGAATCTCTTGATTTTATGTTATTTTAGTTCTCTAGAGTAGAGGTGACTCCATTAGGTTTCATGGAGGCACTCAACTAGTAAGCATTAAACATGAAGGATGATCAGTCATAGGGGGATTTTAGTGGTATTTGATGACTTTTAGATTCAAAATTTAGTCAAGATTTTGTTGTATATGTGATCACAAGAGATAGGTCACAAAGATTTTTTATGATGACTTGATCAAACCAAGTCACAGTTTTGATAATGTCTGAATTTCTCATGGAGACAAGGGGACCCAATCATGCTCCAAGATTAGGTATGTAAGCTTGATCTATGTTAATTCTATTTTAAAATAAAATGTGTATTTTTTTAGGTCAAAATATTAGATAAGTTTCTAAAAACATGACCCTTTGTCATTAATGTCAAAGGGGGAGAAAGTTCTTATTTGGGAAAAAGACCAAGTATCAAAGAAGATCCAGCTTGAGGAGATGAGAATGATATTCTATATTAGAATGTTTTCCATCAATGAAAAAGGGGGATATTTTTGAGTTATTATTATTTTTGTTGGTTTTTAAGCATTTTTTTTGTCATTGATGTCAAATTCAAGACAGATGTTAGTTATGTCAAGATCAAAGTTGATGCCATACATGGTGAGATGATATGTGTCAAATAAGTCTCATGATAAGATAAAATTTGAAGTTAACCTCTTGTTTATATATAGAGAGAGAATTATAAGGTAACCTAATAATTATTCTAAGGTTGATTTCCTATCAAATTTAAGATCATGATACAAGGTAAGTTATTATTGTGTACTATGTGTCCTGAGAAACCTAGTCTAACCCTGAGAGAAGGTTTATGCATGAAGCAAAGTGAAGCTTAATTATTTTTGTTAATAAAGGCATGAGATATTATTAAAAAAAAATAATTAAATGTTATCAAGAGGTAAATAATCCTTCATATGAGTTCCAAGGTTAAGTTTCAAGGCTTAGTCCTTACTCAAAAAACCTAGTGAGGAAACATAGGCTTGGTAGTATGATGAGGTGAGATATATGAGACTTGGGAGTTTATGGGTGGTAGTGCGTGAGAAATTTATGAGTCCATTTTAAATTATAATAATTTTTTGATAAAAATATATAAGTTTTTAAGGTATGATCATGGTCTATGTATGATTGGTAATTCAAGGCCTAGTGTGTAAAGAGACCTAATGTGGCCTAATGAGGGGTCAAGTTAATTCAAAAAGGTGATATATATCTTGAGATAATTTACATAGGTGTGATGGGATATTATAGGTGTGTTTACAAAGGCTTAGGTCATAAATTTAATAATAAAGCATGAAAATTGGTGTTGAGATCCTCTATGTGCATAGAATAGGGTGTTGCAGACTTGAGAAAGAATTTTTTATGTTCATTAGAACATGAAAACTTTACATGAGATATTGAGAATATAATTTAATTTTTTGAATTTACCTGTATTTAAATTCTTTGCATTTTTTTTATATTTTAGGGGTAATCCTTTATGAACAATTACTAAGGAAAACCAGTCAAAACCCTCTTAAAACCCTCATAATGACCCGATAGGAAATATCTTGTTGGTTATGGATTATAATTATTTTTTTGACCTATTTTAATGTTTTTAACATGTAAATTACTCTTATAGGTTTCTCTATGTGTTTTTTTTTTTGTCATGATAGTGGGTAGAAGCTGTAGGAAACCCCATGTTTCTCATAATTTTAATGTAGCAGGTAGGGTTGACTAAGTCCAAACATGAAAATAGATGGAGGATGATGTGTGATAATTTATTATTATTATAATTTAATTTTATTATCAGGTTTTAGACCTAAAATTTTTTAAACTAGTCATGGAAGTTGGTGTATCATTAAAAGGGCCTAATGAGCAAGATAGTGAGAAAATTAGGAAGTAGTGAGAAAGAGATTAATGATTGGTTGAAAATGATTAGGGATGGATAAAAATGCATGATTTCATTTATAAATAATTATAAATAATATCTCTTTGGTTTATAAGTGTTGGTGATACTCATAAACAAGCAAAAAGTTATTCTTAAAGTGTCTTGTCGAACATAGTAAAGTCTGTGTAGGGTGAAGATGTGAGATTGGTATGTAAGACAAATATTGATATAGAAAATTGTAATATATATATATTCAAAGATGATATAATTATTATTAACTTCCATTATAACTCATTTTAAGATCACAAAAATTTTCACACAAGTGTTTTAAATCTTGATTGTCATGACTATGTTTTTGGAGCTATAGGCAGTTTTTTGTGTATAAGTGAGAATGTTGTTCTTAAGTGTTTTTTCATAGTTTTAAATAATAAAATTAACATTAAGTTGTTAAATATGTCTAATATTTTTCACATTTTTATGCATTATAAACTCATATTAAGGTGTGAAAAGTCAAATGCTCTTGACTAGGTTACTAGGTTTTTGGAGCTTGTGTACATTTCTAAGTGAGTATATGAAGTTAATCAGTTAGAGGTATTTTTCCATATTTTAGGACTTAAAATTAAAATTATGTCATGGATATATTATCCACTATTTTTTACTATGTTTATTTTTAAAATATGAGTTTATGATTTTGATTTACAAGACAAACTTTCTAGCAGTTAAAAGCCCTAATGGCAAGTGGACCTAATTATGTGGTTCAAAGAGTGAAATGAGACAAATGGTGTTGGGGACATAAGGTTATCTTATAAATTTTATATTTTAGTCATTTTTAAAGTTTTTAATACATTTTTTTAGGCTCAAATTGTTCCAAAGAGGCCTAAGTGAAACATGTACTTGGAGAAGGCCTAATTGCATTAGGTCTCTATTAGGTCTAATGGTGGTTTTAGCCCTTAAGGGTAATTACCAACCTATGAGGTGGTTGTTTCACTTATTAAATATGTATTTTTATCTATTATAAGGGTGATATAAGTATTTTTAGGTTTTTGGTTGACCAATATGGGTAAGATCAAGAGTCAAGTATAAAGATAAGGCCTAATAGGCCTAATCTAACTAGTTAGAATATTAAGCATGTGAGAGCATGATAAAGAGTTTATAGAGATTAGGTAAAGGGATTGAAGATTAAAAAATATGTGTTATGAATATTAAATGAATATATAACTATGTTTTTACAAGTGTGTAGCAAGGTCATTTGACCTAATTCTACCAAGGAAAGGGCTAGTTGAGTCAGATAGCCTAAGAGGTTGTTTAAGAGAGATTGAAGAGTGAGAAGAGAAAAATAAGGAGGTCATATTTGGTTGATTGAGAAATATTTGTTTAATTTTGATCATATATTCAAGGTATTTTAGTTTTTATTGATCTATTGATGGTTTTGGAGCTTTCTTGTAAGTTGGTGCTTGTTAAAGGACCGGTTGAGTTGGTGCTTGACTAGTGAGGGATTGGTGATCCTTGTGGGGTTGGTTCATCACTAAAAGTTTGATTAATTGATTATAGTATTTTATTACAGTATATTAATCATTTTTTTAATCCCCAAATATGTTTTCTCACATATATTTTATGTTCTCATGTTTTTTTCTTTCATATATGCTTGTATATGCATTAACTAATGTGTGTGTGTGAATGAATGCTTTATGGATGTTAAGTGAAATTTAAATATTATATTTAGGCAACTAATTCAACCCCACCCTCTTATTATCTTTATTTCAAACACAACTTATGAAATAAAGAAGAGAATGAACATAAAATGTTGTAAAATAATCAAATTATGATCAAGGAGAAAATGATATTATGAAAGAAAAGATATTCATCAAGAAGACTAGGTCATATCCATGGTATTACAATGCAACTAATTAATTAAATTAAAGTGGTAAATATAAACCAAAATACTAAAGAAGAGGACTAAGGTTTGTGTATAGAATAGATGATCTAAAATGAGAGATCATCAGAGAAGTCCTATAATAAGTGTTAGTATATATATATATATATATATATATATATATATATATATATATATATATATATATATATATATATATATATATATATATATATACTAACACTTATTATATATATTTAAAAAAGGATGTATTTAATAAAATTATTTATTTAAAAATTTCACATTGGTGGTTCTTTAAAAACATGTCCTTCATTAGTTTGTAGATGATAAGTTCTAGGACCAATAATGTATTTTAATAAGTAAATCCCCCACCATTTTTTGTGAATATTTTCCTTATTTTTCATATGCATAATCTAATTTGAGGACTAATTCACTAACATTAAATTTTTAGACTTTAAATTTTATATTAAATTGTTTAGTAATGCAAGCCTTGTATGAGTAGTTATATTGTAACATGGTTATATGATGTTCATCAAGATAATATATAGAGCATGAAAATGAGGTTCATGTGATTATTCATCAAGAATTATACCATGAATAGATATACATAGGGATGAGAGTTCAAATTATAATGGTAATATTGATTCAGAACCATATACCAATGAAAATTGTGTTTCCTAAGTGGCATTATGTATGCTAGTACGGTAATCCTAAAATATAGTATATAGATGAAGGTGATAATCAGTATAGTTGGATATATTATCAACACATGCTACTACCTATATTATTAACACATGAAATTCATACCATCCCCTATTCATTTCATCCCCTCAAGGTTTCCCTATTATCCTTTCTCCTAGTCACTGCTCTTGCATAAGACCTCACTCACTCCTCAATATCTAACATTTATTTCTTTATGTTCAAGTGCATCACCAATTTATATTGCCCATTTATAGTCTACTAATATCCCACTGATAGACCTATTTATATCATCCTTAATTATTCCCTCATTAACCCTCACCATCCCTCATACTATCTAATCACTCCCTAATTAAAACTCGCCATCCCTCATCATCCTTGTTCACTCCCTTATTGACCCTCATCATTCCTCGTCATATATAATTATTTTTATATCATCCTACATCATACGTAATCACTCCTTCCTAATCCTTAATTATACCTAACCACTCCCTCATTGACCCTCACCATCCCTCATCATCTCTAACCACTCCCTCATTATCCCTAATCACTATGTCATTCACCCCCACATTTATCATCATGCCTAATCACTCCCCCATCCTCCCTAATCACCCCCTCATTGACCCTCACTATTAATAATAATTAATTATCATTCCTAATCACTCCTTTATCATCCTTAATCACTCCCTCATTAACCCTCACTATCCCTCATCATCCTTAATCACTCCATCATCCTCCATAATCACTCCCTCATTAACCCTCTTTATCCCTTATCATTCTTAATCACTCCACTAATCCTCATTAATCACTCCCTCATTCACCCTCACCATCCCTAATGAATCCATCATCCCTCATAATCTCTTCTCATTCACTCCTTATATCTTTTAATCCTTAATCACTCAGTCTAATACATTGATGGTACATGAAGTAGATTCCTACTTGTGCCTGATTGGATTATTTTATAATTCTAAATTTTATGCACTCAAATAAGGCCCAAAAAAACTTATATTTCACTCATCCTCTTTCACTCAAATAATAAAATCATATATATCATATGATTTTTTATTGGGATTCAAATATATATATGGTGATCCATGCCCAAACTATGGAGATAGTATGTATCTAGATCCCTGGACTAGAATAAATGGGCAATAAATTAAGTAAAGGGTGGGATGAAATTATATTACATACATATATAAATTTGTATTTAGGCATCTAAAAATCCCAATCCTAGAGTTGAGAATCAAAATTTATATACATATAGATATAGGTGATTGGAGACTAGTTGAGAATTCCAATCCCAATCCCATAGATGACTATATATCCATAGTATATTCATACGATACTAGATTTTTAGATAGATAGATAGGTAGTCACTAATATATTAGAATGTGTTCCAATATGGTAGTTGATGTAGTCCATTTCCCACCCCAAATCAATCTATACCCAACCTGATCTATAACCAAATTGATATATAAAGGGAATGAAGGGCGTATGCCTTAATATAGTGTATAAAAGAGGGGAAACTTAGAACTTAGGCATGTCCTAGTGGGAAATAAAGGCCAAATTGGGTCTTTGGCATACTCTAAGTATTCCCTGCTCCATAATATAGTATATCAAAGAATAGCATAGGAATTGGGGCACCAATATATATATATATATATATATATATATATATATATATATAGGTGGCACTATTCCAAAGTCCCTACCCTGATCTCAAACTTTCCCTTCCCATTAATATGATGCAACATTTACCTACATACTTCATCTATGGTAAGGATTAAGGCAAGGGAAGCTTTCCTTTTTGATATATAACATTGATTTACCTAATATCATATTAAGGGAAGATTAACTTATGAATGGATAGTAATGGAGTAAGATAAAAATATCAAGGGAAGTTTTCATTCCTAGTAACTATCTTTGCTTTGCTTCTAGATTAATGAATGGCTATCAAGGGATGTTTACTTTATAATATATAGATTTGTTCTTACCCTACCTACTTAGCTATGCCCTACCTGATAAGGAAAGGGAAGTGTTATCACTTAAATTTTGAACCTTCTAAATTAAAGGATGTCTAAGTGATACAATGGGATCACCCCTAAGGTGTAGGATCCTTGTCTCATTAGGATGAATTTTTAGATAAGACTAGATTCTTTCCTAGACCTAATTCATCTGATTTAACACCAACTATAGACCTAATTCTACTACTGAAAATATCTAACTAAACTATGCTAATATTTTTGACATGAAAAGGGGGAAAATAAATTAACTAAAAATTATTAAGTGGTGATGCACCAAGGATATAGAGAGCACCCCTACCTACTCTTAATAAAATAATAAAATATGCAAGAGATATAGGTTTATGCACAATCTCTAGGTTAGACTTATCAATTACATAAGTATTTCATATTAAGGTGAATGGCCTAATAAATATTTAGAAGGAATATAGAAGCATTCATAATTGGCTCATATATAGACTTAGTTTGACATAACATATGACCTAAAAAAGGATTTATCGCTACATGGAAATGTGAATAAATTGGATGAGAATGGAAGGTAGAATGAAACTTCTAAAAACATAGATCAATAATATACAAACACAAAATATAGGAAAAGGGAGAAGGAAACTCAATATCTATTAGATTTCAAGGTTTGAGCATAGTGTCACAAGGATCCAAATAATCAAAACTTTGCCACACCAAGTAGAGGGCTGAATTTTACATTTATAATTAGTATTTGACTTGACTATATCATATAATAGTATATAGTAAATTGAATTAAAGGAGGGAAACTTGAAGATCAAAAATTCATAATGTCTCTACTACTGTAAGTCCACTTCATTAATGGATGGGTAACTCTAGGTCTATGAGCTATTATAGAAAGGTTTGTGTAAAAGTGCCAATGAGCCAATTCACATTTAATGCTAGATTGAAAATTAGGACACATAGGGGATATAATTTACTTTGGGATTGTGCTTTGTCTGACACTTTATAAGCTCATAGATTTCTTCTGGTTGATGTAGGATGAAGGGACTATCCCTAATTAGCTCCTACAACTTTCTTATCACTCATTTATGCTCATTTTATGATCTAGTCATGCACACAACACTCATGATCATATTCTAAACTATTTTTTATGCATTCTTAGATTGGTGACTTGAGTCACTAATGAGGTTTTCTAGTCTTTGTCCTTACCTCAAACTTAGACGTTCTACTTGGATAAGCTTTGAGTGTGACTTAGGATTTCTTCCCATTTGTCATGGAATTTTAATGTGTATTGATTTTCTTGATGGCGGCTAGGTTGATGTACACTTGGCATGTTTTATTTGTCTTTCCTTAACATGTGCACCTTGAAATTTCCATCTTGACTTTTTTTATGTTGTTCAGGATGCTTTGGGATGTTCATCCAGGCTCAAACTCAATATACTTGTGTGATTCAATCCTTTTCATATTCAAGCTACTCACTTTGTGTAGAGATCATTGATGCAGTATGAGTTTAGGATCTTTTATTGACTCAATAAGCTCAATTTTGATCCCAATTCAGTCTCTTTAGTAGATCTTCCCTTTAAACTTTCTCAAATGTACCTAATTTTCTTAACTCAAGCTCCCACATACCAAACCTGGGTTATGTTTTCCCCAAGCTCAAGTCTTCCTTAATTGTGTTTTATTTGTCTTATAACTCAATTTTGGGTTCAAGTTGTGAAAATTAGGCTTGTGCTTGATATTTAGATTTATTTTTGAGATTAATCCCATATTTGCACAAATTCATCATGTAGAAAGGCTTTAAAAAGTCATTTTCTATATCACTTGGTCTAAAAAGACCATTATGTTTGGGCATAGGTTAGTCAAGTGGGACACATGGATTCCTATCAATGAATCCATGTGGAATTGATTAGTTACCCACAACCCTATTGGAACATCCCCTTGTCAACTAGATCACCTCATTATCACTCCTTTGGGTTTATAAACTCTTGTGACCTCAACATAACCCTCTAGTGGTATCGATTCCTAGCTATGTCCTTCATGTCATTGCACTTTGTGGTGGTGCCACATGTTAAAACCTCATTTGTCATTATGTTGTTGAATGGGCTAGATATGACATATTTATTATAGGTGGATGACCATAAATTTTAATTCATTACATAATTGATGTCCCCTAAGGACACATGGAATTTTCTTGGGTTTTCCATCTTTGTGCACTTTTACTCAAATTTAGATCCTCATAAATTTTGATGATGAGTGATCAAAAAATTATGATAACTACTTGTGAGAAAGCACGAGTCATCTTTCTTCACATATTTTGGTGTGAGGTTTTTTTCATATTTATTAATGTGACTAATATTACCTTCACACTTCAAGCTTTCACACCAAACTTGTGACAAATCTTTGTGCAAAAAGTGGGAAGACCAAACATTTTACTTAATTCATGTAAAAAGCATGAATATCAAACTTTCCTATAGGCATGAAGTCTTTGATCTCTATTTTTTGGACTTAGCCTCTTATTTAAATTTGGCTTGGATAATATGAATATTTTATAAACTTTAACTACAACTCAAAGCTTTCATCAGATTTATGACTTGGGCTCTCAAGATAAAAATGGAGATATCAGAAACAAATTGACTTGAGAGTCAAAATTCTAGTGACATCCACAGGCTACTTGCCTACTAAGCAGGGACTAGTGAATTTTTTTTTGATCCATTGGGCATGGATTAATTAAATATTTTATCTCATAAGTACCTTATCATCTTGAGAAGAGAACTTTTGTTATTCTTGAATCAATTTTCATCATATTTATGTGGTAGTCTTCATAAATCATATTCTTTTATACATTTTACCAACTCCATGAAAATTTAGTGTTTCATGATTGTGTCCTTAAAATTATTGATTTATGGTGTCATACAAGGCCTTAAAACACATGAGATAAGAGAAATATCCACCTATTTCTTAAATTATTTTCCTTGATGCATTAGTCACATCCTTCTCAACAAGGTTGCATCATATTTTTGTAATTATCATCAATTTTACTATAGCTAGAGGCATTAAATTTTCACCCAAATGGACTAGCTACAATACTCTCAAAAAAACCTCATCAATTTAATCATTTACACATATTATTAAGGTTTTTCTTGGTACATCCACTCATTAAAAATTTTAGGACTCCAAGACCTTATTATAGACACTATTCCATTTTGTTCTAAATCTCATTAATTAAGCCTAGCCTTACTAGGATGTAATCACCATTATTGTAGTAAATGATGCATGATGAAATAAGATATCAAATTGAATAGATCAACTACATTCTTGATGATGACCCTCATTATATTTTGATAAGGATAAAATAATAAACTCATTTACACTTTTTGTAGTAGTATTCAAAGGCATAAATGGTCATTTGAGGAACAATTGATTCAAGACACCAAGACCTTGACAATCTGACTAAAAATCATGCACCATTAGCATATAAAATTTGCCTCATCAATTATAACATGATCATGATGGAAAATTTTAAGTTACCTTGATAACTAATCATCTCTTGTAATATTTTATATTATCACATATAGCATCTTGAATTTTACAAAATCTTGATTTAGGCTCACTGAGTATGTATTATTTCTCTTGCCACTCCATGTTCACACTAAGACATGTTATAGGGATCTTTTCTTTCAAATATAAATGATATTATCTCAAAGGAGTGAGACAATAGGATAAATAATAAGAGTTACACTAGGACAACAATTGAGCCTACTACAAGCTTCTAAATCCACTTTCCACTATAACTTATACCACCCAAACCACTCTCTAAAAAATTGAATAATGTCTTCCACAAACAAAACATTAGATAAAAATAAACACAAACATGCAAATCACTTGGAGGAATGTAAACAACTATGAAAATACAACATGTACAAATAACACTTAGGGAAAAAAAATAAACTAATCTATTATGCTTGAGCACTTAGAGGAAAGCAAGGAAACCTAACCTACTATATACAAACTCAAAAAAACACTTTTAAGAGAAATGCTTAAGATGAATCCCATTGAATGGGATTGGAGAATCCTCTCCATTAACCTTTATAGTTGAAAAGCATTAGCTTTTTCATAGCTTGAGATGACATATGGACCACTCCATATTGCATCAAACTTTATATGCCTTTAGTGTTTACCCTATCTTAACCTCACTTGAGCACTAGGTCCCCTTATTTAAATCTCCTATCAGCTCCTTTTATATTAGAATTCCTCATATTTTAAGCTTTCTAAAGTTCAAAAGTATGCATTCCCTGATTCCTAGTTTCTTTTAGCTTCATTAGTTTAGCTAGCCTCACTACCATAGGATCATTTTTGACCAACTCCAATTGATGATCAATCTCTAGTGATGGAAATTCAAGAGATATAGGTAGTCTTGCCTCTCTTCCATAGACTATCAAAATGTAAAATTAACTATTGATCTTTTTGGGGTTATTCTATCTACCCATAGAGCTTTTTGAGATTGGTGTGCCAAGTCTTTTGATTATCTTCCTTGGATCTCTTGATAATGCAGATCTTATTTTTATTGGTTGACTCATCTAGACTATTTATTTGAGGGTAATAGCTAGAAGAGGTTATTAAATATATGTTGTATCAACTTCCCACTAATTTATTTTGGTCCCAATAAAATCCATAGCATTTTCTGATATGATTGTGGTTGGAACATCAAATCTAATTACAATTCCCTCATATGAATCCAATATAGATAGTTCATTTTCCTTTTTAAGATCCATTGCCTTTGTCCATATTTTAAAGTAGTTAGTATCCATAAGGATCCATTTGTATCATTCACTTTAAGGTGGGTTTATCATGCCCATGAAGTTTAAGCCCTATTGGGAAAAGGGATGATCAAATTGAATTGGATAAAGTGGAATGGCTGCCACCTCAATTTTTTGGTGAAGAAGGCACACTTTTTTAGCTCCTCACCCATCTATGGGAATTTTAAAACAAATCTAGATAATAATAACCATACCTCATGATCTTGACAGTAGTGGCATTGAGTGAATAATTCCCCCTATTGTCCATCATGGAATTCTTGAAGGATCCTATCAATCTAATATTACACTATACACCTCAAGATAACTCCATTAATGGTCTTCTTAAATAGTACACCACTGACCAAAATATAAGGAAAATAACGTAATCTAAAATTTCTTCTTTTTTCTTGGTCAAGTTCAAGTGGATATTCAATTGATTAAAGGAATATTTTCATGTTTTGAATCTAGTTAGTAGAGGCACCATGATCAGTTGTTTTTTATTCTTATAACACATGGATTATCTTGATTTAAGTGTCTAAATCAACTACTAACTACTCTTATAATCATTTTACCATTACTATCTTAGTGACCTTAATATCAATGTAATACTCCATAAATTTGGTAATCTAACTTAATCTCTTTGCATTGATATATTTGATTAATAAAATCTCATTCACACTTGGATTTGAGGCCATAAACTTAATTATGTTAGTAGAGAGTATGTGTCTAATATTTTTAATGACATAATTATAGAAAACACATGTTTTTACATGAAGTTATATATCAACTCAATATTTAAGCACTTGAATGAATAAATCAATATGCTACTCCATTTTGTCACTATTTCTATGCACTAATATTGTTGAGGCACCTTCATCTCCTCTAAAAGCATAGAGATTGAAACCTTTATCATAACATGGATTAAAAAATTAAGGGGATTGAGATATTACTCCCTTACTTCAAATTTATTCTTGGCCTCTCTTGTCTAACTAAAACAGGCATTATTATTAAGCATGGATGTGAGTGGCTTGACCAAGGAAGCAAATTTAGTATGAACCTTATCAAAAAATTTATGTTTCTTAAAAACTTAGTATATTCTTCCTATGGATTGCAAGTGAAAAGGAATGAATAGATTCTACTCTCTCTAGGTTAATGGCCAATCCATCCTTATAAACTATGTGCCCTAAAAGTCTAGCCTCATGGACCAAAAATACACATTTGTTTAGGTTTAGGGATACCCCAAACTCTCTACATATATTAGATACATGCTCTAAATGACTCATATGGTTTGATACATGATTATAAAAAATATTAATGTCATCGAGATAAACCAATGTCATATTGCTGATAAGACCCTTAAAGGTCATATCCATAACTTGTTGGAAATTTCCCCAGCATTGGTCAACTTAAAGGGAATTTTTCTATATGCAAAAGTTCCCCATTTAATCATAAAAGTTATCTTGGAATGATCATATTCCTATACAAGTATTTGGTTATAGCCTAAATAAACATCTAGAAGGGAAAACCTATCAGATCTAGCTATTATTTGAATAATCTAATCCATTGGTGAAAGAGATTAAAGGTCTTTGAGATATGATTTGTTTAAATCCCTGAAGTCTACACAAAACCTATTATCCCCATTATTTTTCTTAATAAGGACTAGATTGGCTAGCCAAGGGGATTGTTTAATGTGATAGATGATATTATCTTCAATGAGTTTGGTTAGTTCTTTCCTCATCAATGATTTTAACTTAGGGTTTATAGGTCTTTGCTTTTGTATAGCCAATTTTGTATTTGGATTTATCTCAACTATGTGTTGATCTAGGGTTGGGTCAAATCCCTTAAGATCTTAGTATTTATAAGCAAATACATCATCATGATGTTTGAAAAGACTAATGAATTATGCCTTTGTATGACAAGTGCATACCTTTCTAGTTTTCAATATTTTTCCATTGGATATGGTCACTTTATCATAATTTTATTTATAATTGTCATGTTCCTCCTTTTTCCTTTGAACTGGTCATCTGAATTCAAGACATTTTCCAATGTGAGTAGTCCTTTAGGAAACTTGTTTTATTTCAACTAAATGATCTAATATTCATATTATGTTTTTAGTCTTTACTAATTTTTGGAAACAAAACATGTATTCAATGGGAAATGCAACATGTCTATGAATCAATCCTAGCCCAGAGAAGATAGATCCTACTTACACTTCTGATTGGGGATATATTAGGTAATCAAGGTCATGACTAATATGGATCCATTAGACCTAATAAAGGTATCTCTTACCATAAATAATATCACTAGGGAGTGTTCCAAAAGCCTCTAGTCAAGCAAAACTATGCATTAACCCTAAATAGGTCCTATGTTTTCATATTCACTAAACTAATAACAAGTAAAGTAAAATCTAATATAGCATTCACCAAATCTTGTGGTATAAAGTGGGTGGGGATAGTAAACACTAAAAGTAAACATGAATAGAAGACATATACTCATGTTAATGTATATAGAATCCTAATGCATGGATGAGAAGTTCAAATGCATATCTATCTACTCATACAAAGGAAGAACAAAGTAAGGAATACTTACCTTTGAAGATGAACCTATTGAGCCTCAATATTTCCTTCGGACAAGGTGATTTTTAATAGGTTATTATGGTATGTAAGGATGATAAGGAGAAATCATCGCTAGGATATATAACCTATTAATGCATCTAAAATACTTCTTCATCGAATAAGATCCATATCTCCAAAGAAAGCATGAAACCCTAAGCTTTCTCCTCAATTAGAACAATGGATAAGTAGATGTGCAATATATCTTGCTTCTTTTTATCTTCTCTTATAAATGGTGAAATGAATGTGTTTATATAGGCAAATCTAACCCTAAACATTTTTTAATGTTTAGGTTGACAAAGGTCAACCCAATCAACCCAGTATTGAAATTGGAAAAAAACTAACTGGGTAATAAACTATGTATGTTATGGCACACCTAGATCCTAGTAAGCTTTGTAAATAATAATACAGGGTCGATGTAGCTGACATAGTCATGTAAACTACCAAAAAGGGGTTTAGGTTAGGGAAAGGGCTAATGAATATGGTAAATGACTAGAGGAGGGTGAAAAATAAGAGGTAAATCTTAGGGAAATGCTTTTTAGGAGACAAGTGTGTAGATAGCAAGTGGTAAAAAGGGAAAACAATCTTACAAAGCATCAATGGTCTACCCACCCCTTTCTTAATGCACCCCTTAGGGTGTGCACTTAGAGAGATTGAGACTCGATAAGTTCCTACAAGATAGAGAGTGTCGATAATTAATAAAGGTTGAAAATATTATGTATATACATATTCCCCATTTGAAGATCACCATGTGTCATATAGGTGAAATAGGGGATGGTGCTTTGGGAAAAGAACATAACAACACCTAATGTTGGTTGAATAAGGTGTAGAAAATATAAAATAAGATAAATGAAAGGAAAAAATTAAAAAACACGTAACTTTACTTACCTTAATGTTGTAGATAAATAAGGAGATGTGAGAGATGTAAATGTATCCAATGTGAAAAACATTTAGCAAACTTGTAGATATTAGCAAAAAAGAGTGATTTTTTTTTTCAATATAGGCATATAATAGTGGAAACGATTCTCTATGATGTCATGATTTGAGAACATTTTATGATTTGGAAAAAGAGTTAGTAGAGACAAATATATGATCAAAATAAGAAATATAATGGTAAATATTTGAAGGGTAAATAATTTTAAATTATAAATATAAATAGGGTGAAAAAGAATTCATTTCATATTATTTACTATTCTAAGAAAAATAGATCTCTAAAAGATCTAGTGAGAGCCTAGAGAGCCATAATGGTGAGGAGATGAAAACTATGATGGGGAGGATGCATAGCAGCCTCAACGAGTGCAACATAGGTAAGAAATTTAAATTTTCAATTTTTTTATTATTTGTATTTTAAATTGAGTGATTTGTATAAATCTGACAATGAGGCAAAATCTAGATACCCCAATGAAACCTAGGGAATGTTTAGGGACACTAGGGGTCAAATGGGGTAATGGGTAGGAAGGAGTCTGACCAATAAATGTCCAAGGCATTTATGGTAATTAGTCAAAAAGTCATCTTAAAGGTTAATAAGGTTGACTTAGTTGGTAGAGGAAAAAAAACTAATGGGTTGACTTAGTAGAAAGTCATTAACATAGTTAGTTAGGTGAAAAACTAATGGCCTAACTTAGTATTTAGTGGTTGACTTAGTTGGTTAGGTGATAAATTAATGGGCCAACTTAGTATCAAGTGGCCAACTTGGTTAGGTGAAAAACTAATGGACTGACTTAGTATTAAGTGGTTGACTTAGTTGGTTAGGGAAGGGGGATGACGTAGTATGAATTGGTTGACTTAGTTTTCAAGTAAGTAGCAGACATAGTATGAATAGGCTAAAAGGGGGTGATATAATACTAATGGACTGACTTGGTCTATAAGTAAGTGGCAAACTTAGTACTGTAGAAGCTCAAAGGGACCAATATAGTACTACTAAGCCACATAGTGGTCAACTTAGTACTGAAAAGACCAATGTAGTTTTTAATGGGTCAATCTTGGTAAGAAATGAATAAACTAAATTAAGCCAATTTATTTTTGTGAATTTTATAGTTTGATTATGAGAGATATAGAGATATAATATATCCTTTGTTGTTTGATATTTTGTAGAGATTCTAGATATTTTGGTGATTGATTGATGCCACATGGTTACCCAATTTTCTAGAGTGCTTGACGTATGTGGATAGAGTTAGATTGATTATGTTGGGAATAGGAGGCATCATGAAGATGAGATGCATCCTAATGAGTGATGATCTCATTGTCATGTTCCTTAAAAAATGGGAATGGTTAACCAAAAAAATTTGATGGGTGGTGGATGGGAATACCATAAATGTAGGTATCACATTGGAGGATGTTCATGTATTGTTTGGATTGCCTATAAGGGGACACTAGATGATTTGGAGGAGAGATGATCACTAGCCAAGTGGGTGACATACTCAAATGGGATCTACCTAGGGTTGAGTGTGAGCTTATTTGATGTATATATTACATATATTATAGATATATAAAAGGCTATGATTAGACTTGTGACATCATGAATGTTGTGTCATAAGTTGAATGACAAGGTACCACTATATGAAATATCCTTGTGCCAATCCATTTTGGATCAAGGGGTGATCTATGATTTTGGGTATATCATATGGGTCCATCTCATGCATGATATGTATGGGATGTTGTCCAAAGGGTAGAAGACCATGGGACCAGTGGTATTTCTAAGCACCTAGATATATGAGAGGTTCTCAATGTACTATCTTGCTAGGTTACCCCATGTGGTTGATGATAGGTTACAATGGGTTATGAGATGGAAATAGGATCAAGTAGTATGGACCATGCCCCATGTTCCAATGATATAAATAGTTACATGAGGAGAGATCATGTGGAAACCATAATAACATATTACACTATTTGTCCAAGTTGGGTGACTATGGTGCTAGGGTTGTCTCTATTATGGATCACATGCCACTATACCTAGTGGGTAGAGCCACAACCAGTAACACACTTACCAGGACAATTTAGAATCCTTCATCCAATGGATCTCATAGTAGTTCCCACATTTTAGGCATGACATGCAAGAGAGATGAGGGGGAAAAGAGGAGGAGTTCTAATCTATAGACCAGAGATTAGGTTGTAGTGTGTGAGACTATGGACTAGTCAAGTATGATAATTGACAACTAAAGTAGGAGAGGGCATGGATGTAGATGAAGGGTAAAATAAGTACCATAGTAGGCACCATAATAGGAGGGGTAGTGACCACCTTAGGTGCACCACCAATGAAGATTCCAATGATATGATCGATCATAGAGGGTGGTGATAGAGGATGACCCAACTATCATCCTAGGGTAGAGTTGGTCGATAAAGGCACCATTGAGGAGAGGCTTGAGATGTGAATGGGTAGTGATGTCCAGTTTTGCTTTTATAGGGAGGCATATTATGGATAAGGTGATTAGGGGATGGGCTAATGGAAATATTATGGTAGGTAGACAAGTAGATGGGGATATGGTGGTTAGTGACACTAGGATAGGTAAATAAATGTTGAAATTTATAGTCTTTGAGATAGAATACTATTTTTTATATGTTTTTAGGTAGATAAATAGATTTGGAGATGTATATGTGATCTAATATCTTTTTGGTGTGAATTTTGTAGATCCTATAGTCAAGGAGATTAAATGGGGATCCTTGTTCATAGTAGTGAACCATGACATTTTGGATGGGGTGATGACACCATATGACCCCACCATGTTAGATGATCCTATGGTACCATCTGCCCTAGCTTAGATGGGTTAGTTTAGACTAGTGGGGGAGGACACAAGGTAACTACATGTACACAGGGATGGATTGTAGCCACTGGTAGGGGTGGGAGCAAGAGAGGCACAAGTTTGGCAAGCCTTAGCTTAGGAGAGAGCCATACATATGGTTACCATGATCTAGTTGGGATAGGTATAAGCCTAGGTGTCTAACTTATAGAGACAAATAATAGGGTTGAGATATCACATATCCTCATTAACGTGCACCATGTAGAGGGGATAGTTTGAGGCATCTATGGTAGCATGGCTATGCCATGAGATATACATGATAGAGCCTAGCCATAGAGGTGGAGCAATGTATTTGTATATTTTTGTATAAAAACACATGATATATAGAGATAGATTGTTTTCATAGATGGATGTTGATCTCATGAGTTATATTTTTGTTATGGTTATTGATGTATGGATATATTTATTTCTAACACATGTATTTTTATTTTGTTTTATATGTTATATTAAATATATGTGGGGTGTTTTCTTTTCTAAAATTATGTAGTACACATGCATGGTTAAAAATTAAGTGAAAAGGAATTTAAAAATTATAATTAATCAAAAACAAATGCACTACACACTATAAAATGATGGGAAATGTGCAATAAAAAAATATGACTAAGTATAATAAACAAAAAAATGTTAAACAAGAGGACATAATGCTTTTAAACCATGAAAAATATTGGCACCAATTTAAAACAAGTAAAATCACATTAAATCATGCTGGGAAGTATGAAAACAATGTAATAAAATGGAAAGCACATGAAAGATAAATGGTATAAAAATCAAAACAATTAATTCAATTAAACATACTAATCATGTTGTGAAGTATAAAAGAGAAACAAAATTGGGATAATGGTCTTAAATTAATCATACTAACTCAAGTTGGTAAGTATGAAAAACTTAAGAAAAATAGCTAGATTCTTACATGTAATAGAAAAATAAGA
The DNA here is from genome assembly GCA_037957365.1 of Torreya grandis. Classification (NCBI taxonomy): domain Eukaryota; kingdom Viridiplantae; phylum Streptophyta; class Pinopsida; order Cupressales; family Taxaceae; genus Torreya; species Torreya grandis. The sequence goes on along the minus strand of JARHVA010002960.1, from coordinate 1,331,100 downwards.
AGATAAAAGTGAAAGATTAATAAATTAAGAATAAAACATAGTAAATCAAGATGGGAAACATGTGAATGAAGTGTAACTCTTAATCAAACACATCTTATATCATATTTGATGCATGTAATTTTTTTGTGACTTGGGTATTGGAAAATTTTGTGAGGAAGGTCAGGTCTTATCCATGGTATTACATTGTAACTCACAAATGGAACAGTAATGAGGTAGAAACAATCTGAAAATTAGGTAAAAAGGGGACGTTTAGAATGGTAATGTGAAAATTTGGTAATTTTTTAGGAAGGCCTAGTCCTTTCCAAGTTCTTACACTACAACTCACAAATGGAAAATCCCTAGTGGGAGTGATCAGTGATCAAAATAATATTTCTCAAGGAGAAATATTAGGGTGGTAGGGAGTGAAAGGGAATTTAAGAAGCAAAATGTAGGCATCTAATGAGCATACCTTATCAGACATGAGGCACACTAAGGACATGAAAATACACTAAGTGATTAGTGATGATAAAAACACAAAGGGTACCTATTCACTATAGGCACAAAACTATATAGGAAAACATGTTGATATAAGTTGTTTTGAATAGGAAAGTAAAATGGACCTACTTTTTCATGACATTTTTCCAATTATTTAGGACCCCTTACAGATCCATTGGTCTACTCCAAAGATTGGGTACTTGTGTGAGAAAGTAGGTAGCACTAAAATGTTTTTTATTTGCCTTTTCTAATATACTAGCCTACCACACCCCGATGGACCTAGGCTCTAACATGAGGCCAACTGTGGAGTTTGAGATTTTATTAGAAAAATAAATATGTGCTTAGAATCACATCTTTAAGTGTGATTTGAATTTTAAATTTTTTTGAATGTTGCTTTTTAGATCATTATCTTTTGTTAAATGATTTGGATTTTGAATATTTATGGATTTTAAGATTCCTCCTTCATACGAACTTGGAATGACCAATCATGAGAGATAAAGTGATACACACAAATGAGATTTAAGATTTGACTAAAATAAGCTAAGTATCCAAAGATATGACTGACTAGAACACTTAGGCTAAACTATGAACTAAAATGTTATCTAAAGTCTCAATCATGTGTATGCTTAGTTTGTGAAAGGTAATAAAGGGGAATAAGGGGAAATCCAAAGTGGAATAGTAAAATGAGATTATAATGAGATGAATTGTTTCTCAGTTGATCACATGGTAAATAAGGAATGACTAAAGGGAACACGGTTTGTATAACCAAGTCACATTAACAATTATCCATGTTTATAAAGATAAGATATAAAATAATCATGAAAAAGAACAAGATGAAAATGGAAAAAGAACTTAAGAATAACAAGTATTTGATCATGAAAAATTAATCATAAAATAACATAATAAAAATAATGGCATCATAAGAAACATATCGTGTGAAACAAAAATCATCATGTAAGATAGTTAAATGTAAAGTTGGAGCACATGTCCAATACAAGTGAATAAAGAAATGAAATAAAACCATGCTTATGTTCATAAATATTGATATATTTGTCCACACACATTATCCATAACAACTGATAAGTCTTTATGAAGTTGAACTTGAATTATAGCCAAAGTCTCATTTATCTTTGGGGAAAGTTGAGAGAATACTTCACATCGAATCTCCTTAATATGAAATGTAGGAATACCTGAAGGATCATGCTGATGAGGGATATAATGTAGGGGATGATTAGGAAAAGGTATGGGATTAGACTCTATGGGAGATTAAGGGGTCACCTAGTGGATAATGGGCCATAAGTGAAATATTCACTAGTGGAGAAACATCTACGAGTGAGGGAATCAATGGTGGAGAAATGGTAGGTGGAGAAGGGACCATTGGTGGTGGATCCACTAGGGAAGAAAGGGGGATTCTTGTGACGGTATCCTATGGGAAGAAGGGTAGTAGGTCCAAGAATGGTAATAAGGTAATCCTTGAGATTTTACTAAAAGATGTGACAATGATCAGTTTAATGAGTAGTGCACTGGTGCTAGAGATAATATACCTCTCCATATTTGGAAAGATATTTAGTTAATAATTTTATGGGAGGTATTGTTAGGAATAAACTAGAAATTAATGAAAAAATAATTTCACATATTCATAATAATAAGAGATATGAATAGAGATGCATAAAGAACATAAATAAAAATGCACAATAAGAAGACCAGATTTAATATGGTTCACCCAATGTGAGTTACATATACTAAAAAATACTTGCTCAAATTTTATTACAAGACACAAGAGTACAATCCAATCTCATATTAGTCTTCTCCCAATTACAATGCATAAAATATTATTTGGAGTTATGCTCAACAAACCCTCTTGAATTCTCACTTGAATTTACACACTCTATTCTTCCTTCTCAAACCCTTGTTATCATGATATATTACCTATTTAATATCCATCTATACATAATGCATCAACATAATGGTTTTACAAAATAATGGGTACCAAAACCATGGGAAAAGTTAACCCAAAATGGTTCCCCATTAAATGGGGTCTAAAAAATACATAAAGAGTGTACAATACATTTTAAATGTATAGTATTTGAAATATATTTTAAATTATAAATAAGATCCACAACATAAAAATCTCCCACTTGGAGCCTAATTTTATTTGAGCAAGTTTTTCAACACTTCACTATCAACTGTGAAGGCCAACAAAAATTGAACATAGATTCAATTTCTCCCTTGTGATGATCATGGTCATCATGTCTATTGGATTCTAACTAGTATGAATCTTCTCCAGCTTCAACTTCTCTTCCTTCAAAGTTATCCTAATGAAATGGTAACTCAACTATATATGCTTCATCCTAGAGTGAAAAGCAGAGTTATTTGTTAGATGTATAGCACTTTGATGATCACTATATAGCTTCCCTTACTCCTTATTATGCCCAAAATTTCTATGAAACTATTGTAACCAAATCATTTCTTTGCTTGCCTCTATGGTAGAAATGTACTCAGCCTCTATGGCTGACAATGCCATAAGTTTTTTTAGTCATGAAATCTAGTTCACCAATGTGTCACCTACATTAAATACATATCTTTTTAAACTCTTCTTACTATCTAAATATCCATCCATGTCTGAATTTACATAACCATGCAAAGTGGTTTCCAATCCACCATAGCTTAAAACTATCCCCATGGTCCCTCTTAAATATCGAAGTATCTACTTCACTACCTTCCAGTGTTCTCTACCTAGATCACTCATGTACCTACTTACTACTCCCATTACATGGGAAATATCTCTCCTAGTGCACACCATGGCATACATCAAGCTACTAAATACTAATGAGTAAGGTACATTTGACATTTTGATTCTCTTCTCCTCTATCTTGGGACACTGGTCCTTTGATAACTTGAAATGGCCTACTAAAGGAGTGCCAACTAGTTTATCATCCTGCATACTAAACCTCTCTAAGACATTTTTGATGTAATCTTCTTGGGATAAATTCAAATCTTGTTCCTTCTTATCCTAATTTATTGTCATACCAAGGATTTGTTTTATTGCACCCAAAACCTTCATAAAAAAGGAATTACTAAATTTTTCCTTGAGTACCTTTATTTCCTACATGTTCTTACCTACAAACAACATGTCATCCACATACAAACATAGAATAATGTAATCACCACATAAAACTTCTTGATATATATGCAATGGTCTGAATGATAGCTGGAGTATCCCTACTCTATCATAAAACTATCAAATTTCTTATACCATTATCATGGATCTTATTTTAGGCCATACAAGTTCTTTTTCACTTTGCACACCATGTTCTTCTTCCATGTGACCCCATATCCATGTGGATGCTCCATATATATGTCCTTCTCCAAATCACCATGAAGGAACATAGTCTTCACATTTGTCTACTCTAAGTGAAAGTCTTTTCATGCCACTATCACAAGAATAATCCTAATAGTAGTCATCTTTACCACTAGGGAAAAAATATCATCAAAATCAATTCCCTTCTGCTATGAAAACCCATTTACCACTAACCAGACCTTGTACCTTTTCTTTCCTCCATCATAATCTTTAATTATATACACCCACTTATTTTGGAATACTCTCTTACCTTCAGGTGGGTTTACCAAATCCTAAGTCTAATTTTCTGTGAGAGACTAATGCTCCTCATCCATTGCTTACTCCTACTTCTTCCTAACATATACCTACATTACTTCTTCAAATAAATTTGGATCTTCATTGTTAGTGAGTAATAAATTAAGATATGGATAAATGTTTTCAAGTTCCCTTATTACCCTTGAAGACCTTCTCACCATAGGATTTTGGGGTTCTTGTGGAATAAGTGCCTGAACTAGTTGCTTGGACACTTTATCATCTACAATGTTCTCCAACACTATGTACTCTTTTTTGGAATCTTCTTTTTGATCCTAAAATTATTGTTTATACATGAATTTTTCATTAAATAAAACATCTCTAAACCAAAATATTTTTGTGTCCTTAAGACTCCAAATCTGGAAACCAAAGTCATCTTCACCATAACCAATAAAGGTGAATTTTTTAGACTTAACCTCTAAATTGGTCCGATCATATTTATTAATATGAATGAAGGATTCATAGCCAAATATTATAGGAAATTAATAATCAACCTTCTTACCAAACCAAGCTTATTTAGGTATACCTCCATCCAAAGAAGATGAAGGTCCTCTATTTATCAACTATACAGCCATGTTTACTGCTTATACAAAAAATTGAAAAGGCAGTCCTGCATACAACCTCATATTCCTAGAATGATCCATGATAGTCATGTTCATCCTTTTTGACACTCCATTTTTCTATGGAGTTCTTAGAAACATCCTCTATTTGTAAATTACATTCCTTGAACAATAATCAAAAAATTCATTACTATAATATTCCGCACCATTATCTAACCAGAGACATTTTAACTTAAGACCTATTTCATTATAAACCAAGACTTTCCATATTTTAAATGTATCAAAGACATCATGTTTTCTCCTAATGACATACACCCAAACTTTCCTAGTTGCATCATCAATAAAAATGACATAATAAGATGACCTACCAATAGAAGATACCTGAGCCAGCACCCATACATCTGAATGAACTAAATCCAACTTATTCTCCTTCCTTGTAGGTCCAAACTTGAGAGACTTTACCCTTTTATATTTTCCATTGACACAATCTTCATATAAATTTAAATCAAACCCTTTTAATTTAGGCAACCAATCCTTTAAAATTTGCATGCCTTTTTGGCTCATGTGACTAAACCTATTGTGCCACAAAGTTACATATGCATCTATAATAAATATATTACAATAGTAATCACTACTTGATAAATACATGGTACCAAACTTCTTATCTATTAATACCAAAATATTACCCTTGTTCACCTTCCAAGAATCTATAGTAAATGTCACCATACATCCTTCATTACCTAGTTGTCCTGTGGATAGAAATTTCATCTCAACTTAGGCACATGCATGACATCTTTCAATAACCAAGTGTTCCCATTCTTCATCTTGATATGAACACTTCCTTTTCCTACTATGATACAAGGCTCATCATCACCAAGATAAACATTTCCAAAATCCCCTTGAACATAATCAATAAAATAATGCCTATATGTTGTAGCATGAAAAGAAGCCCCTAAATCAAAAACCCAACTCAACAATATTGTCAATGGAGAGAATTAATGCATTCTGATAAATATTAACTATTTCCACATTCACCTCCTTGGTGTCTTCCTAATTTTTTTTCTTATTCTAAAGAGACTAACAATCCTTCTTCACATGCTTAGTCTTTCTATAGTTCCAACATACCATTTGATTTTTTATGTTTTCCTTTTCCTCTAAACTTCTATCTCCCTCTACTCTCCACTACCAAATAATCACCTAAATTATAAGTATCCCCAAAGCTTTTCCATCATATTTCCTCACTAATTATTATTCATATGACATACTCAAACTTCAACTTGGCATTCTTAGAGACCGAGTTGCTCACAACCATTACTAGGCTATTCCAACTCTCAGGTAAGGAACCAAAAATAAGTAAAGCCATAAATTTATCATAAAAATCAATTTTTATAGAGTTCAACATACTCAAAACTTACTAAATTAATTTATATGATCAACAACTAAACCATTTTTAGACATCTTCATATTAAATAACTTTTTCATTAAAAATATTTATTAAAAGCATAGGGTTTCTCATATAACATCCTTGATGAATTCATGAGACCTTTCATGGTATTATATAATATATTAAATGTGAATGAAGATGAAAGGCATAACCTAATGGCCCCAAGTCCTTTCCTATCAAGCAACTCCCAAGCCTTATCTATCATACTCACTATTTGATTTACTTTTCCTCCCAATCAAGCATGGAGGTCCTTCTGATAGAGGTAATCCTCCATCTACATATTTCATAGACCAAAGTTTTATCCATTGAACTTTTCAATCTCTGATCTATTTTCATCAGCCATATCTCCCACTTAAGTTAATAACCCTTCACATGATTCAACACTTCATCAAATACAACCTAAAGTTATAATACCAGTTGTTAGGAATAAACCAAAAATTAATGTGGAAATAATTTCATAGAATCATAATAATAAGAGATATGAATATAGATGCATAAAGAAAAAAAATAAAAATGCACAATAAGAAGACTATATTTAATGTGGTTCAACTAATGTACGCTAAAACCACCAAGAAACACTTGCTTATATTTTATTATGAGCCACAAGAGTACAATCCACTCTTAGATCAGTCTTCTCCTAATTATAATGCATAAAATATTGTTTGGAGTTGTGCTAAACAAAGCCTATTTAATTCACACCTGAATTCACACACTATGTTCTTCCTTTTAAAACCCTTGTTATCATGATATATTACCTAATAAATATCTATCTGTACATAATGCATCAACATAGTGGTTTTAAAAAATAATGGGTACCAAAACCATGGGCAAAGTCAACCCAAAATGGTTCCCCATTAAATGGGGTCTTAAAAATACATATAGAGTATACCATACATTTTAAATGTATAGTATTTGAAATATATTTTAATTTGGAAATAGGATCCACAAAATAACAATCTCCCACTTGGAGGCTAATTTCATTTGAGAAAGTTTCTCAACACTTCACTATCAATTTTGAAGGCCAACAAAAACTAAACATAGTTTCAATTTCTCCCTTGTGACCACCTTGGTCATCATGTCTATAGGATTCTGACTGGTATGATCTTCTCTAACTTCAACTTCTCTTCCTCCAAAGTTTTCCTAATGAAATAGTACCTCAACTATATATGTTTCATCTTAGAGTGGAAAGCATAGTTCTTTGCTAGATATATATCACTCTAACTATCACTATATAATTTCCCTTCCTCTTATTTATGCCCAAAATCTTCAAGTAACTATTTTAACCAAATCATTTCTTTTCTTTCCTCTATGGTAGTAACATACTCATCCTTTGTCGTTGACAAAGCCATAAGTTTTTACAGTCATGAAATCCATCTCACCATTGTGTCACTAATAGTAAATACATATCCTATTGTACTCCTACTGTCTAAATCTCCAACCATGTCCAAATCTACATAAACACACAAAGTAGTGTCCAATCCACCATAGATTACAAATGTCCCCATGGTCTCTCTTAAATATTGAAGGATCCATTTCACTACCTTCTAGTGTCCTCTAAATAGATCACTCATGTACCTACTTACATCTCCCACTACATGGGTAATACATAGCCTAGTACACACCATGGCATACATCAAGATGCCAACTGCCAACGAGTAAGGTATATGTGACATCTATATTCTCTTCTCCTCTATCTTGGGACACTACTCCTTTGATAACTTGAAATGGCCTACCAAAGGAGCCCCAACCAGTTTAACATCTTACATACTAAACCTCTCCAAGACTTTCTAGATGTACTCTTCTTAAGATAAATTTAACTTTCATTCCTTCCTATCTTGATTTATTCTCATACCAAGGATTTGTTTCACTGATCCCAAATCCTTCATAGCAAAGGAGTTACTAAGTTGTTCCTTGAGTACCTTTATTTCTTGCATGTTCTTACCTACAACCAACATGTCATCCACATACAGACATATGATAATGTAATCACCATCATCAAACTTATTTATATATACATAATGGTCTGAAAGACACTTGGAGTATCCCTGCTACATCATAAAACTATCAAATTTATTATACCACTATCATGGAGCTTATTTTAGGCTATACAATCTCTTTTTTAGTTTGCACACCATGTTCTTCTTCCCTATGACCTCATATCCTTGTGGCTGCTCCATTTATAAGTCATCATCTAAATCAACATAAAGGAATGCAGTCTTCACATCTAGCTACTCTAAGTTCAAGTCTTTTGCTATCATTATCCTAAAAATAGTCCTAATAGAAGTCATATTTATCACTGAGGAAAAAATCTCATCAAAATCAATTCCTTTCTTCTATGCAAACCCCTTTTCCACCAATCAAGACTTGTACCTTTTCTTGCCTCCATCATCCTCTTTAATTCTATACACCCACTTGTTTTTCAATAGTCTCTTACCTTTAGGTGGGTTTACCAAATCCCAAGTCTGATTTTCCATGAGAGATTGATATTCCTTGTCCACTACTTGCTCCCACTTCTTCCTGACATCTACTTGCATTAATTTTTCAAAGAACTCTAGATCTAAATTGTCAATGAGTAATAAATAATTAAGAGATGGAGAAAAATGTCTAGGTTCCCTTCTTACCCTAAAATACCTTGTCACCAGAGGAGTTTGGGGTTCTTGTGGAGTAGATGCCTAAACTAGTTGCTTAAACACTTTATCATTTGCAATTTCCTCTGACACTATGTACTCTTTTCTGAAATCCTCTTTTTGATCCTGCAACTATTGTTTATACATAATATTTTCATTAAATATAACATCCCTAGACTAAAATATTTTCTTGTCCTTAAGACTCCAAAATTGGAAACCAAAGTCATCCTTACCATAACCAATAAAGGTACATTTTTTAGACTTAGCCTCTAACTTGGTCCTATCATCTTTATCAATATGAATGAAGGATTCACATCTAAAAATTCTACGAAAATAATAATCAAACTTCTTACTAGACCAATCTTCCTCAGGTATGCCTTCATCCAAAGAAGATGAAGGTCCTCTATTTATCAGATATAAAATCATGTTTACTGCTTCTACCCAAAATTGAAGAGGCAATCTTACATGTAACCTCATGATCCTAAAATGGTCCATGATAGTCTTGTTCATCCTTTCTAAAAATCCATTCTCTTATGGATTTCTTAGAATCATATTCTATCTATAAATTTCATTCCTTGAATAGTAATCAAAAAATTCAATGCTACAATATTCCCCACCATTATCTAACCTGAGACATTTTCACTTGAGACTTGTTTCATTCTCAACTAGGGATTTCCATATTTTAAATATATCAAACACATTAGATTTTATCCTAATTACATACACCCAAACTTTCCTAGTTGCATCATCAATAAAAGTAACATAATAAGATGACCCACCAGTAGAAGATACCTAAGTTGGTCCCCATATGTCTAAATGAACAAGTTTCAACTTATTATCCTTCCTTGTAGGTCCAACCTTAATAAACTTTACCCTTTTATATTTTATTTACACACAATATTTATATAAATATAAATCAAACCCTTTCAATTTGAGCAACCGATCCTTCAAAATTTGCATACCCTTTTGGCTCATGTGACTGATCCTATTATGCCACAAAGTTACATCTACATTTGTAGTAATGAAATTATAATAGTCATCACTACTTGATAAATATAGGTTACCAACCTTATTACCTCTTGTTACCAAAAGAGCACCCTTGGGCATTTTTTAAGAATCTACAGTAAATGTCACCATACATCCTTCACAACCTAGTTGTCTTATGGATACCAGAATTTATCTCAACTTAGGCACATGTTTGACATCCTTTAGTAGCTAAGCATTCCCATTCTACATCTTGATCTAAACATTTTCTTTTCTTATTATGCGGCAAGGCTCATCATCACCAAGACAAACATGTCTAAAATCCCCTTGAACATAATCAATAAAATAATGCCTATATTGTGTAGCATGAAAATAAGCCCCTAAATCTAAAACCCAAGACTCAAAAATATTGTCAATGGAGATAATCAATGCATCTTAACAAACATTACCTATTTCCACATTCACATCCTTGGTGTTTTCCTAATTTTTTTTCTTATTCTGAAGAGACCAACAATCCTTCTTCACATGCCCAATCTTTCCATAGTTATAGCATACCATCTTGCTCCTTGATTTAGATCTTTTAAAACTATTTAACTTTCCATGCTTTCCTTTTTCTCTAAACTTTTGTCTCCCTCTACTCTTCACTTCCAAATCATCACCTAAAGTAGAATTCTCCCTAGAGCTTTTCCATCACATTTCCTCTCTAAGGATTACTCCTATGACATACTCAAACTTCAACTTGGCATTATTAGAGATCGACTTGCTCACATCCACTACCAATTTATTCCAACTCTCTAGTAAGGAACAAAAAATAAGTAAATCCCTAACTTCATCATTAAAATCAATTTTTATAGATTTCAACATACAACTATATTAAACTCATTTAGATGTTTAATAATTAAACCATTATCAGACATCTTTATATTAAAGAACTTTTTCATTAAAAAAAATTTATTAGAATTAGAGGGTTTTTCATATAACTTCCCTGATGAATTCTTGAGACCTTACATGGTCTTCTCTTATGATATATTAAATGTGATCAAAGATGCAAGGCATAACCTGATGGCCCCAAGTGATTTCTTGTCAAGTAACTCCCAAGCCTCATTTATCATACTCACTGGTTACATTACTTTTCCTTCTAATAGAGCATGGAGGTCATTCTGATAGAGGTAATCCTCCATCTACATCTTCCATAGACCAAATTTCTATCCATTAAAATTACCAACCTTTGATCTATTTTCATCAGCCATAGCTACCACTTAAGCTAATAAGCCTTCCTATGATTCAACACTTCATCAAATACAACCTGAATCTATGATACCAATTGTTAGGAATAAACCAAAAATTAATGCAAAAATAATTTCATAGAATCACAATAATAATATATATGAATAAATATGCCTAAAGAATAGAAAAAATGCACAATAAGAAGACTAAATTTAACATGGTTCACCTAATGTGGGATACATCCACCAAGAAACACTTGCTTAGATTTTATTACAAGTGACAAGAGTACAATCCAGTCTCAAATCAATCTTATCCCAATTAGAATGCATAAAATATTATTTAGAGTTGTGTTAAATAAACCCTCCTAAATTTGTACCTAAATTCACATACTCTATTTTGCCTTCTCAAACCAATTTTATCATGATATATTACCTACTAAATATCCACCTATACATAATACATCAACACAGTGGTTTTAGAAAATAAAAGGTACCAAAACCATGGGCAAAGTCAACCCAAAATAGTTCCCCATTAAAGTAGGTCCAAAAAATTTAAAATAGTGTATGGTAAATTTTAAATGTTGTGGGAAATAGGTTGAGGATTAGTGGGATGCAAGGTGTTGATATATTATCATAGCTTATGATAATGCATTGATGAATGATTCTCTATGTCATGGAAATAATGGATACACTTTTTAGTAGACTTTAAAAGTGTACTAACATGACGAATGAAAATGGAAGCTGGGGAAGGTTGGTATAATGAACAATATATAGTCTAATGACTAAAAACTTTATGAATATCACAATATGGATGATCGACCCATTTGGTAGACAAAGGAGTAAGTTATGGTAAAGGGAGCAAACTATCACCAAGGGAAGGTGGCACTAGTGGAGAGACTAGGCAAGGATCGATTGAAGGAGCAAGAGGATTTGAAATAGGAAGAGACTTAGATAGAGAGAGAATGGTAATAAGATATGAACTAGGCTCTACTTGGGAAGGGACATGATATATAGAAGGTTGAAGAATAGTCACAAGCATCTCAAGGATAAGTCAGCTAAAAGGGTCCTAATATTTAACAAAGTGATAGGGACTATTCATAGCATGATCCATAAGTATACTCCTATGAGTCTCTTAAAAAATTGGAGATGTGCAAACCATCTCTACCCTTAAATCAGGAGAAAAAAAATGCTAAAATTAGGAATGATATAGGATGGAATGCTAGATGAATATTGAAAGACTAAAGAAAAGAGGAATGATAATAAATAATTTTAGCATCTCAAGCCTAGATAAGACTTCCTAAGAATGGATATTTTAAGGTATAACCATCATCACAATTAGGTTTAAAAGATTAATGACATATCTAGGGAGGACCTTATCATCTGATGTGGTGTGATAAATGGAATGTTGAGTCTTAGTTAAGATAATAGCTATATCATCAATAGGTGGTTGATGAGAATGAGGTTACAAAGAAGGGACAAGATAATAAATGAGATGAGGTGAGAGATATAGGTTTTTATTATTGAGATTTATCTCATTAGGCTCATCAAAATCTAAATCTAGGAGGTTAGGGGGTATATTATTGATGAGTTTAGGGTGACCATTGTAACCTTAGGTAGAGTTGATAGAAAATTTAAACGATTAAGATTCTCAAAATGGAATATTTGGCAAGGGTTCAAGTGTGAGAATATTTAATACACCATGGTCTTGTAATTATTCTAATCTCCAAAGGTTAGTGTCACCTTGAATTTTATAGATTGCTCCATTGTGAGGAAATTTGACATATTGGCAAGTGGAAGAGGTAACTTCTCTCATGCAATGAGTCCATGGCCTACCAAGAAAAATGTTATAGGATAGAGTAAAATTGAATATCATCACTTTCACATGAATGGTGATAGGTGGGATGATGACAAGGATCCATACACAGCCTAAGGGAGGCATTTTCCTATGATCATATCCTTGACATGTGTGCATGTAGAATTAAGATTACATTTAGAATATATTAGATTTTTGATAAAATCAAGAGAGGAAACATAAGTACCAAACCCCTCATTAATCAAGGCATGATTAGCTTGGCTATTACTAATTTGGATACTGATAAAAAGGGAAGGATCATCCACACAAATTAGAATCTCATCAAGGATCATAAAAGCAATGTAAAATTTAAGGGAAAGAGAAGTGTCCATTATTTCAACAATATGTATGAAGATCTCTTCACACTATTGTAAAATGTTATCTTTTGATTTGGATAAGGTGGCTTCACATCCTTCTAGGGGAGGATGATGGATTTTCATTTCAAACAAAATCTACATAAGATGATTATGATGATGCAGTGAAGTTTGCATTAGTTTAAAAAATGGGATTTGAGTAAGTTTCATGAGAAGATCCCATTCATAATAACCCATAAGGGGACTATTAGAAAGAGGTGAATAGTGTTGAAGGAAGTCCATGAAAGGAGGAGCTGAGGTTCAAGTGAAGTTATGTTGATAAGATGTAAAATGTTTAATTGGAGGACAAGTTTGTTTATTGTCTTGAGAATATGGGGTAGTTAATGCAGGTTTGGTTTGAGATAGATTGAAAGGAGTGTTTATAGAATTTTGAGTATCATAGGTGATGGGTAAAGATGTTGATGGAGTGGTATAAATGGTATGATAATTATTATATAAGGGAGGTGTTGGAATTGGTTCATGAAAATATATAAGGTCTTTTTGCCCCAACTCTGTTGAGTGGGTTGGAGAAAGTCTTAGATAACACAAAAAGTGTGAGACAATTGAAGAGTGTGGATGGGATGAGGATCAATGAATTAAACCACCTTTTGTATATTAGTCATATTGACCACATTATATTTAGGAGTTGGTTCAAGAAGACTATCAACATTATTAGTAGAATGGGTAGGTTTGTCTAGGTTGTTTTAGTGATTCAGAAGAGGATCTTTTTATATGGCCAAATGAGCATTAGCCTATTTCAAATATTGATATTTAGTTTGTGTTTCATAGGATTTGAAGGCAATGTCATAGGATTTTTGACATTTATGAATGATATAATCATGGTCAAAATTGGGACCGAGAAGGAAATCCATAGCCAAATTATAGAGTTACCTACAAGTCTCATGAGAATGACCCCAACTAGCATGAAACCAACAAAATTTAATGGGATGGTACCAGGATTTCATAGGATGGGTGGGATAAATTTATCAAAGAAAAGGCCTTGGTATACATTTTTTTTTTCCAAGGATAAAGGCTTATGAACATTGATGTGATTTGTGGAAGATAAATGAGGATTAGTGATCTGGTTGGGAGGAGAAGTTTGTTCTGAAGCCTAGTTGGGAATAATTGATTGAATATTATGAATAGTGTCATAGGAATAGGTGACACCATTTATTTTAGCATGATGATTATTATTTTTGATTAAAATGTGAGTACCCATATAAGTTTAGCATGGCTCAAATCGATGCATGAGGAAATCTTGATGTTTGGCTTGGTCAATGGCCTCTCCCAAAGTTCACGGTGTGAGTGCTTGGACCTAATATTATAACTTGGAAAAAAGAATATTATTAAATAGATGAAAAAGGTTGTCATCTACCATATTATTTTCACATTTGTTAGATAAATTCTTCCATCATTTGAAGAAAGCTTGTGCGGTTTCAGTCTTAAATTGGTTACAATTGATAAAATGGGCCAAGGTATTTTCAGGGAGATCACTAGTTTGAAATTAATAGACTAGAACATTAACTAAATATTAAAAACTAGTGATGTAATTATATTTGAGTGGTTCTACCAATATAAAGCATAACCCGTGATATTTTTTGCTAATATCTTGGTAGCGATAAAAGTATTTAACTTGACCCACTATTTATATAGATTTATAAATTTTTTTAAGTGGAGAGTGGGATTAGTTGACCCATTATAAGTAATGGTAGGAGTGATACCTTCTATATAGTTGTTATAAATTTTAGGTGTAAGAGCATCATTTCAAAGGTGCTTGACTATTTTATTAACAAGGGGAGGTTGAGGGATAAGGTTACCATGGGAATCTTGAATAGGAGGTGGGGGATCATTTTAGTTATGTGTTTCCCATGAAACCTATTGAGGGTGGTTTTGAAGATGGATAAGATGATTTTGAATTTGCATTGTTATCTTGAAAATCATTCATTTGATTAATATGTTGTAATAGAATTTGATGGGTTTGAGTGGTATTATTGGCATTCTGTGAAGCATTAAAATTGGTAGTAGTGGATTGGGTACCACTATGGGTGTTAGTAGTAGTTTGAGAAGAATTTTTGGTAGGTGAGGCACTATTAACATGATTTTATTATGTGGTAAATAATTTATTAGTAGAGGGATGAGAACAACTGGCACTAGAGGCATGATTACCATGAGTATCAAATGATACATTAAGGGCAGAATTGAGAAGAGTGGGTCCTAGAAGAGGCCCACTAGATATATAACCTACCAAGTTAGTAGAGATATTAGGCATAGAGGTGGAGGAAATCAAAGAAGAAGATGTCATGGTATAAGAAGGGGTCAAAAGAGAGGTAAGATATTAAGAAGCAAAGAAGCTAGTGTCCCCAAATCCCTATGATAATATGGGAGAAGGTGAATGGGGATCTTCGACTTGACCACTTATCATGAGATGGTAAATAGTAAGAGGATCTGTTCCTCGATATTGAGGAAACTCATTGATAAAGATCATTTTTTGGGAATCCTCTAGTTTAGGTTAATCTTCAAATGAGAAGAGAGGATTGTGAATTGAAGAAGAATGAGGAATGGTCCCAATTTTATAGTGTGAGTGGCTACATGCACATTACTTTCATCTAGGGTAGGATCCATAAGATGCTTATAGAAGAACCTATTAGGGTTGGTAAAAATCATCATATCTATTGAATTAAACTAAGTGTTATCTTTAAATAATAAATTAATGATGAACGAGAAATATTAAGGAAGATAAATTTGATTTAAAAATAAAAAATATAGGAAGGATATAGAGTTGAACAAGTCAACTATGTTCTACAATACAAGAGAGAGATAAGAGTATAGGGTCAACTAGGTCAACTTAGTACTGAAAATAGGGAAGTAAATTGAGTGCAAAAAGATACAAGGTCGACCAAGTCAATTTAGCATTATAGACAAAGAAAAATATAGTCTGATAAGGATACAAGGTCAACCAAGTTGACTTAATACTATAAATTGACTGGTAAAAGAGAGTATAGGTTCAACCAAGTCAACTTAGTACTATAGAAAGGGAAAAAATAGTTTGATAAAGATACAGGGTCAACTAGGTCAACTTAGTACTCTAACCTAACTAGTATAAGAGAGTATAAGGTTGACTAGGTCAACTTAGTATTGCAGATAGGGAAAAATATAGTTTGTAAGAGACTGTGTTAAACAAAATGATAGTGTAATAAAATCAGGGGAAATTTTTCAATGTAATTGAAGTAAGAAATACAAGCAAACACAAACAATTGGATCAATTAGAATGATATAATTAGGGCACACATACATAACATGTCACCAACACTGGCCAATGCAAGTTCTTACAATATAACACACAATGATTAGAGAAAAAGTAGCCAACTAAAAAGTAAGTGATAACTAATTGGTCATCTTGAGTGGTTTTAGATTATTATAGAGTGTTATTTTAAGTGTGATAGGGAAGTTGGCTAAACATTAGGAACTAGAAAGTAGTCTATGGATGGTTTCAAGATGTTTTGGCTGAAAGGGATCTATATTGGCAATGGTACTAGCTTGGTATTGGGGACTACCCCCTCACTTCACAATATTGTAGTGATAAGGGTGTCTGATGCTTTGTTAATATATACAATTAACCACATGTTTATACTTGGCCAAAAAACCAAGTTAGATTCCCCCTTGGTGATGAAATCCAAGTAGGTAGGCCTTCGGAAGAAAAATGTTAAATATAATTTGAATATTGTGTGATTTGATAGTGTTTGAAAAAAAACCAAAATAGTGAAACTAAATGGAAATTCGAAAAACCACCTACTTAGACTATGTAAGCTACTCTAAACATGCAAATAGTTGAAAATGAAAGTGTGAACTAATTACTAGCAAATAGTTATTAATTCTAAAATTAAGAATGGTACAGATTCAATTCAGGTGACACTATATGTAAATAGTATGGAACAGAGTCAATTGGGTCACTACTATTCTACAAATGTAAAAGTCTTTAAGAATAAAGTTGACCAAGTCGACTTAGCCTTTTAGATAGAAGACATGCTACATAACTAAGTTGACCAAGTTGACTTAGTTTTTTGGAGGATTGTAATTTTGAAGACTAAAAACTTGTACAAATAGAGCTATAATGAAGTACTAAATTGATAGAGAGAAAGAGAGGAACCTTAGTGGGTTAGAAGATGATGAGGATTGTAAAATTTTTATTAAAGTGTCTTGAATTTTTATTTCAATTTCTACAAACTAAGTCAATTGGTTCAACCTAGTTCTATAAAATATTATTTGTTAAAGTAAGATAACATGACCAAGTCAGCTTATTTGACTTGGTTTGTTGATCTGGATGTTGACTAAAAGACTAATTTGACCTACCCAACTTAGTTTATTAATCTGGATGCCAATTGGAAGACTAAGTTGACCTGTTTGACATAGTTTATTATTTGGGAATGAAGAATAATACTATGTCAACCTGTCTAATCTAGTAACATATATCTAATGAAGACCTGCACATAAATAATATACTTGTTTTGATATAACTATGTGTTAAACCTGTGCACAAAAGTTAGAACTATACTAGCCTAGTTAACATAGTATCACAAATATATAAAAATAATAAATGATAGAAATGAAAGCATGAAATGAAACCTAAAAGGGTTATATTCACACCATGTTCACCAAAATGTATGCAATGGGAAATGTAACAGGTCTATAAATCAATCCTAGCTTGGAGAAGATAAATCCTACTTACACTCTAATTGGGGATATATTAGATAATCATGTTCATGAACAAAATGAAACTATTATACTTAATCAAAGGATCTCTTACCACAATTAATATCACTAGGGAGGGTTCCAAAGCATCCAGTCAAGCTAAACTATGTAGTAAGCCTAACTAGGTCCTATGTTTTCATATTCACTAAACTAATAACAAGTAAAGCAAAATACAATCTAGTGTTCACCAAAGCTTATGGTATAAAGTGGGGGGGCGTGGGGGGGGGGGGGGGGGGGGTAGTAAACACTAAAATTAAACATGCATAGAAGACATCAGGGTAATTTTTAGTAGTGATTATTTGTTAGCTCATGAATATTTCAATTTTTGGATTTTAGTTTTGATAAGTTTTTAGGGTCAGTAGATGGGACTGGATCACCAAAATTTTAGAAATATAAATTATTTTTGGGGTTGGCTTACTGACCCTTTATAATATTACAATAGATTATACTTCAATTCACCACACACACACACACACACATATAGTACAACTACCCCACAATATCAAACAAGACAAGTAAAACCAAAACTAGAGGACCATAGTACTGAATGATAGTGCCATCTAGAGGAACTAAATGATAGTTTTGAATGGAAACACTAAAAAAATGTGCCAAATGGAAATACTAAATGATAGTGTTGAATGACAAAGCCAAAAAGTAGAATAGTGATACCACCAAATAGAATAACCAATCTATAACATCTACTCTTTGACCAAATGACAACCAAATGGTAGAACTGAAATATTACATCCTTAACCATCATGGCATCTGATGGGAATGGTAAAAATATAAACTAATTACTAGGAAAATCAATCATATTATATTATTTTAAAGAGAATCAAAAAACCCACACAATCACAATACACTCAAAATATAGATATTTATTATTTTTAGTTTGTCATAAATTTGACTCTAACTATTCAATAGTATTAAAATATTTGTACATAAAGAAATACCCACATATATCTCACTAGAAAGAATCAACTAGGATAACATGTTACCCCCTAAATATTTTTTTATGATGACATGTCACCACTCAAAGATGTTCCTCTGGTTTTTGATGATAATGATAATGGCACTCAAGTGGTAGAAGAGGTTGTTGGTTCTTGCCAAACACAAATTTTAGCTAAAAACTCCACTCAAAAATATTTATAAAGGAAGAGAAGTAGATGGACAATTGGAAGGTCCTTTAAGGTGGACTGGGCAATAAAATTTCCCTTTATAGAACCTATAGATCTTGAAAATGTTGATGTTACTCCAGCATAATACAAATGTAAAATATGTAGCTAGAAACTAGGAAAGGAACACAAAATGCAACTAAAACTGTACATGATTGAGAAACATTGTGGAAAAGTATATGTGACAGTGAAGCATTGAGATGGACTGATAACAAGAACACACAAGTGTAAAAATGTATATGAATGCATGCATGTGAGTATGAAAATGATAAGAGACATCAAAAATAACTTATTGAGAAAGGGAGAATATTTAAAGCAAATTTTGGAAAAGCTATGTAATCCCATCTAAAGGCAAACACATTTTAAAAAGGTAGAACTATTTCCAATTTTTTAGATCATAATATTTTTTTTCAACATAATGCATTTTTGGATATTCCACAATCACTATTCATCTCACTGTCCATTTCAAAAAATTACCATTTTTAGATTTTTAAAATGGTAAAATGTTTAGAAATGGTTAAGAAGAAAGATTTGAAATAGAAATTTCAAAATTCACTATTCATCTCACTGCCCATTGATGAGGTCATAGCAATTGACAACACATCCTAGGTTTGCATGTATTTTTATATTTTTGAAAAATATTCAAGCCAGCCTTATCTACTAGGAGTTCATAAAATGGTAGAAAATTGAAATGCATAAAATCTTCACAAATTAGTTGTATCTAATTTGAAAGATAAATCTGGGATAGATGATTAGTCAATACTACAAAGCTAGTATGTGTTGGGGTTGATGTTGCATCAGTTATGCAGGGGTATATAAATGGTTTGTGTGTTTGGATACAAATAACAATTTCCCCATATATGATTCTAATTCATTGTATGGCTTATAAGATGAATCTTTCATACAAAATAGTTAGCAAATTTGCTAATGTGGAAAGAGTAGAGGAGCTCATTTGTGACCTACATGCTTATATGTCAGCAGTCCAAAAATATTTTTAGATTCCAAAAATTTGAAATAGGAATGAATGATGGTAAGAAACTATTGAAAGATGTTGATACAAGATGGACTTATATGTATAAACTTGCATGCTAAATTTTTGAAGAATATCCATCATTAGTAGGTTTAATGTATAAATATCATAGAAAATTTGACAAGGCAAAAGACTTGTTATACCATTTAACAGATTTAGAAACATTTTTGACATTATGTGTAATTATGCCAATGATAAAGGAAATTAATTTTTTAATGAAACATGTTTAGCAGAGATCCATTTATATTGTTGACTTCATACGGTTGAGAAAATGAGTATGTCAATCTCTAGATATATTATACACCTTGAATGAAAAGTTTCAAGGCCCTATTTTAGCAGTTGGAAATGTTTGATAGATTTAAAGAACCCTAAAATTTATTTGAAGTTAAATATCAATGATCATCTTTGTGTCATTGTTAATGGTAAGGAGATACTAATGCACACTTTCTACAAACGACATGATCTTGCGGGAGTTGAATCCAAAGAACCACCTGTAACACATATTCTATATGACATTGTTATATCTAAAACCTAGATGAAACTAAGTATAGTTTCACAAAAATTCTCTACAATTATTAGAGATCATTTTCAAAGTGATGATTTTTTAGAGGCCATGGCAATTGTGTATTCCATTTTTTGGGATAGTAATAATAGTAAAAAGATTATTAATAATTTATTTCACAAATACATGGGTTATCTTGTAAAGCATTTCAACAAATCTGTAGAGGTGAATCGAGTAGAAATGAAAGGTATTTTAGGAAAGGATTTATTAACATCCTAGTCAACTCTGAGAATTACAATGTTTGAAAAATATCACCTTCTAAATGAACTAATAGAAAATGGGGCAATTACATAGTTATGGGAAAAACTTTATCCTCGTAGTATGCTATAGGAAAGTCTAAGTGAATATTTCTTATTATATGATCTTTGTCAAACAGTGATTCTGGGCTCAGTGGAAAATGAAATAGTATTCAGTACATTATCATTCCTAAATTCAAAACTTCAAAATAGATTGGATAAAAATTTATAAACATGTTTGAGATTATATGTTTCATGTTATGTTGTGGACATGTTTCCTTATGAAAGAGCTCTAAAAACATGGAGTTATCTAACTGAAAGAAGAGGTGTCAACAATACAATGACAAATAAAGAGGATGTAAATAATGACACTAATACAACAGATGCAAATGTCATTGGCGATGATCAAGTTTATGTAGGATTATATCAACTACCAGACTATTAGTTTCTAGTTTTTGAATTCCAATTTCATATAATTTTTAATTTGTTTTTAGTTTTGACTATTCATGTTTTACTTTATCTAATTATTTTTAATTACTTTTCACATGTTTATCATTAGATGCAATAATTACTATACATCTTCTAAAATTCATTTCCTTGTTTCTTGCTAAGTGTTGAATGTAAAATATTAATATATTGTGATTGTGTTAGGTGGAAAACTATAGGTTAATGTCACACACCTATAAATAGAGGACTTAATTCATTGATGTCAACTCCTTAATATGGTTCTCTATGTCTTTGGTACATATTTTTTATATATCTATCTGTTTTACATATGTGATGTATTTATTGTGCCTTCATAATACCTGATATATTCCTTTATACAATGATTAAGTTGTTTCTTTCCATTTATTTGACATGTATTTTCTCATAATTGATGTGTCTACAATGTGTTTGATGTTCTTATTATGTGTTTGATGTGGTTTCACTCTATTATGTGCTTGACTCTAGTGTTTGAAGTGTTAGCTATGTGTTTTGTTATATAATTGATATTGGATTTTTTATGATTTAATTTTTCATGAATGTATTAAGTGTATTTTATCATACTATTACATATTATAAGTTAATGACTTCATACCTTATCTCATATGTGGTGTGTTTAATCCATTTATATTGATATGTGAGTTTCACAAGTGCATCACAAATATCAAAAGGGGGCCTAACACCATACAACATCATAAAATTTAAATTTAAATTCATGCTCAAGCATAATGACCCAGTACATTATATCATATGTGGTGTGTTTAATCCATTTATATTGAGATGTGAGTTTCAAAAGTGCATTAAAAATATCAAAAGGGGACCTAACACCATAAAACATCATAAGATTCAAATTGAAATTCATGTTCAATCCTAACACCAAATCCATAAAAAGAAATTTCAATCCACATGGCTCATCCACTAATTAAAATTGAGTAAATTTATCAATGCAAATCCAAACTTCAAATTGTCATTCAAAATATATTTTTTTAAACAAAACATTGTTTACAAATATTATAGAGTTTAAATGAAACATTGTTTAAAAATATTATAGAGTTTAAAGAATTTTGTGGGGTTTCACTTCTCATTTCCTTTATTAACCACAACATCCTTTGTGCCACTATTGTGCTTCAATATCCCTACCTTTTTAAAATCCTTAGTCATATAATTAATATGACCAAGATTTTTCCTTTCTTATTTTATAATATCTCCTATAGAAAGTAGACTTGGATCGTCATTTGTTTTCTACTTAAATAAGGCATTAGGATCTCATCCTTTCTCCTTAATGATTTTTTGGAGTGTGTTGTTCTATTTATTCAATTGAACAAGCTTCTCCTTAAATTGAATGGAAGATAATAAACTTTTCTGTGCATTTTTTAGATGAACATTGAGGACCTCAACTTCTTTTTTCAAATTGTCATATTTTACCTTCAATTTAAAATTAAATGTAATTAGATTTGAACAAAAATAATTATGACATGAAATTTGATGAAATGAAGATACATTACCAAAGATTTTTCTTTCTTCACATTCACAATCACAAGGTTGACATATTTTGACCATTTATTAAAATATGTCTTCACATTCACAATCACAAGGTTGACATATTTTGACCATTTATTAAAATATGTCTGGGCTTCTACATTCAAATTCTCCAACTTGTTAAGTATAATAGTCAACACATTATCATTGTAATTATTATTAATATTAACTAACCCAAATATATCTTAGACAATCAAAGCATCAATCTTTGTGGGTTCATGTTGCACTAATGAAAACAAATTTTCTCATTGGGAGTGGTTGTGATAATGGGCATTTATTTATTTTATCAATGCCTTTGCCTGAAAATCCCACATATGTGAATTTTTTAATTCATCAATAATTTCCTCCTTAATATTTTAAGTAATACTATCTGATACCAAATTGTTAATTGGAAAATATGTAATAACATTATCAAACAAGACAACATTCTCTGGTGGGGTGGGACTATGGGGTGAAGAGGGGGAAGGTTCCTCCTGAGTAGTCACATGAACATCTACTCCCTATATAAAATCATGTAGATTAAAATTAGATCCAAAAACATTTTCACTTTCAATCCCCATATATTCCTCATCAAGATCAATATCCTACAAACAATTTAATCCCTACGCACTCGATATACCTTTGATAGAGAAAGTGGGGAATTCAGAACATGATAATTACAATGTTTTTAGATTATGGTAAAAATAGGTTTTGAAGGGACCCCGAAACCCTGAAACAAAGGAAGAAGGATATAACAAAAATGCCCACAGGTAAAACAAACCTAACACCTATTGCTAAGCAGTATCAAAAATAGGTTTTATAGGGACCTGAAACCACAAGTCAAGATCAACAAAAGAAAGACCCTAGGTTTTACAGAGACCTGGAAACTCAAGTAAGTAAAGAAAATAAAGAACTAGAAAATGGAACCAGTTATAACATCCAACTAAAAGGACCAGAACAGTAAGGGTAGAAAGACCCTATTCTTCTAATTCTAGGATCATCTTTACCACTTCTTTTCCAATCACAACAGTGTCTTGTATGGATATTGTAGCTGACGTAGCAGCCTCTTGCATTGCTTTCTTCCTCGAGCTTTGCCTGGTCCTCTTACTAGGCCCCTCCAAAGATTTTATTTCCTCATTAGCTCATTTTCCAATGATAATTACAATGTTTCTCTATCATATATTGGTGATTATAGTAGTGGAAGAGTCTTCCCCCTTGAATGAATTGAGCTTGGGGGTAGAGGTAATGACATATTATTCCTTAGAGATTGAGGATGCCTTGTAAAAAATAAATTATTATAGAAAAATGTTAAATTTTTAAAAACAAAGTTATATGTTAATTTGAAATTAAAGGTTTAGTACCTTTATTTGGATATAGTATCTCCTCCAATATACATGTTGTATTATGAGTGATTTGGGTGTTTTGAGATGGTACATTATTCAAACTTTTAGTCATAAAAAATATAATCAAAAACAAAAAAACAAAAATATGCAATGTAAAATACCTTCCATAGAGGGTCAAAAAGGCATAATAAATGTTGGGGTTTGTTGTTGTGGTGGTTATTCCATGATAACCTCAACTAATACTGATTTAAATTTTAAAAAAAATAACTAAAATAATACAATTGAAAGTTAAAATATCATTTGAAAATTTTAAATGGCAAGCCTGCAAGCAGAGATGATGTCGAAGAAACTCTTCCATATTTCAAAATATAAAATGATTGCAAGGATGATTCTGTAGACTCAAAATATGTAGTTCTTTCAACTCCACACTATCCTTTTGAGGCTTATTATTTTATAGAGGCATGAAATCTTACCTATAACAAACAAAGTTCAAATATTTATTAATCTTTAACTTGGTAATAATTTAACAAATAAACAAATATTAAACCTTAGGTTAGCAAATAAATAATTAAACTAAACTCTTTTTTCTCTAGAGACAAAGTGTTTGTGCTCATATTTTGATGAATCACAGTTGGAATCGATGTTTTTTGGAGGTCATGTAAGGCCTCATATTATAATTCCAGATTAAATTTAGAATAAAAAATAGTGGACCTCGGATTGGTATAACCAAAATTTAATTCAAGTCTTATCCTAGAGGAAATAAAAGTGCACCGATCATATCTCAAATTATAAAGAGTAAAAATTATGTAAACTAGTGCCCAATAGATAAAATCTAATGCTATTCCATGTAATAATATTTTTGTAAGGAAAAATTGAACCATTACTTTAAAACAAGGGTCACCAATATCTTCCATGTGGAGGCCTTTCTTCTGAATATCTAAAATGAAAGAGAAAAACAAGGAATTTACATATCAAAAGTTGAATTTTTAATATAAAAATAAATTTATAATTACATACCAATTAAATCAATATGCAAGCCAAAATCTGACTCCAAATACTTCTTGTCATCATCTATCAACATTTCTTTTGAACTCACTAGGTTTGCATTATGAAATGGAAGACCTATCATATTGTGAATCTCTTCTGGTGAGGTACTAAAGTAAATCATTTTGGAGTCCAATTCATGCTAAAGATATTCTCATTAGGATCAGAGGAATACATTAGTGATTATAGTAACCCAATGTCTATTTTATACTAAGGCATGTACAATAGGCTAATAAATCTACATTTCAAAATCTAATCATTATACACATCTAGCTATTGTATGATCTTTAAAATATTCAGGCATAGTAGGTTATTGAAAATGAAATTTATTTCCATGGTTACGGAATTATTTCAAGTGGGGGCAAAGGGGGATGATAAATCTACGCTAAAAAATGTTAAAAATGATGGTAAAGGGTGAGTATTTATAGGACAAGGGGGCTGATTAGGAAACCAAATAGCATAATGACCATAATGGTCACCTAACAACATGGCTCGACATCAAAATTCAACACTATCCATTCAGAATACATTCAACACAACCATATAATGATGGACTTATGGTGCACACTGGCTATCACATATCATTTGGATTTGTTGTTTGGCATAATTGGATGATATAATCATCTAGCATAACCATTTGACATAGTCGTTCAATACAACTATCCAACATAGGCATTTGGTATATCCATTTGTTGGAATCATTTGGTGTGGTTTCATTTGGCATTATCTTTCAATGTAGCTAAATGGTTGTGTAGAAAAAATATGTAGCTATTTGTTTTTACTCTTTCAAAATCATCATAGATTCACCATCACCCATAGAGGATTTACCACACCTATGAATCAAATTTCCCTAAATTCACCAAATATTTATAATAGGTTTTCTAGTAGGGGCTCTTAAAATTAACCCTAGAAGATATATACTCATGTCAATATATACAAAATCCTAATGCATGGAAGAGAAGTGCAAATATATATCTATTTACTCTTACAAAGGAAGAACAAAGTTAGGAATGCTTACCTTCGAAGATGAACCCATTAAGCCTCAATCTCTCCCTTAGCCAAGGTGATTCATAAGTGGTTATTGTGGTATGTAAGGATGACAAGGATAAATTAGACCTAGGATACACAACCTATCAATGCATCCAAAAGACTTCTCCATAAGACAAGATTCATATCTTCAAAGAAAGTATGAAACCCTAAGCTTTCTCCTCAAGTAGAATGGTGGATAAGAAAATGCATAATATATCTTACTTATTATCTTCTCTTAAAAATGGTGAAATGAATGTGTTTATATAGGTGGATCTAACCCTAAACCTTTCTAAAAGTTTATTTTGACAAGGTTGACTTGGTTGACCCAAAACTAACTAGGTAATGAACTATGTCAGCCATGGTCGACCTAGTTCTTAGTAAGCTTTGTAAATAATAATATAGGGATGATGTGGCCAACATAGTCATGTAAACTACCAAAAAGGGGTTTAATTTAGGGAAAGGGATAATGAATATGGTAAATGACTAAAGGAGGGTGCAAATAGGAAGCAAAGCTTAGGGGGATGGTTTTTCGGAGACAAGTGTGTAGATAACAATTGGAAAAAAGGGACAAAAATATTATGAAACACTAATGGTCTACCTACCCCTTTCTTAGTTCACTCTTAGGGCATGCACTTAGAGAGATTGAGACTCGACAGGTTCCTACAAGATAGAGAGCATTTATAATTGATAAAGGTTGAAAATATTATGTGAATACAAAAGCTACCTCATTATACATTAAATTGATGATTTCTTCATCACTTTTGAACATTTGTCAATTACATGCATTGTCTAGGATTATTGGCCTTACTACAAGCTTGATAAGTTGTTTTGAATCTTTCATGACATCACAAGGCAAATTGTATTGTGATCATACCATTGTAAGTCTATCTGCATCATCATTATTTTCATCATTATCTGATGGGGATAACTTGGATGTTGAAAGCTTCAAATCCTTCAATGAAGTCCCAAAATCTATATTTATAGGCCTTCAATATATTTTTCTTTGATTCATTCTAAGCTTTGACATGATTTACAATCAATTCACTGTCTCTAAACACTTGCAATGTCTTCACTCCTATTTTTTTTACAAATTGAAGGCCTTGAATCAATGCCTCAAATTCATCCACATTGTTAGTGTAGCTAAATTGTAGTATATACAAGAAAAATTAATTCTCCCTTTGAGAAGAGACCAAAACAAAACTTAAAATAGCCCTATTTTTGCTCTTTGAGCCATCAAAATTGAGCTACCATATGCCCAAAAGGTGTTCCTGCATCTTTATGAGGTTTAGTGTAATATAATATTCATCAAGAATGTAGTAAATACCCAATATCATCTCTTTTATGTATTCATATGGATCAAATCCATAGTGATTATTAGCCTATTCATCCATTATATGGTTTAGAACCTCCTCTAAAGGTGTGGTGGTCTCATGCAAAACTAAACTATCATATGGGTTATGCAATTTGTAGTTCATGTCAATTAGATTAGGTGAGTATGGCTCTATATGATCTCTACAAATAGGCTCGACCTTGATAGTCACCTTAGATCCATATCTAGTCTTTAGCAACATGTATGACCAATATAATGACAAGTACCCACCCATTTTTGTAGTGAAGGCTCTTGAAAGATAAATGGCAAACTAAGAAAGCATATTTATAACATAGATGTTTTGTGTGATGAAAATAATAGACCATGCATGTAGAGTAATATTTAAACCCTTAATGATCTCTATGGTTTTAGTAGTTGTACCATCTATTTGGGTAACTCTTTTTACAATTTGGGTATACTCTATACCTAACATATCAGCTATTTTCCTAGGAATGACCAAGCTACTTGCACCTGAATTGATCATACAATTATGTGAATAGTCCTTACCTATGATCAAATAGATATAAAATGGTGTTGGAATTTTTATCTTATTATAATATCCTTCTTTAGGTTGACATAAGCTTGTAGAATCAACTAAAATGGACTTTTCTAGCTCATCCAAATGGAAGGTTTTTAATACTTCTTTCAACAAATTACTTAGATAAGGAATAAATAGGGCCTCCTACATGGTCACATTCAAACTTGTCCTATTCATGGGTTCCACTATGTTAAATGGAATTTTAGATCCTTTTTTTAAAAAATTTGAGATAGTAACATCCTCCTTAATGTGTTGATTAACTTGAGTTTGATTATTCTTTTGGGCAGGCTAGTTTGTTTGGGCTTGGGTGGTGGTGGTAGTCACATTCTCTTTGAAAAATTCAAATAGAGATTATGAAATAAAATCTTGGAATATTGAGGAATACTTATCACCTTTCATTGACCTTTTTTAAACCCTATATTATAAGACACTAGATTGTTGATTGCATTTGGTACTTGTTTCTAATTTAGGGCAATGAATTCATTCTCTTATCAATCTACCAAAGTGGATTCATTTGATTGAATTTGGGCCTACTCATGCACTTATTCCCTTTGTGAATTCATCTCCTTTGATTACTCTTAAGGATATGATATGATTTGCACCATCAAATCTTGGTTTAACACTCCATTTACATAGGTAGCTTGATTATGTTGTTGATTGCAAGGAAAACACTATAGAATCATTTCTAAAATTTGGTTTTATATTCAAGACTCTCATATTTTTTAGATAAGTGTCATGCAACATTTTCTAAGTTTTGAGGCCAAAAATAACCAAAGTATAGAGATAAATGTAGAGGGTATCCACATGTCACTTTGGCATTATTTTAAACTAAAAAGAGTAGAAAGAGCCTTTGACTTATGCACAATGGCCATGTGGTGAAACTATAGGTTACTTTAGAGTCAAGTGGATCGAATCAAATATACGGTGCATATTAAAGTGACAGATCTAGTGGTGGGTGTTTATCAATAGGAAGAAGCTCACAAAAGATATCCACATGTTGCCACTGCACTCCTTGGAGCCAAAGAAAATATCAAAGATGTCTCAGTTTTTGAGAGAATTACATGTGGATCTCATAGATGATAGGAATAAGATCAACAACTTGACAGGAAGTAATAGATCTAACAGTGCAAAACCTCCAAAATCTATTAAAGCTAAAATCTAAGTAAAGAGCAAGAAAGAGCCTCAATGACTCTAAAAAGTTGTGAAAGCCTCCACGTGTCAGCATAGCGGGTCCCCAAAGCCCCAAAGAGCCAAGAAAGCCAAGGAGTTTATGAAATTGAGGAGAAAGATGAGTCAAATAGAAAAGCCATAAAGCCTCCATGTGTCCCTACTTCAAGAAACTACAAGTTAAAGACAAATAGGAGCAACAGTTGAAATTGAATGAGAGAGAAAATTAACAACAATAATAGAAGTAAGATCTAGGTTGTTCAGTTCCAATGGCATGTAGTTTTAGATCTAGAGTTTGCAAATATATAATTAGACCCTGAGCAGATGGTAGTGACTCATGATATTATTTTTGGGCTATAAGTAGTTGATCAAGAGATAGTCTCAAAGGAGGGGGGGAAATAGAGAAGAATCATCTATAAAATAGGGAGTCTAAAAGCTAGTTTTTTGGAAGCAT
Source organism: Torreya grandis (assembly GCA_037957365.1). Classification (NCBI taxonomy): domain Eukaryota; kingdom Viridiplantae; phylum Streptophyta; class Pinopsida; order Cupressales; family Taxaceae; genus Torreya; species Torreya grandis. Next base: position 1,301,231 of record JARHVA010002960.1, on the reverse strand, counting down.
TTTCTATTGCCTTAATAGGTGCCTCTCCTAAGGGATCAAACATTGTATTCTATGTATTTTTTCCTTATGTAATTTATTCTCCTATCAAACTATGAAGAGAGAGTGGTGTTCTATGAAATTTTAGTAGTATGCTTCTAACTCTGGCTTCTCATTCTCTATCATGAGCCTTTTGTTAACTTTACATAAACATTGAGATTGTTAATCATGTTATATGTTATTTAATTCTATCAGTGAATGTTGTTAACTCTAATATTGTGCTTTTTGGATAAATGAGGATTCAGGTTATCTTTTATGTTATGAGCATTTGATATGTCTATAGTCTATGCTAGGATTATTTAACATGATTTATGATCCTTAATCTTCTTAAGATATTATGTTAAGTACTAATCATTGTGTTGATTAGTAAAATAAAATAATCTTGGTGCATTGCCTTAGTAGTTTAGATACTTATTTCATGCATTATTTATTTTCTCTTTACATCAAACCCAAAGAGAAGAGACAACTTCTTTAAAATTTAGAGGTCATTTTAAGGGTCAAGTCTTATAACTTGGAAACTTCCCATGACTTTGGTGGTTAGTTGAAAAATTAAGCATCAACAGTTTTCCTGGCATGCCCAGTGGGATATAATTTTACTAAAAGTGTATGAGTGAACATCCTTCAAGAAGGGATAATGGTGGACCAATTACAAGATCTCAGTCTTCTATAAATTTGGGACTCTTAGTACCAGCATTAGTAACTACTTAAAGGAGAAGGATGACTCATTAAGGTACATTAGGAAGTCAAATGGATATTCAATCTCCACTTAGGAAATTTTTCAATTAGAATGGTGGAAGTCCACTTATTGTACCAACACCTCTTGATACATGGGATCCCATTCCTATTAATGCTCTAAAAGCATTAACTAAATTTACTAGAGAAGACTTTAAGACTCTGGTAGACCATATTCAATATGTGGCTAATGTATGTATTTTATACTTTATCACACAATAAAATGTAGCCTTGAGACTACTCATTGTGTCTTTAAAAGGAAGGGCTCTTGATTGGTATATATATTTAGCACCAAATTTTATTGGAAATTGGAACCAATTGGGAATTTCATTATATGATAGATTCAATGAAAAGGGAGATAGATCATCCCTCCTACAATAATTAATCACTATTAAGAGAGCCCCCCAAAAAGCAATGACCAATTTCAATTCCATATTTCAAAAGACATGGCTAAGAATCCCAATCTCAGTTTGACCGCTTGTAGGTATGGAAATCATTTTCTATCTCAAATATTTTAATTCTGATATCTCAGTCATGATTCAGTCACTAGGAGGGTAGACCCTTCTTGATGCTTATGATCTTGTTGTAAGAGTGGAGAATAATTTGATAGATGCTAGGAAATTACCCCCAAGGCCTCCTATGCCCATGTTTCCTAAATTATCCCTCCCAACTTAAGAAGATCTTCCTAGTACTTCCTAGACCAATACTTCTCTATATACCTTTCCTTCATCTCAAGAAACATAAACCATAGTTCCATATTCTTCATCAAAGATGAATGATGTCAAGAACATCCTTAAAATCTTCTCTAATGAAATTATTAATCTTAAGAGAAACCAAGATTCACATCAATGACTGCCTATCAGGGTTTCTAAGGGAATAGACCCCCATATCAACTGAATTAGTACCAAGCGACTCAAAGATCAGCTCCATCATAACCACCTAGCTAGATCATCCCTATACCCCACCATATTAGATGGTTTTGTCAAACTCAGGAAGAGAACTAGTCCTTGCCCAAACAACTTAGTGAAAGAAATAAATGCATGGTGTTTTCCTTGTAATGAATCTCACATGCCAAGATATTTCCCTATGGGAAATTTACAACAAAGAGTAGTTGAATAAAGAATGGGAAACGAAGAAGTAACCCCATCAAGACCATATCAGTCACCTAGAGTTAAAAATGTAGCCATGGTGGCTTAGATGTAGGGAATTTCATTAGAACAAGGACCCCTGAACATGATTTATTCTCATGGATTGAAGATGAGGAATCTATCTTCATTAACAAGGCATCTACCTCTAAGAATGTGGTTTAGTCTGATTACTTTACATGGTCATAAAGGAGGATGGTTGAGTCTATAGATGTTGTCCCTACTATCAACACTAAATCAAGGAAGGTGTCATTATCCCCAGTTCTTTAGGCCCCTATGACAAGGCAAGAGTTTCCAATGAATACAAAGATTCAAAGAATCTCCAAAATGGTAGTTGAAAGGACAAGGTATCCATAGTACTCCAAAGTATAGCCACTCAGACCAATCAATGTGGTGGAAAAACTAAATAAAGTCCATACTAATGTCTCATTATGGGATATGTTGGTCATCCCTAAAAAAATAATTATTATAAGAATCACTAAAGGATCATAATGATCCAAAGTCTAGTGTCACAATGGAAGCTCCATCAAATAAAGGCAAGGAGAAACTAACATCTTAGCCACAACAACCATCAGTCCTAATGAACACTAAAAAAGAGGTAAATAAACCTAAACCAAACCCCTTTGATATGACCCTTATAGTAGATAATAAATTGATTCACAACTCTATGATAGACTTAGGTGAAAGCATTACAATCATTCCCAAATCAATAGTCGATGCCTTAAAGATAAAATATGAGCCATTAACTAAGAGAGTCATGCAACTTGATGGGAAGTTGGTGTAAACCATTGGAATCATCAAAGGACTTCCATTACAACTCTATTCTTTCCCAAACATAATTTTTTCATAAGATATAGTGGTTATAGACATCCTTCCTATCTTTAGATTGTGCTTATCTAGAGACTTTACAACAAATATTGGAGGATATATGTCCTTTGATTAGTCACATCTGATCTTAAGGACCAAATATGGTTCTAATATGAAAGTGTTATCAGAGCCTCTATGTAAGGAACACATTATGTACCAATTATAATCAAGGTTTGAAGCCTCCTATGTGATGATCACAAGAGAAGAAATAAGTTGTATAGAGGAACCAATGGAAGAAGTTGGTGAACAAGAGGGTGAGAGCTATTTGTGAGCTTTGACATCAAATGACCCTTTTGGAAACTTTGATTCCATCAGTTTAGGAACCTATATCATCTATGATAAAAAACCTAAAATCCTTGAGATTATGGAGAAGAATTAAAATGAAAAAGAGAGACTCCTAGATGATCCTTTGATATGGACTCTAAATTTTGATGGAGAAAAAATCAAGAATGGTTCAAGGATAGGTGTATGCCTTACTTCCATAAGAGGGAAGAAGATCCTTAAGGCACTAAATTTTTAGTTTAATTCACTAATAATGAAGCAAAATATGAATCTATAGTACACATCTTGATTCTTGCTCAAATGGAAGGGATCAAGAACCTAAGAGTCTTTGGGGACTTAAAGCTAGTGTTCAAATAGATCAGATAAATTGCTATAGTAAAGAACCCAAAAATGAGGTCTTACTGCCATAATGTTTAGGACTTGATTGAAAGTTTTGATTCTTTCAATATTAAGGTCATCCTAAGGATCCAAAATGTTGAAGCAGATAGAATGGCTCAAATTGTATCCCAATTTGATCTAATCAAATATCTGCTAACCAATGAGAAAGCTATTAAAGTGATCATTTAACCCATTGTACCTAATAGTGCAGACAATTGGTAGGTTTTCAAGAGCTATCAATAGATCATACTCTTTCTATAGCAATAAAGAGATTTTGTGGATCAATTACAGCCTAAAATTGAAGAGGCATATGGTGATCAAATCATATAATTAAAGTCTAATAAGCTTCTAAAGGGGTTAATAAACCTTGAGAACTTGTTTGATCCTAATGATGAAAACATGGATAAAAGAAAGTTCTTGGAAAGTAAAGAGGATTATTATTAACTAGAAGTCTCAAAAGGGAGAAAGTTAAAAATTGGGAAGGTGACCACTCAAAATTAAAAGGAAAGATTGGTAGCTTTATGCCACAAATATGATAAGGTGATGGCATGGACATACAAAGACCTTCATGATTATAAAAAGGAGGTTGTCCAACATACTATTGACCTAATTGAAGGGTTAAAACCCATTCACCAAAATCAAAGGTTGATTAATCCAAGGATAGAGTCTCTCATGGTAGAAGAGCTCAAGAAATTATTAGAGTCTAAGATCATCTTCCCCATCAAGCACTCCACATGGGTTTCCAACTGGGTCCCAATAAGAAAAAAGAATGGAGAGATTATACTCTTTGTGGATTTTAGAGATATAAATAAGGCTTGTCTCAAGGATCACTACCCCTACCCTCAATGGAACAAATTCTATAGATAGTGGTGGGAGTAGAGAGGTTTTCCTTATTAAATGGCTTCTCGGGTTATAATCAAATAGCGTTGGCAAGGGAAGATCAACATAAGACCAATTTTACAATAAAGTGGAGAACTTTTGCTTATGCCAAAATGCCATTCAGACTCTCCAATGTAGGAGCTACATTCCAAAAATTTATGGATATTGCCTTTGAAGAATTAACAAATAAATTGATTTTGATTTATCTTGATGATCTTGTTATCTTCACTAGGTCTACTGAGATCATTTTGATCAATTAGAGGCTATTTTTCAAAAGTTCCAAGAATATGGGATCTCTTTAAACCATAAAAAAAATGTGTGTTTGGAGTACCTCAAGGGAATTTACTCGAACACATTGTCTCAAGAGAATGGATCTCCATTGATCCAAAAAGGGTCGAGGCAATACTAGATTTATCCCTACTAGTAAACAAGAAAGTGGTGCAATATTTCCTTGGGAATATTAAATTTGTAAGTAGATTCATTTAAAACTTTACCAAAATGGTTAGACACATTACCCTAATGCTAAAAAAGGATCTCAATTTTAAATGGATGGTTGAGGGTTGATAGGATTTTGAGAGTATCAAAAGGGTAATTACATCTGCCCCAATTCTGTATAACCCTAATTTCTCAAAAGATTTCATCATGTATGTCTACGAGGAACAATACAACATAGCATTAGTGATAACACAAAATGACACATAACAAGAAGAAGAACATCCTATTGCCTTCTTCTTGAGGACTCTCTGATACTTTAAATCAATATATAATTTTGTTGAGAGGCAAGCTTATGCTATTGTCAAAGGGCTCAAAAAATTTAGGCACTTGGTTACTAGAAATAGGATCATATTATTCATGGCACATTCAAATGTTAGGGAATACATAATGGAAGGTGAAATCACCAAAAAGAGATGCAATTAGATAACTAAGATATTGGAATATGATACCAAGGTTAATCTCACTAAACTAATAAGAGGAAGGGGCTTGTGTCAATACATGTCTCAAGATTCCAAATCTCAAGATTCCAAATCTCTAATAGAAGAATGAACCATTACAAAAACTATACTCTAAATACAAGAAAATGAATTAGATTTTTGGGTGACTGATAGGGTTAATTTCATACAGACTGGCCAATACCCAAGTTATCTGCATTACAAGAAAAGAAGATACTATTGACAACAAGGATCTAACTTTGTTCTAATAGACCATTTCCTTTTTAAAATTAATTTCGATGGGATCTTGTTTAGGTACATAGAGGGGGAAGAAACTAGAAAGGTTTTGCATGAACTTCATTATAGAGCATCTGGAGGCTATTTTTATACAAGGACCATAGTTATCAAGATACTTTAGGCAAGGTATTTTTGGCCCACTATGTTTTCAAATTGTCACACTATGGTTAGTAAGTGTCAATCTTACCAATTTTACATTAGTAAGAGAAGAAATGTTGTGTTTCCCCTCAGCCCTATAATTTTTTAAGAGCCTTTTTCACAATGGGGTTTGGATTTTATTAGGATGATTAATCCAATTTTGAGTGCAAGACACAAGTGGATTCTCACTACAACATATTATTTCAAAAGGTGGATAGATGTAGTATCATTAAAATAAGAAATGGAGAATGTGATTCTAAATCTCCTACAAGAGATTATGACTAGGTTTGGACCTCCTCACACTATTATATCTGATAATGCTAAGGCATTCTTAGGGTCCAAAGTGGCTGATTTTGTACTGAAGATGGTATATATCTAAAGACTTCATCAAATTATTATCCATAAGGGAATGGTTTGGTATAATTGACTAACAAGAACTTGATTAGAATCATAAAGATAATGGGTAATGAACACAAAATAGATGGCATGAACACATAAAAGTGGATTTATGGGTAGATCAAATAACACCTAAGTAGGTGACAAAGACATCTCCATATGAGATGGTATATGGAAAGAGTGCATTAATTCCTATTTCTATCAAATTTATATCCCTATAGTTGATAAACCAAATAGAAGTCAAATAAAATGGTCCAATGCAAGTTAGGTTGGTAGAGTTATTAGAGCTTCAAGAGAAAAGAGAATCAGCATACGAATTATGATAAGTTGACAAGCAGTTATCAAAAGTTGGTTTGACCAAAGAACTTTAGAGCCTAACTTTAAATTGGTGTCTAGGTCTTAAAATGGGATGTGAGAGCTACTAAACATAGAAACCATAGTAAGTTTGATTCTTTGTGGATAGGTCCCTATAGGATAGTTGCTTGTAAGTAGTGCGATGTTTATGAATTAAAAACTATGGAAAGAGAGTCTCTAGAGATTCTTGTTAATGGGATCTTCCTTAAACTCTTCATGTGAGAGTAATATGACCAATGTATCATAGTTAGGTTAGTCTCCCTTCTATTTTATTGTTTAGAGGTAGTTGACCACCACCTCTTATTAAATAAGTGTTCTTTGAACATGTGTTAGCCATGGAGGCTCTCTAGACTCTCATATAATTTTTTTCTCCTATGACCATCCAAAAGGGATACCTATATAATAGGTTTCCTAGGGTATTTAATGTTAAGTTTTAAAATTTAAAATAAAGATCTCAAAGATTTGATTTTTGATGCCTTAGAGCCTTGAACTGAGTCTTTAATCAGACATGACTAATCTGTCAAGGAGAGTCATTAATTCTTATTCATGGAAGCAACAAAATTAAAAAAGGGAGATTCAAATCTCATTTCCTTCACCATTGAGCAAAGTGTTTACTTAGATCTAAGTGAAGAGCTAGCATTTGAGTCTAATCGAGTGCAAAAATTGAGCCAAGGAGCAGTAAAGAGTATCCTCATAGCTGAGAGTTTTTAATCAAAATGGCTATTGTATCAACATCATCAAAGTCATACACCTCAGCTCTTGTGCATCCCAAAGCTACATACACAAGAACTAGATTAGTGGGCAAAGGTATTTCCTAAGACTCTTCCCTCATATTGATTATGTAGATGAAGTTTTTGACCCTATTTTGACAAAGAAGACTAAGACACTTAGAGAGGAAGCACATGAAAAAATGCTAAATAAAATGTTACCTAAAACCTTTATTATGAGGATTTGGACCTCAAGGTTGGCCTAGTACATGGTACCCATAGTGCATCTATACCCTTAATTGGTGGACTTATGTGCACAAAATTATAATCCCATAAACTCAATAATTCAAAAAGGATTGATCAAGATAGTGATCACTCCTTAGACTATCCACAACATGTTAGGTTTACAACATGATCCTTCTGCTAGTTTTTATGACATGACTCAGTTGAGGCATGTTTTGTCCTAGGTGCACCAAAAACAAGCATTCCTAAATAAGGAGATACATCGATCAGCTAATAATATTAAACCTCTACCCTTGTCTTTTGAAAAGGGCATGTTGACTTAGGACTCTTAAGATGCATGTTCGATGCTTGCCTTCATTTTTTGGGGACGATAGTGATAGAATGGTACATGATTGGCAAATGGTAGCCCTATTTTGATTGAAGATTGTAGCCAGGACATAGGTATACAATTTTGATTTTAAGGAGCACATTACCTACAAAATGAGCCAACATCTAGCTAATTTTAGTGTCCACCCTACTTTTAGGTATTATTCATATCTATTCCACCTTATTTTGTATCAAAATACCCAATTTTTATAGCATCATATAAATTTGACTCTATGGGACTTAGAGGTAGTAGACCCCTACAAGGTTATTCCCATATCTGCATGGACTCATGTCTTATCAAAGTCATCTGACATTTATGAGTTTGCTTAGTGTTTTATGGAACCACTAATGGGGGAGATGGATTTGGGAGGTATAAATAATCAAATGAATGTCTCAGTTACGGCCATTTTGTCTGATACTTATCACCCCTATGATTTATTTTTTGGGGCCCATTATTCTTTTATTAAAGTTCATAGTTTTGGGGAGGAACCTTTTATGCTTCCCAAAGTTTTGATCAGTAGAGTAGTAGGTTTGGAAGTGACACAATAGTTAGTGGACATTGACTCTAAGTTTGTAGTAGGGAGAAAGAAAAGGTCCTTCCATGACATCCCACTAACCAAGGGTGGTGTTACTATGGTGAAGAGGTTGGTAGAATTTATTTTGATGAGGAAATTAGCCACTTATGGGCTATTTTTGATTCAATATCTATGGAAATATGACCCTAGATGGTTTCATGACTTCTTGGCTTGTCAAGAGTAAATTCCATGCTCATTTTACACATGAGAGTAGAAAATGTTTTGAGGATAGGAGGTCACCCAAGAGAGATACACCAGACATATATGTGGAATTAAAGGACATCCCAACTACCCCATGGGAGTCTTTTTATCAACCCAATAATGGCCATGACTAAGGGGTTGAGATAGGCTTTGGTCAGGAGGGACTAGATCAAGAGAAAATAATTACATACTGGAAGTATAGGCAAGAGATCAGTGAGTTTACCTAAAATTTTGAGGATGTACCCATAGATGCACAATGGGAGAATCTATGGGATAAGTCTCATGTTACTCTGGATTCTAGCCTGGATACCAACAACCTCCCAAAACCATAAAAGGAGTCTCAAGAGGTAGAGACATTAGTAGCAGCACATAGAACTTCAACTTGGTTGATATCACTCAGTGATTTGGAAAGGTAAGGGATAGCCCAGCCCAACTCTAAAGCCCATGAATCAGTGGCCCCGTCAAATACCCCATAGGTAACATCATCCACACAAAAGGTGTTAGACTCAACTTATCTAGTGATAGTTAAAATGAGCAAAGAGGATCTTATGAAGAGCCCTAAGAAGAAGAAACAAAAAGTAACATTTCAAGAGGGAGACAAAGAAAAAGAGGTAGATCCTACTTCATACATGACTCTACCTCAATATTCAACTCAAACTCTATTAATACCACCCCCTTCACATAGCTTAACATTCCTAACCCTCTTAGTTATACCTACTCAATCATTAATTCCATCTAGTTTCCCATTCACTTTTGCTTCCCAATAGTTGAGTTTACCAACCTTTTCTCCTAGGGTGTTGACAAGCCCATCACCATCACAAGATTAACCCCAAAATTCCATCTGTGTGCCTTATGGTTTACCCCATGGGTTTCCTTTCATGGGTGGTGTTGTAACATAACAAAGAGGGCTAAAGAGGCAAGAAAGGAAAAGAAAAGGAGTAAAGAGGCTAGGTTAGTGGCTACATAATAAATGCAATCTCTTTATGACCACAAGAAGCATTCCCTCACTATCACCCACATGGTTCCTAATGTGAGCAAACCACTAGAGTAAATATAGCCTAAGGACTATATAATGAGTGTAGTGGTGATGGACCTAGCTTAGTTTAGGCCACAGGACAAAGTGGAGCTAATAAATGAGATAACCATTTTGGTTACCATAGACTATTTGAAGGTCTTTAATCAATTATAGATGGCAAAAGTGGGTTTAAATCAAGCCCAAAACATAGTGAGATATTTAAGTCTAGAGCTTAAGGCCAAGGATAAGGAGATATCCCTACTCAACAAGGACTTGAAAGGGGTAATATAAAAAGAAGTCTTAAATACTTTAGAAGAAAAATAAACCACTCTCCAAAAGGAGTTTGATTCAATCAAAGCATCTATTAGCATTTTGGAGCAAGATAAGAAGCTCTTAGAGAAAAAAAGCAGTGACAAGGCAATCAAGGCATCATAGCTTCAACAAAAGATAAGAGTTACCAACACAAAAAATAATATCTTATAGGTCAAGTGCAAGGCAATAGAAGATAAGGTCATTGAGTTGACCCAATAGTTAGCCTAGCAACCTAAGCCAATAGGTATTGTCAAGATGGTAAGGGGGATCTATGTTTCTTGCTACCAAAGGATCTCCATCAATGTTACCCAACTCAAGCCTACACTCAGATTTATATTTGATGCACAAAAATTATGCTTAAGGATGGATTCCTTTATTGATAAGGTTTTATTTTCAATCTTGGCTAAGGTTCCTAAGTCACAGATGTTGAATAAAAAATTATACAATGTCACAAAGGAAACTCTTTAGTTAGCTAGAGTCATTGATAGAAGGGTAGTCATGGGGAAGGTTAGTGAGATTTTGAGCTATAATAAGGCCACTTTGAAATGCAAGAATTTGTTGAATCTCTTAAAGGAAGGGATTAAAGGAATGAAGGGGCACATTTAAGGTTTGGTTCAACTGGGACTCCCTTCTCCTTTCACCAATGACACTACTGTCTTGGTGGAAGACCAAATATAAAATCTACAGATCAAAAATCAAAATGATTAGACTATTTTTTAGTCTTTGAGTGACTCTTCTAACATCACTAAGGTAGAGTTAGTTTTGGCTCCAATGACCAAACTAGAGTACCAATTGAATTTAGTGGTGCAGGGTCTCCAATCCTTTTCTCATAAGAAGATCATTAAATTAGATAGAGCTTTTCAAGCTCTATAGAAATAGGAGTACTCGACAGAGGTAGAATGGATTGGGTACCAAATGTCACTACAAAGGCTCTGAGTGAGCAATGATGGGAACCACATTTTTGGGTATCTTTTTGATTGGGCAAGGCCAAGGATTCTTCCATGTAGGCATAGATCCCCTAGTGATTCATCATGAACTATACAATCATTTCTACAATTTTGTTTTATATTTAGGACTCTCATATTTTTTGGCTAAGTGTCATGCAGTATTTTCTAAGTTTTAAGGTAAAAAATAACCAAATTATAATGCTAAATGTGAAGGGTATCCATGTGTCACTTTGGCACTATTTTGAACTAATATGAATAGAAAGAGCCTTTGACTTATGCACGGTGGCCATGTGGTGCAATAGCAGGTCATTTTGGAGTCAAGTAGATTGAATAAAATCTATGGTGTGTATTAAAGTGATAGATCTAATGGTGGATGTTTAGCAAGAGGAAGAAGCTCATGGAGGATATCCATGTGTCACAACTATGCTCCTTGGAGCCAAATCAAATATCAAAGATGTCTCATTTTATTAGAGACTTACACATCGAGCTTGTGGATGATAAGAAATAGTTCAACGGCTTGATAGGAAGTAATAAATATAATGGTGTAGAACCTATAAAATTTGTTAAGGCTAAAATCTAAGTAAAGAGCAAGAACGATCCTCAAAAACTCTAAAATTCTATAAAAGCTTCCACATATCAGCATAGCGGGTCTTCAAATCCCCAAAGAGCTAAAAAAGTCAAGAAGTTTGAAAAATGAAGGAGAAAGATGAGTCAAATAGAAAAGTCATGGAAGCTTCCACATGTCCCTACTTTGAGAAACTATAAGTTAAAGACAAATAGGAGCAATAATTGAAACTAAATGAGAGAGATAGTTAGCATAAATAATAGAAGTAAGCTACATGTTGTTTAATTCCAATGACATGTAGTTTTAGATCTAGAGTTTGTGAATAGATGGTTAACACCTAAGCAAATGGTGGTGACTCACAATGAATATTTTGGGGCTATAAGTAGCTGATCAAGAGATAGTCTCAAAGGAGGGGGGAAATGGAGAAGAATCATCTAGAAAATAGGGAGTCCATAAGCTAGTTTTTTGGAAGCATTTTCTATTTCCTTAATAGGTGCCTCTCCTAAGGGATCAAACATTATATTCCATGCATTTTTTCTTTATGTACTTTTTTTTCCTATCAAACTATGAAGAGAGAGTGGTGTTTTATGTAATTTTAGTAGCTTGATTCTAATTTTGGCTTCTCATTCTCTATCATGTGCCTTTTGTTAGCTTTACATAAACATTGAGATTATTAATCATGTTATATACTCTTTAATTCTATCCGTGAATGTTGTTAACTCTAACAATGTGCTTTTTGGATAGATGAGGATATAGGTTATCTTTTCTATTAAGAGCCTTTAATAGGTCTATAGTCTATTCTAGAATTATTAATCATGGTTTATGCTCTTTAATATTGTATGTAGATTATGTTAAGTGCTAATCATTATGCTGATTATTAATAGAAAATAAGCTTCATGCATTGCCTTAGTAGTTTAGATACTTCTTTCATGCATTATTTATTTTCTCTTTACATCAAATCCTAAGAGAAGAGCCAACTTCTTTAAAATCTGGAGGTCATTTCAAGGGTCAAGTCCTGTACCTTTGAAACTTCCCATGACTATGGTGGCTAGTTTCAAAATTAAGAAATAACAAACACCACTCATAGTATTGGGATATATTGTTTTGGATAGGCATAGTAACTTTTAAGGTTCTAGAATCATTGACACTTTATGTATTAGATGGTCTAGGGTAAGTGAGCTAGCCTTGGGCTTATGCATTACTTTGATAAGGCTACATAACATGTTGATAAGACTAATTAAATGGATGGTATGGTCTAAAATGTTTGGCTTGATGCCTCTTTAAAACTACTAGCTCATTCCTAAAACTTTGTAGTAGTGATTTAACTTCATGTATCTCATTAGGAGGAGTAATAAATGCATTTTTTGGGTTGAATGAAATAGGAATAGGTGCCAATGAAGGTTGAGCAGTAGCATGATTTGGGTATGGATATATAAAGAGAGCCATGGGAGGAGTGGGAGTAATATTTATAGCCTAAATTAGATAGTTCTCAACCCTAACAACAATGTCATACACCTCAATAGGTACAATTCCTCCCATGGATTGGACAATTAAAGCTATATCACTCTTTAGAGCCCTGAAATAATATAAGAATGAAATATTTGGAGATGGTTTAAATAAAGGTAGTATTCTATCCCAGTCTCTTTTGAATCTAAAATTAAAGTCAACCATAATCTCATGTGGGGATCTCTTAATGGTGGTGAGCTACTCCATCAAAGATAAATGATCACTTTTGTTTTCAAATTTCTTACATTACTACTCTCCTATCTCATCCTAGTTATGAATGGAATTAGGCCTCAAAATTATGTACCATTAGAGAGTGTTACCTTTCAAGTAAGTTACAAATAACCTAACTATGACATTATCATCAATGGAATGGTGTATTGAGTAGATGTTGGCAATGTGTTATATATATTTTATGGGGGTAGTTATATAATCATTGGTAAAATATGAAAATCTCTTAATAGTTTCCATTGGAATGCCATCATCATTTACTAGAGCCAAAGGATCACCTTCTTTAAAGGCCACAAATAGTTGGTTTCTTTGGGAATCCATGAAGGGAATAAGAAAGAGTCTTCTTATAGGTTGGGGAAATATTACAAAAAGAGGAGTAGACTGAGCTCTAGGAATGATTATCTTGAATCACTAGCTCTCCTGGTAGGAGGTAAGGATGCTCTAACTCTTCTTACTCTAGGGAGTATATACAACTCAATAAAATTAAAATTAGTTCCTCTTAAGGATGATCTTGTTTATCTTGGCATAAGATGAAGAACTAATTCTTTGTAAACTAAGGATACTTAGAGTCATCAAGTGATTTTAGGGTGTCTTTAACACTACAAATCAACTAAGAATAACACCAAATTCACAGCCAAACTTTTAAACTATGTTCCCACTGAGCATGTCATAAATTGTTATCACTAAAACCTTACACCTATTGAATTGAAGGATGGCTCAGTGAAACAATGGGATCACCCCTAAGGTGTGGGACCATTGGATCTTTGGGGTGAACCTATAGAGAAGTATGGTTTCCTTCCTAGACCTTATACGCTTCATTTAAAACTAATTATAGATCTACTTCTACTGCCTAAAATACCTAACTAAACTATACTAAGATTTTTGAAATGAAAAGGGGGAAGAGAAATGAATTAAAAAAGCTTAAGTGGTGACATACCAAGGATATACAAAGCACCCCTACTTTATCTTAATAGCAAAATAAAATCTATGAGAGATAGAGGTTAATGAATAATATTTAGGTTAGATTTATCAGTTGAATAAGTATTTCATATGAATTTGAATGGACTAATACATAGTTATAAATAACAAAGAACCATTCACATTTAACTCATATACAAACTTGGTTTGGCATAAAATATGACCTGAAAAAGGATATATCACTACATGAAAGTGTGAATAAATTAAATGACAATGGAAGTGAGATTAAAACATATAAAAACATAGATAAAAAAATATACAAACACATAAAATACAAGAAAAGGGAGAAGGAAACTTAGTCTCTATTATATTTCAAGGCTTGAACATAATGTCACAAGGATCCAAAGAAGCAAAAAAATTCTACACCAAGTAGAGGGTTGTGTTTTACATTTACAATTGGTCTATTTATAGACACTTCACTTTATTGAATCATATAATAGAAAATAGGAACTCAAATTGGAGGGAAAATCAAAGATAAAAACTCCATCATGTATCTAATGTTATAAGTACACTTCATTAATGTTTGGGTAGATCTAGGTCTGTGAACTATTTTGGAAAGGTCTATGTACAACCGCTAATGAGCTCACACATATTTAATGTTAGCTTGAAAATTGAGACATGTAGGGGATAAAATTTTATTTAGGATTATGTTTTTTGTGCTATTTTCTAATTTCATGGACATATTCTAGTTGAATCAAGATGAAGGGACTATTCTTTATTAGATCTAGTAGCCACCTTAGCATTCATTAATTCTCCTTTAGTGATGTAGTCATGTATACAACACTCTTGATGTTAGTCTAAGATAATATTTTATATATGTATTCTTAGATTGGTGACTTCAATCACCAATGAGATTTTATAGTCTTTATCCTTTCCTTAAAATTCTAAGTTTTTCTTGGCTAAGATTTGAGTGTGACTCCAACTTTCTTCCTATTCATCATGGAATTGTAATGTGTCTTGATTTATTTGAAGGTTGATAGGTTCATGTCTACATGTCATGATTGAATTGATTTTGTTTGACAAATCCACCTTAAACTTTCTAACTTGACTTTGTCTATGTTTCTCTGGTTTCCTTAAGATTTCCATCCAAGATTGAGATTGTAATGTGAGCTTGGGATCAATCTCAATTTACTTATGTGACTCAAGTTCACTCATAGTTTAGTAGCTCACTTTATGTCAATATCTCTAATGCAATGCAAGTTCAAACTCATTTATTAACTTGATGAGTTTGATTTTAATCCTAGCTCAGTATCTTCATTAGATCTTCCCTTTCAAATCACTTGAGCTTACCTACTTCACCTAACTTAGTCTCCCACACACCAAACCTAGGTTATGTTTTCCCCAAGATTGTTTTCTCTTTGGATGTGTTTTCTTTATCTTTTAACTCAAACTTGGGCATGAGTTATGTAACTTTGTCTTCAGCTCAACATTTATCTTTGTTCTTGGGATTAATCCCACACTAGCATAGATTCATCATGTAGAAAGGCTTAAAAATGTCACTTGCCTTATCACTTGGTCTAAAGAGACCATTATGTTCAAGCCTAGGTTATACAGGTGGGACACGTGTTCCTACCAAGGAATACATATGACATTGATGAGTTTCCCATGGCCATTTTGGAATATCCCCTTATTGACTAGGATGCTTCACTATCACTCCTTTGGGTTCAGAAACTCCTGTGACCTCCACATAGTCTTCATGTGGTATTAGGTCATGGTTATGTCCTTTTTTTCATGCTACATAGTGATGCCACATGTTAACACCTCAATTATGATTACACTAATGCATATTATAGGTATGATGTCTTCATGATATGTATACACCCCTCAATTTCAATTCATTGTATTGCTGACATCCCCTAAGTACATGTGGAAGTCACTCAGGTTTTCTATCCTTACACACTTTTACTCATTTTTATATCTTTAAAAAGTTAAATAATGAGTGATAGCAAAAAAATCATGACAACTACTCATGTAAAAATGTGAGTCATCTCTCTTCACATATTTTGGCATCGTGCATTTTGTTTTCACATTTCATGGTGTAACTACTCTTGCCATTGTATTTCTTGCTTTCATTCCAAACATTCAACAATTCTTTGCATAAAAATCATGAATACCAAACTTTTTAATTCATTCACAGAAAAAAAAAAGAATACCAAACTTTCTTGTAGGTTTGAATTCTTTGATTTATTATTTTTGACTTAACCTCTTCTCTAACTTTGACTTGGATAATATGAAGCTTTAATACACTTTAACTGCAAATTAAAGCTTAAATATGATTAATGACTCAGGCCCTCAAGATAAAAATGGAGATCCCAAAATAAAGGTGACTTTAGAGTCAACATGAATCTTCCTTATAGATATATAACTTTGTTCTTGTCATACCTATTTTCCCTTTCTAGAATAGATTCTTAGCTATCAAAGGAAGCTTGTTTATTGATCTATAACTTTCATATATTATTACACTACATAGTTAGTTATTCCCTACCTACTTAGCTTCTATGTTTGGCAAGGAAAGATTACTTCCTAATAGATAGAATGAGAAATGATGTTTTGAATCATGTTACATATGTAATAGATAAATACCATTGAGTAGGTATACATAATTTACCTGCTTGAGTATGCACTACCTATCTACTTGAGTATTCCCTACTCATTTGAATATCTAAGACATATCTTGATCTTGAGTATTCCCTACCTAGATACATGATCCAAATATTTATCTTGACTATACCATACCTACCTTCTTTTACTTGAGTATTCCCTACCTACATATCCTTCTTTCCCTACCTAATTGAGTATACCATTCCTATCTAATTGTACTTGAGTATTCCCTACCTACTTACTGATAACTGAATATTCCCTAACTACCTATCCTTATTTACATACCTAATTAAGTATTCCCTACCTCATAAAAAACCCAAGGCATATATTGAAAAGAGAGGGGGAATTCTAACCTATTTAGAGAAAGGGGTGACTAGGGATGATCATGCACAATAACAAATCCATTGCTCCCAACATTAATGTATTAGAGGGAGTGATTGTGGATAATAAGATATGAGGAAAGAGTGATTAGGATTGATGAGGGATGATGAGGTTCAATGAGTGAGTGATTAGGGATGAGGAGGGAGTGATTAGGTATAATGAGGGTTGATAAGGGAGTGATTAAGAATGATGAGTGATAATGAAAAAGTATTGTGTTATATATTTATATAGGGGTAATATTTATTATTAGGGTGACCTCTACATAATGTGTGAAATAATTATGCATTCCATTCCTTCCTATTAAATGGGCACTAAAACACATGCTTCAAATGAGGGGTCATTGACCAATCCATATCTTGAAAGGAGAAGAGGAATTCTAACTTATATATAGAAAGGAGTGATTAGGAATGACTGACATAAGAAGAAAGACACTAAAACCACCTTAAAGGTATTGGAAGGAGTTATTATGGATGATAAAATCTATTATATGAATAAAATATATATATCAAAAAGGCAAGATTCCATTTTCTTACTCCTTGACATAGATGAATTAAGTAGGTAAAGATTCCATTTCCTTATATTGAGTAGGGAAAGTTTGAGATTAGGGTAGGGCCTTTAGAATGGTGACCCTAATATATCTATGGTGGGGCCCCCATTCTTATGTTATCCTTTAATATATTTTATTGGGGACCAGGGTATACTCAAAGTATGACATGACACTAGTTTAGCCTTTAGGGCCCACCAAGCCATTCCCAAACTCTAAGTAGCCCCTCCTTGATCCACTAGATTAAGGCATATGCCCTTCATTCCATTCATAGATCAATTTGGGTATAGATTGGGTTGGGTATAGATTAAATTTGGTTTGGAAAAACACTTTACCAACTACTAGATTAGAAAACACTCTATCATATTGGTGACCACCTATCTATCTATTTGGAAATCTGGTCTACTATGGATATACGCTCAATGACTTATAGAGAAAATGAGAAGTCAAATATGTGGTTGGGATTGAAATTCTCAACTAGTATCCAATCACCCCTATCTATATAAATATAAATTTGGATTATCAATTCTAGGATTCAAATATTTATATTCCTAAATCCCAATTTATATAGGCAAGTAATATAATTTCATCCCACCCTTTTCCCTACCTACTTCATCAATGCCAAGGAATAAGTCAAGGGAATATTTTCTTCTTGATACCTAGCTTTGTTTCACCTAATATTTCATATCAAGGGAACATTGTATTATCTATACTTAGCAAGGGAGTAAGGAATAGCTATTATGGGAAGTTTGCCTTCCTCATATCTACCTTTACTTTGCTTCTAGATTAAGTCATATCTATTAATGGAAGTTTGTTTTCCAATAGATAACTTTGTTCTTAACTTACCTACATAACTATGCCCTACTTAATAAGGTAAGGGAAACTCGATTTATAATTTATGTCTTCATTATTATCCTATCTACTTGCCCTTTATAGAATAGATTATTATCTATAAAGGGAAGTTTGCTTCCTAATCTATAACTTTTACATATTCTTTTCCTAAGTACCTAGTTTATCCTTGCCTACTTATCTTCTATTATTGTAAAGGTAAGATTTATTATTGATAGATAGAATGATAAATTATCTTTTAAATCATGTTAGAATGTAATATATCAATACTATTGATTATTACATACCTACTTTACCTACTTATGTATACCCTATTACTTTACCTACTTGAGTATGCCATACCTAATTGAATATCTAATCCATATCTTGATCTTGAGTATACCATACCTAAATACATGATTGAATACCAAAAAAATATCTTGAAAGGAGAGAAGACATTCTAATCCATATAGATAAAGTAATGACTAGGGGACAATTAGGCACAAGTAAAAATCCATTGCACCCACCAAAGAGGTATTAGAGGGAGTGACCCAATGTGCATAATACCCAACATGGTATGAATGATTTATGTGATGCAGTACATATCCATATCATAGAATAAATCAATGTCATATTTATAAGTATTTCATAATGTTGATGTGACACATAATCAAATCTAGGTGTGGGTAACATCATGTGATGGTTAATTCCTACCCTATTAATATAATAGTTGGTTTCAACTACTTGACATCATTGAATAGACTTCACTATGTAAGGGTTTAATTAGTGTGGTGGGAGTATTATTTGCATTTACCTTGATCATAAGTAGATATGGTGTTTTTATGTCTCTTTTGGCCTATAATGGACCTAATCAAAAGTAAAATTGACATGAAGTGATGTTATAGCTTCCCAAATCCCAATCTATATATGTAAGTAATAGAATTTCATCCCACCTGATATTCAATTTCCTTCCTATTTACTCTAGACCATAGCTCTAGCTACACACTCTCTCCATGGTTTGGGAATGGATCACCATATATATATACATATATATATATATATATATATATATATATATATATATATATATATATATACATATATATATATATATATATGGTGATCCATTCCCAAACCATGGAGAGAGTGTGTAGCTAGAGCTATGGTCTATATTATATATATATATATATATATATATGAAACTAAATAGAAAATATCTTTGAGTTCCTTATTTTAGTGAAATAAGATGAATTAAATAATAGTTTCCTATGGTATTATTTGATTGAGAAATTTTTTTAATTAGAATATAATATAATCAATCACAAGAAGAAATACACTACACCCACCATCAAGGTATTGAAAGGATCAAATTAGGGATGAGGAGGTATTGAGCATGATGATGATGGATGGTGAGGGAATCATCAGGGATAATGATGGATGATGAGGTTCAATGAGGTAGTGATTAGGGATGATGAGGGATGTTGAGGGTAAATTAGTATAAGAAGGTAGTTATTATGTATTATGAAGGATGATGGGGGAGTGATTATGTATGATTAAGGATGATAAATTCATGATTAGGGATTATGAGGGATGGTGAGGGTCAATAAGGGAGTGATTAGGGATAATGAGGGATAAGTATGGAGATATTAGGGATTGTTAGGGATGAGGGAGTGATTATGGATGGTGAGATATGGAGTGATTAGGGATTATAAGTGATGATGAGGGTCAATGAGTGAGTGATTAGGTATAATGAGGGAGTGATTAGAGATGATGAGGGACTTTGAGAGTGAATGAGGGAGTGATTAGGGATAATGATGAATAAGGAGAGAGTGATGAGGGGAGGTGAAGGATGAAAAGTAAATGATTAGGGATGAGGGAGGGATGACGATCAAATGAAATTAATGCAAAGTAGTTTTTTGATGTGTGAAGGTCATAAATGTGACCTATGATACCCTAATCATACCAATTTAGATTTAATTTAAAGTTAGTGGTTTGTAAATTTTAATTTTAACAAACCTAGGACTCTTATAAATTCTAAGAAGCAATCTAGAAGGCACAAAAACCTAAAAAATAACTATATATTTACCAAAAATGGAAATCAATTGTAAAATTTATGCCCTAAAATCCCTAGGTTCAATACTAAGATCTTTAAATTGCCTAAGTACTAACTAGATTGGATTTTGAAAAAATATCTTCTACATTGTAAGGTGTGCAGCTCTGAGACCAACTCTATTAGATGCAAAGTCACCCTAATTTCTTATATTTACTAAAATAAATTTAAATTATAAGGATACTTATACTTAAAATTTATTTTATTACACCATTTACCTCTTCTAATATATCTTTTATGATTTTTAGTGTAATGAGAAAGGAACGTGTACATTTTCCTCTCACATTGCACATAACAAAGCAAAGAACCCTTCCAATTTTTATTTCAATGTGAAAGTAATGCATGCATGTTATAATTCATACCTATTATATCAATTACACACTATGTTTATTTTTAATTGAAAAAATGAAGTCTTCTTGATCAAAAATGGCTTGGATTCCTAAGCCAAAGGATTGGACCTGTCAACATAGATAAATCCAAGAATTTTGAGAAAAAATAAAATTCAACTTCCATCACCAAATATACTTTGAATATAAATAAAAAAATTAATAAAATTATTAACACAATGATGAACATTCTTTCCTATTTCCAAATATATTATTTTTTTAATTTTAGACTATTTTATGGTTTCTACCTATGTTGGTTTCTAATAAAAGATTTTTAGGCCCCTACATGATGAAAATATACATTCTTATATATTTTTAAGTATTTTTTTTGTTTATCCAAATGAAAAAAAAAATTATATGATCACAAATTATGCTTAATTCTATATGCATTCAAAAAAAACTTACTTTCTTTTTTTTGAGGTAGTTATGTAGGTCATATGACCATCTATCGATTTATGAATCAATTTTTATGATCTATTTACTTGTAAAATTAACAAAAATATATATATGCATTAAATTTTTTTGATAAAATATAGGTCAAAAAATAAATGATCTTATCTAAATTTCACAAAACGGTTTCAAAAAATACTAAACATTGATATAAAAAGGTTGTTTCATAGAGATGACTATCTTATCTATTTTCCTAGTATAAATTCCTCTTTAAATTTTAGATGTTTGGTCTACTTAGACTTAAACATTTTTTTAAAAAAATAATGTTTTAATACCATCTTAAAATTTTGAGTGTAGCCATCTCAAATAATCTATAGAAGTTGATATCTTTCAAGTTTTAGGAACATGTCCATGGGTATGACCCTTTTTGTCCCTAACTTTGTGCACTTACCCATAGAAAAAAAAAGTGTAAAGAGAAGAAATAATGAAATAGTTAAGCCTAAAGAGAAAAAGGGAACTACAACATTGTGTGAAGATGTTGTGGAGAAAAAGGAAGAAAAGTATAAGAAAGAGATAAATAAGAATTAGAGATCACATAAAATTTAGAGTTATCACTAGTGACATCTAAACAAACTATGGGAATGGAAGGAAAATGGAAAATCTATAAAAAGTGGGTGTAGAAAGCACACATGAAATATTAGAGTTAGCCACAAATGAGGATCAATATAGATAGGATCAAATACATGGATAAATTACCTATGTGTAGTAATGAAATCAAATATGAGCCAAAATAAGCTTATTACTCAATAATTTGAATATTAAAATATTAACATTAACATTATTAGCCATAAAAGATTTTGTAAATAACATTATTTAGGTAAAATATAAACATGTCCTCACATCCTCATGAATGTGAGATTATCTTTCAAAATTACCTAAAAAAGACACATAATCAAGATAAACAACATGTGTAGGGAAAAAACATTAAATGGAATAAAAACCTACACTGACACCCCCCTTAAGTGTAGCTTAGGTGGGTAGTGGAATTAGGTCCTGACCTAAAGTCATGATGAATTACCCAAGTACAATGAAATTTCCCCTAGAGGATAATGTTGCATCTACCCAAACCCCATGAAAAGTATGTAAATTAAGATACTTGCTCTCAGTAAAGGGTTTAGTGAATATATCAACAATTTGATCCATTGTCTGGATGTAGTGAAGATAAATGGATTTCTCATGGATGATATCCTAAATGAAATGTATGTGAATATCAATATGTTTGGTCTATTGATGGAGGACCTGATTCATGTAGATATATATTGTGATTTGATTGCCACAAAAGATGGCTATTGGTCATCAAAACTAGATGCAAAACTTAGCGAGAATCCATTAAATACAAATAGACTCAATGGAAGCATTAAAAATTCATTTGTATTCTCTCTCAATATAAAGTAAAATAATGAAATTATGATTCTTTCCTAGCTAAATAATTGAACCTAAACCAAGGTATAAATTATATCTTGAAGTAGACTTACAATTTTGCATATCACGAGCCTAATATAAATCTATATAACCAATCAAGTCAATGTTGATGCTTGATCCATAGTGAATCATGCAAATATGAGTTCCCTAAATGTAGTGGAGAATCTATTTAGCTACTTTCTAGTTTATCTCATGTGGTTCCTACATAAATATAAAGAGCATTCCAACTACATATTGAATATTAGTTCTAGTGTACATAAGGTAGATGAAAGTGCCAATAATTTTTTGATATGAGGTAGCAATAACCAAATTAGATGGACAATCAACCCCAAGCTTCACACCAGATAAAAATGAGTCAGAGTAAGATTATAGTCAACCATGTTTAACTATGCAATAAAATCAAGAGTATACTTGAATTATGAAATAGTGATCCTAGAGTTATACTTATAAATTTTAATCCCAATGAATTAGTGTAAAAATCTTAGGTTATTAATTGAGGACCTATCAAGCAAAGAAATTTTCACTATTATGATGGTGGATAAAAAATTATTTGTGATCAATAGGCCATCCACATAGAGAACCAAAATCAATAATGTATCATCCTATAAAAACATATAGACATTTGGATTAAATTGGAATCTAGTGAACCCAACCAAAATAATAAAGGAGTCATCTTGGCATACCAATCTCAAGGGGCTTATTTGAAGTCATAGATAGATTTGTGAGGTTTTCAAACTAAGGAGGAATCTTCCAAAAATACTTATGGGTTCTCCATGTATATTTCCTCTTTGAGTACATCATGAAGAAAGTAAATCTTCACATCCATCTAATGAGAATCATAGTGATTTATTATGGAGATATCAAGAGTGATTCAGTTTGAGTTCATTTTGGTAACTAGGATAAATGTATCGAAATAGCCAATGTCAGGTACCTAAGAAAAACCCTTTGCTCGAAACATGATTTTAACTTATCTATAGACCCATATGTTATAAAAATTTTTAGAATATATACCTACATTGAGAAATTTTTATTCATTTAGGAAGAGGGACTAAATCCAAAGTGTTTTTCTTTAGCAAGAAACCATACTCCTCTTCCATATAACAATCCCACTTAGGAGTGTTTGATGCCTCATGAAATGATTTAATATTGGAAGTAGATGAAATGAAAGAATACAATTAATATTGTAATTATTAACATGTTTACATTTTTTATAATGTAACTCCAACCCATTGGCCAACACTTTCTATTCTATATATCCCAAAGAATGTTGAGCATTGTTTATGTTGTTAAAGTTTGGCATCGATGTTAAAGGTTCTTAAGAAACATATTCATGAGGTCATTAAAGAATTTTATTGTTAGATAGAATAATTTAGAGTTATTAAATTATTTTAGGATAATTTAAGGCATGCAATAAATGTGTGGAATCATTAAGGAGTGTTTCAAGGCTAGTTGTCAAGTTTCAAGTATTTGAAAAGCCTAGTCATGGCATTAGTCATGGCATGTAAATTCCTAATGAGGAGGTTTGAGCATGGTGTCTTGGTGAGATAATTGAACACAAGCATGATTGGTTTTATAAAGTTTATTTATCATGTATATGAGATATTGGATCACTCATTTGAGTCTTAGGGTGAGCCTATAAGCGTAGGACCTACAGACCTAGTATGTAACCAAACCACTTCTGAACTCTACTTGGCCTAATGAGGATTCATGATCTATTTTCAAGGTATATGAATGATTTTTGAATTTTTTTTTATCATTTTAGATGTTGTTTTATCATGTAAGTTAGGTGGGTAACACATGGAAAGAGTCATGAAGGTCAGTTTCAATGCCTAATGTGATTTGTTGGTCAAGGTTTAGAGAGAAAAGAGAGAGTGTGTGACCTAATGAGGGGCCATGACCAGATTTAAAGATTTTTGAATTTATATTATCATGTAAATAGGTATGATATGTTTATATAAGCATTTTCACAAGGTTTGAGGTCATGGTTTGTAAGATAATGCATGAAAAGTGGTTTTGAGAGGTCTTTCATGTGCATAAAATGAAGGGTTCTCAACCCGAGAAGGAATTTTAGGTGTTCATTAGCATGTATAACCTATGCATGGGAGCATAATATTTTCATGGTATATGTATAATGGTCCTATCTCAAAGTTCTAGGCACTGGTTTTGGAAATGAGGGGCAATCCTTTATGAACAATCATTAACACCATAAATAGTGTTAACCTTCTCTAAAACCCTAACAATGACCTAATGTGAAATATTTTGTTTAAAACATTTCAAAATGGTATTAAATGAATATAAAAACTATTATAAAATGTATTCAACTCTCCCAGTCATCTCTAGGTGTGATTGGTTGGTCAGGTGTGTGAGGAGATCCTATATGAAAGTGTTAGTTTCTTGGAGATATATTATAGCAATCAGATTTGACCAAGTAAAAGTATGAAAATAAATTTAAGGATAAAATTTAAAATTTTATTTTATGTACATGGTGGTTTATATATATTTTAAAACCCTCAAGTGTGCTAAACTAGTCATCCAAGTTGACCAATCGCTAACAAGCCTAATAGTGAAAATAGTGAGAAACCTAGGGAGTAGTGAGAATATGATAGGGACGTGTTATAATGGAATAGGAATGAAAAAAAACTTATGAATAAAATTTTAAATACTTTTAATAAATATTAATTTTGGATATAAGTTTTGGAGGTCAGTGGATATGATGAAAATGTTGCTCATAATTTGACCTATCTGGTTTAGATGAGACAGTGAGGTACAACTTTATGAGATTGGTTTGAAAGACAAATATTACCATCTAAAAATATTATATTTATATATAATAATGGTATAATTATAACATAGTATCATCCACATGCATTAGTATTCTTTGAAAGTGGTCATACAGGTGTTGAAGGTCAAAATCACCATGACTAGTCTTTAAGGAAAAATGGTAGTTCTGAGTGAACAAATTGTAGGAGTGTTTTTGAGTCCTTTTTACATTTGTAATGAAGTATAATTAAATTTATGAAGTTTTTTATGTATTTAATGTTTTATTTATATGTTTTATTTCTATGTTTGTTTAGCTAATTTGTATTTTATCTTCAGTAGTTCAAGACAAACTTTCTAGGTATGCAAAGGCCTAATTGTGAACATTACTAATGGCATGCTTCAAGTAGTGGTTCAAGTTAAAAGTGTCATTTAATTAAGATGAGTTTATTATGGGTATATTTTAGTGTCATATTAAGTGTTCCTTCCATGTATTACATTTTAAATTTCTCCAAGAAGATTAAAGGGTAACATGTGTTAATGAAGGCCTAATTGAATTAGGTCCCTTTAAGACCTAAAAGAGGTTTTGGTACTATATGTTATGAATGACCTATTTTAATGTTTTTGTAATGTAAAAAGACCTATTTTATTTAAAATATAAGTGGTAAAGTGTGTATAACTGACCAATAGGTGTATGAGTAAGAGCCTAGTATAATAATAAGGCCTAATTGACTGGTTAGAGGATGAGGGAGTTGAAGTGAAGGATATAGTACTTTGAAGAGCTGAAGGAGGTATTTTTAGACCATAATAATTGTAAAAATAAACTATCATGAAGATATGATATGGTTAATATCTATGAAAATCAAGGTCATATGACCTAATCAATTCAATAAGAGGGCTAGTTGAGTGAAGAAGTCTAAAAGGTAGTTTAAGAGGGATAAGACAGTGAAGATCTAAAAATATGGTCATAATCAGTTGGTTGAGAAACAAGGTTATCTAAAGGTGATCAAATCAATTATTTTTATAATTTGGTGTTGAGTCATCTAGGGGGTTAGTGTCTCCTTACAAGTGCATGCTTATTAAAGCCTAGCTTTGTTGGTGCTTAGCTAGTTGGGGTTGGTGCTCCATGTGAAGTTGGTGCTTCACTAAATTTAATATTTTGACTTATAATACTATATAAATTTACATATATTAGTGGATTTTCTTCCCCTTGAGGTTTTCTCACTCATATGTGTGTTTCTTGTTTTATGCTCATGTGAATGACTCTTTATGCATTGTTATATCTTTGTATTACTTTAATGGTATAAGGAATGTTAAGGTACATATGAAATAAAGTTTTAAGAGACTGATTCACCCCCCCCCACCTCTCAATCATTGTGTTTCTAAAAATTGGTATCAGATCCTAGTCCTTTAAAATAAGTTTAATATTTTGAAGGTGATTCTAAGAAGCACAAGATGTCTTATGATCAATAGGAAGAAGAAAACATGTATGATGAAGTATACTATGACAATGAATAATTAGAAGATGGAGTATAATTTGAAATTAAACTCATAAGTTCCCTTGATGAATTGAAGCATCAATATAAGACTATCAAGGATCTCAGGAGTTAGTTAAATAGTGTTAACACAAGGCTTAGGTCAAAGGAAGTTGATTATGACCATTTGAAGATAGAGATAGATTCCTTAAAAGTTTATCATGAACAAATCATAGAAAAAATGAGAAAGTTTGAGAGAGAGCATGAGAAGTCAGAACAAGTCAAGAGTACCAACATGAAAATATCAATCAAGCATCCCAATGCAATAAAATATAAGTCATCATGGGACCATGGGAAAAGGAGTAATTAGTCAAGAGGTAAGTATATAAATATTTTTTGCTACATATATTATAATATAGAACACATTTAAATATTATACTTTAATAGAGTTAGAAGGACCTCAATATTCAACAAGACATATGAAGCTCATAGAATGCATGAGAAGTTTCAAACATTGGTATGGAAGCCAAAGCAAGTTAGGACTAATCATATTTATCTCAAGAGTTAAGATGGACAATTTTCCAAGGAGAAACATTAAACCAAAGAGGAATCTATGCTAGCTCATACTACCTTTCACATTCAATATGAAGGCATGAAATGGTATATAGATATTGGTTAGTCAAGTGACATGATAAGATATAGAAATAAGTTCATCTCATTAAAAAATAATGCTATAGGAATAGTAAGGTTTGGAGACAACATAATTGTCAATATAGTTGGAAAGGGTGTCTTGAGTTTGGATAATGAGAAGACCAAGGCACAAAATGTGTTGTATGTGAAAGGTTTGAAACATAACCTTCATAGTGTAGGTCAAATGTGCAATCAAGGACACACACTAACCTTTCATGATAAAGGGTGTGAGATAAGGATAGCCAAATATAGAAAGATAATTGCCAATATTAAGAGGATTAAGAACAATATATATGTAATTAATGAGATTAATAAGTATAGATGCTTCATGATCAAGATAGATGAAATTTATCTATGGAATAGAAGGTTAGGTCACCTAATCTTTGATAATATTGTCAAGATTAGCACTAATAAGTATGTGAAGAACATGCCTAAGATCATCAAACCTAAAAACATACTTTGTGAGGCTTATCAACATGGTAAGTAAACTAGAAGAAGGTTCAAGTCCAAGGATTACTCTACTAAAAGGCACTTGGAGTTAATACACATTGATCTCTATGGGCCTACAAGAATTTAAAACATTTAAGGAGATGGCTATTTCATCTTATTAATATATGATTACACAAGAATGACTTGTGTTGCTTTGTTGAAAGAAAAGTCAAAAGCTCTTGATAAGTTCAAGGCATTCAAGGTTATTATATAAAATGAGAATAATGGGAAGATCAAGTGCCTAAGATCTGATAGAGGAGGAGAGTTTTGGTCTAATGAGTTTGATGACTTTTGTGAGGTTCATGGAATAAGGAGACAATTCTCAGTAGTTAGGACACCTCAGTAGAATGGGGTAGTGGAAAGGAAGAATAGGATAGTTCAAGAGATGGATAGAACTATGATAAATGAGTCTATATTATTTGATAGATATTGGAGAGAGGTAATAAGCATTGTTGTCTACATTTTGAAAAGAGAATAGATAAGGACTAATGGAAACAAGAATCCTTATGAACTATCTAAGGGCATACCTACTAATGTGGAATACTTTAGAGTGTTTGGGATAAATTGTTTCATCAAAAGAGATGATGAAGACTTGCGAAAGTTTGATTCAAGATCAGATGAAGGCATATTCTTAAGATACTCATCAATGAGATTATCCTATAGATGTTGTAAAAAGAGGTTACAAAAGATAGTGGAAATCACCAATGTGAAGATTGATGAGATAAGGAAATCACACTCACAGTCAAAGGACACTTTAGAGAATCTAGACTTCAATAATGTAGAGGAGACTATAGAGGTTGATGAGGAAGAAGAAGTTAAAGAGAGACAGGACTCAAAATGACCCTCAAGATAGATTCAAAAAGATCACCCTAAATCTCAAATCATTGGCAACAAGAATGTAGGTATACAAACAAGGAGAAGACTGGTAAGTAATATAAATCAAGAGAATGTTTCTCTCTTATCCAATATTGAACCTAAGAGTCTTATAAAAGCAAGTAAAGATAAATTTTGGATAGGTGTTATGAATGAGGAGTTATACCAAATAGATAAAAATTAAACTTGGGAACTAGTTCCTAGGCCTAAAGACAAGAATTTCATTATCACAAAATGGGTGTTTAGATAAAAGTTGAATGAAGATGGAGAAGTCACTAGGAACAAAGATAGATTGGTATGTAAGGGATATGCACAAGTTTAAGGGGTAGACTTTGAGGAGACCTTTGCAATAGTATCAAGATTGGAGGCCATCAAATTGTTTATTACATATGAAAGATTCAAAATATTCAAGGTATACTAGATGGATGTCAAATATACCTTTTTGAATAGGAATTTAGAAGAGAAAGTGTAGATTGAGCAACCTAAGGGGTTCTCACTATCAGATGACAAAGACTATGTTTACATATTGAAAAAGTCTCTCTATGGTCTAAATCAATCTCATAGAGCTTTTTAATGAACCATTACACTAAAATGCCAGACTATTAGTGAATCTTCCCATGAATATCTTAACACTCCACCACACTTCCGATAATCCCATCCTTGGGATGGGTGTGTACCTCCATGTACCTATGGGAGCCCTAGGTGAACACTTTTATGCCAACATTACCACTTGAGAATCAAACATGGGTGGGTACTCTGATACCACATGTAATGAACCATTACACCAAAATCCTAGGATATTCGTGAGTCTACCCATTAGGATCTTAACAACCTTGGTATGCTAGGTTGGACAAGTATCAATTAGATCAAGGATTCAAAATAAGAGTTGTAGATATTACTTTATACATCAAGATAGAATATGAATATTAGTCAATAGTATTTGTTTATGTTCATGACATCATCTTTGGTGGAAATAATGATAACATGACCAAAGCCTTTTCAAAGGTGATGAATAAAGAGTTTGAGATGTCCATTCTATAAGAACTATCATTCTTTCTTGGTATCCAAATCACTCAATCTAAAAAATGTATATTCATCTCATAAGCCAAGTTTATAAGAGAGATGTTGAATAATTTTGATATGGAATATTTCAAGGTAATTAGTACACCCATGATCATAGGGTGTAAGTTGAGCAAGGAAGATGAGTCTTTAAAATTCAATCAGACATCATATAGGTCAGTGATTATAATTTTTTTATACACCATAACCTCTAAACCTGACATCAAGCAAGTTGTAGGTATTTATGGGAAGGTTTAAAGTAAATCCAAAGGAAAACCATCTAAAAGTAGTCAAAAGGATACTTATGTATCTCAATGGGACTATGGATTATGGATTGTGGTATCCAATAAGCAAGGAGTTCAATTTGATAGCCTACATAGATGTAGACTAGGTAGGAAGTATAAATGATAGGAAGAGTACTAGTGTAAGAGCTTTCTTCTTATGTGGGTGCCTAGTTTCATGGATAAACAAGAAGCAACCATCAGTAACATTATCCACTTGTGAGTTTGAGTACATTATATCAGCTTCATGTTGCACTTAGGTCCTATGGATGAGATAGACCCTAAAATACTACAAGGTGGAGTATGATGGTCCTAGACCTATCTATTATGATAATACAAGTGTTATAAGAATCTCAAAGAACCCTGCCATGCACTCAAGGACTAAGCACATTCCCAATAGGTATAATTTTATAATAAATAATGTAAGTGAACAAAGTGTCAAACTTGAGTATGTTTATATATAGGATCAAATTTCAAACATCTTGACCAAACCACTTCCAAAGGTAACATTTGAACACCCAAGATAGTAATTGAGTGTAATTCCCTACCCCTATTAATCATTGAAGAAGCCAAAGTAATTAAGGGGAGATAATTATGTTTATTATCTCCAAGAATATGAGTGTTTTTCCAAGAATTTATGCATGGAGATAGGGGGAACATGTTTGTATTATGTCTCATAAACTCATAGTCCTGTGTGTTGAGTATTTTGGTTGCAAGGAGTGTGATCTAAGGAATTACAGACATCACTTTGTCATTTATGTCAAAGAGGGAGAAAGACTAGAATGGGGAGATAAGAATGATTAGTATACATTATGTTTTTTCATTAATGACAAAGGGGGATATTACTGAGCAGTGTTCCTATTGTTGAAGTTTAGCATTGATGTTGTCATTGTTGTCAAAGGTTCTTAACAAAGGGTTCATGAGGTCATTGAAGAATGTTTTTATTTGATAGCAGCATTGAGAGTTATGAAATTATTTGAGGAGAATTTAAATCTTGTGAGAAAAGGTGTATAAGCATCAAGGAGTGTTTTAAGGCCAATTTTCAAGTTTAAAGTGCTTGAGAAGCCTAGTCATGGCATGTAAAGTCCTAGTGAGAAGGTTTAAGCATGGTGGCTTGGTGAGATAAGTGAAAAAAACAATGAGTGGTTGTATTAATTTTATTTAGCATGTATATAATTCATTGGATCAGTCATATGATTCTTAGGTTGAGCTTATAGGGGTAGGACCTATAGACCTAGTATGCAACTAGACCACTTCTAGACCCTGTTTGGTATAATGAGTCATAATGATCTATTGTCAAGGCATATCAAGGATGTTTTACATAATTTTATAATGTGTGATTTTGTGTTAACATGTAATTTACTTTGATAGAACATGGAAAGAGGCATGAAGGTCAATTTCAAGGACTAATGTGATTTTTAAGTCAAAGTCTAGAGAGTAAAGAGAGAGAGTGTGGCCTAATGAGGGGTCATGATCAGATTTAAAGATATTTGAGATTATATGATCATGGAAATAGGTATGATATTTTTATTCAATCATGTTCATAAGTTTTGAAGTCATGTTTTTCAAGATAAAGCATGAAAAATGGTTTTGAGGTCTCTCATGTGTATAGAATGAAGGGTTCTCAACCTGAAAAGGACTTTCAGGTGTTCATTGGCACATGTAACCTCTACATGGGAACATAATATATTCATGGTATATGGGTAAGGTTAATAGATAAAATTTATAGTCATTAGTTTTGGAAATGAGGGGAAGTCCTTTATGAATAATTGTTAACACTAGAAATAGTGTTAACCCTCTCTAAAACCCTAACAATGACCCAATGTGAAATATATTGTTCAAAATAGCCCATAAATGTCTCAAATGACTATAAAAAATATTTTATCATGTATTAAACTCTCCTAATAATCTCCAAGTTTGATTGGTTTGTTAGGTATGTGAGTAGACCTTATAGAAAAGTGTTAGTTTCTTAGAGATTTGATGTAGCAGTCAGAGTTGACCAAGTCAAAATATGAATATCATTGGATGTAGAATATTTATACTTTTATTTTATGTCCATGGTTTTTTTGGATAGTTTTAAATCCTAAAGTGTGCTAAATCAGTCATCCAAGTTGATCAGTTGCTAATAGGCCTAATATTGAAATAGTGGGAAACTCAAACAGTAGTGAGAAGATGATTAGGGATGTGTTATCATGGAATATGAATGAAAAAATTACATGAATAAATTTTTAAATAATTTTAATACATTTTAATTTTGGATATTGTTTTTTTAGGTTAGTGGATATGATGAAAATGTTGCTCATAAGTTGACCTGTTTGGTTTAGATGAGACAATGAGGTACAAGTGATTGAGATTGGTCTACAAGACCAATATTTCCATTTGACCATATTATATTTCTATCTAATAATTTTATAATAATAAAATATTATAATTCACATTCATAAAAATTATATTAGAGTGGTCATAAAGGTGTTAAGGTTCAAAATCACCATGACTAGTCTTTAAGGAAAAATGGTAGTTCTGAGTGAGCAACTTACAGGAGTGTTTTTTGGTCTTTTAACCTATGTAATGAATTATAATGAAATTTATGAATTTTTTGTGGGATTTAAGGTTATGTTTATATGTTTTATTTCCATTTTTTTATCTAATTATTATTTTATCTTTAGTAGTTCAAGATAGATTTTCTAGGTATGCATAAGCCTAATTGTGAACATTACTAATGGTGTGTTTCAGGTAGTGGTTGGAGCTAAAAGGTGGCATGGACCTAAGATAAGTTTATTAATGTTTTATTATGGTGTAATAATAAGTTTTCCTACTATTTATGAATTCTTAGAGTTCTCCAAGAGGATCAAAGGTTAACGTGTCTTAATGAAGTCCCAATTGAATTAGGTCTCCTTAAGGCCTAAAAGAGGTTTTCATCTTATATGTTATGACTAAACTATTATAATGTTTGTTTAATGTTTTTTTAATGTAAAAATACCTATTATATTGAAAATATAAGTTTTAAAGTGTGTATATATGACCAAGAGGTGTATAATCAAGATCCTAGTATAAGAACAAGGCCTAATAGGCCTAATTGACGAGTTAGAGGTTAAGGGAGTTGAAGTGAAGGATATAGTACTTTGAAGAGATAAAATAGGTCTTATATATAGTTATAAGGGTAAAAATAAACTATCATGAAGATATAATATGGTTACTATGTATGAAAATCAAGGTCAGATGAGCTAATCAAGTTAAGAAGAGGTCTAATTGAGCGAAGAGGTCTAGAAGGAAGTTTGAGAGGGATCAGAATGTGAAGAGATGAAGATATGGTCATCATTATATGGTTTAAAAATAATTTAATATGAAGGTGATCAAATAAATCATGTAGCTAAGTTGGTTCTAAGTCATCTAGGGGGTTGGTGCCTCCTTGCAAGTGGGTGTTTGCTAAATCCTAGTTGGGTTGGTGCTTAGCTAGTTGGGATTGGTGCTCCATCTAAAGTTGGTGCTTCTCTAAATTTGATCTTTTGATTTATAGGAGTGTAGTAATTTTGAAGATATAATTTTTTTTCTTCCCCTTGAGGGTTTCCCACTCTTATGTGTGTTTATTATGTTATGCTCATGTGAATGACTTTTTATGCATTGTTATATCTTTGTATTGTTTTGATGGTAAAAAGAATGTTAAAGTACATGTCAAAGAAATTTTTAAGAGACTGATTCACCCTCCCCTCTCAATAATTTTTTTCCAATAAAGAGGACCAAATTTAGGAGAGTTAAGAGGATATTCATCATCCTTTGAAGATATTATAGGAGAAGGAGGAGGTAAGCCTTAAGCACTACTCTCATCATCAGAACTAGAAGAAGAATCTAGATCATTAGGAAGTTACTCGATTCGATCTAAATCATTATAAATGTCATTAAATCCCAATGTATCAAAGGAAGGGGATGATTGTCATGTGTGGAGTCTAAAGGACCCTATTGAAATTGAAAATTACTTTCAGTGAAAAACTTATGAGTGTTGGGATAGATAAGCTTATATTTATTAACACTCTTAGGATATCTAATGAATATGAAAGGTTGATCTTGAGGTTCCATTGCCTTACATTTCTTCTTCAAAATGTGGTCCATATCAAGTGATCCAAACACTTGAAATTTATTTAGTGGGTTTTCAACCACTTCATGCTTCAAAATGAGTGACTCTCTTTAATGCTTTATGAGTAACTTTGTTCTATATACAAAAGGCATAGTTTATGGTATTGTCCTAATACTTATGTGCAAGAGACTTGGAGTGGAGCATATAGTTAGCCACTTCCTTTAAATATCTATTTTTTTCTCTAAAACACCATTTGTTTTAGGACTATATGTAACTTTATGTTGTAGTTCAATCCTATTTGAAGTGTATAATTGTTTAAAATGGTTACTAACATACTCATCACCATTGTAAGTGCATAAAATATTGATGGATTTACTTAAATATTTTTATACAATCACCTTGAAGTCTTAAAAACGTTTAAAGACCTCTAATTTCTTCTTAAGAAAATACACCCAAGTGTACCTCAAAAAGTCAACGATGAAATTAAGCATGTATTTAGTCATGTTGAATGAAGGTTTTGGAAATGGACTGGTAATGTCACTATGGACAATATCCATTATATGTTCATCTCTCCATGATTTTCATCTATCATACTTCTCCTTAGGATCCTTAACAAGTATTCAACCCTAAAAAACTTTGTCATAAAAATTGGATCATGGAAATCCTAAAACCATGTCATTAGGACTATGTTATTCTAGGTAGTGATAGTTAAGGTGGTTGAATCATTCATGTTATAATTTAATCACCCAATCTGAATGAGTGAATAGTGTATTAGGGGGTTGATCAAGACAAAAATATGAGAAAGTATATAATTTTTAATATGATTTACTTTCCCAAATACAACTATTGAGTCACTATCTACTTCCCTAATAACCATTAAATTAGGTGTGAACTCAACTCTCTTTCCTAAACTTATGTGAGTGATATGATAAATAGATACAATATTGGTGGATAAAGTGGGAAAATATAAAACATCATGAAATGTCCCATCATTCACTTCAACATATCCATTCCCATTAACTTTAATATAAGTATCATCACCCAACAAGATGGAAAACATAAAACAAGGATCTACAGAAGAGAACATGTCCTATGATGAATCCATGTAGTGTGAATCACTAGAATCAAAAACCCATGTGAAAGGCTAGGATGCAACTGCAACAAGTACTTTGCCCTTATCTTTGCCTTTTTTACTATTTTTGGCTTTTTATTATTTTTGGCCTTAGAAGACTCTTGTGTTGATGAACTTATATTGGAATAATTAGGGACACTAATATTATGCTTCACAATCATCTTTATTAGTTAATAATCTGTTTATTCATGAATTTAGATTCATCATGTCCAAATTTATTACAATAGACACATGTGAGTCACTCTTTCTTTGGTTTAACATATAAAATAGAGGACTCTTTTGATACTTTAGACTTAACATCAAATTTCTGACACTTTCTTTCCTCTAGGTCCTTTTTGTTCTATTTCTTCTCCTTGCTAAAAAAACATCCTTATGTTTTTCATGACTCATAATTAAGGCATGAAATTTAGATGACTTTAGTGTACCCATTTGAATAAACTTATCTTACTGTAGAGTCCAGTCAACAACAAAGTCATCCAAGGAAATCATGGTCCATGTAGTTCTAAGGGAACACTTGGTGGCATAAAAGGTATAAATAAAGATATAATAGTCATATCCCAATTTGGAAAGGATGGAAAGAGTCAATTATTCATCATATTTGTCAATGTTGCATAGTTTCAATTACAACCTAAGTGATTTAAACTTTATGAAGAAGTCTTGTATTGTATCAAAATTTATTGGGCTCAAATTGATGAGCTCATTCTCTAACTCATGACCCCTCATTATCTTCCCAAAGAGTGTTTCTAATGTGGTTCACACTCCATTAGGAGTAGTTTTAGATTCAATATGAAAGAGTAAGTTAGGACACATAGATAGGCATAGTAGAACATAGGATTTATCACTTCTATTCTACCACTTCACCTTATATAAATCATGTGTCAATTTTGTTTATATACCCATAGTGATCTGGTGTAATCCTTTACTCCTCAAATGGATTTGTATTTTGACTTTCCACTTGATAATTGAATAGAGTAAGAAGTGGAACATGAGATTGATCCATAGTAAGGAATTATTTGATGAAATAAGAATGTAATAAAAATAATGATATGAACCCCCCCTAAATTTATGAAGGTTCAATTTTACAAGGAAAAAAAAATTACCAATGCATACATATTGAAAAAACTTACACTTTCAAAAAAATGGTGCCTAAAAAGGAGTTATTGGCTAAATGTTATGGAAGTTTGAATATTTTTTTCTCACAAAATACAATTATCTTCACTTTGCATAATTTTTTTAAAAAATGGGTTGAAAAGTTTTGGTGTACAAAAAGTTTGGATGAATTTTTGTAAGGAAAAGTTAAGCCCCTTTAGGTTGGTTATGACCAAGGGATAAAATTCTCATTTCACTAGGGGGATAAGGGATAGGATGAGGGTACCACCTTAAATTATTTGATTTATGTGGGAGTGATGTCACCTAAAAGGACTCCAATTTCCCAGTGAATAGTGTCACAATTCATGATATGTCCCTATGGTCATAGTTAGATTTTTAGAACTTTTTCATAATTGTAAGGATTTTTCACCCCACTACAGTCATCAAATATTAAAATTGGGGTTATAATCTATGTTTTCAATTATCAAATATGGGAATTAGCATTTCAAGCCTCCTTTATAAATGTCAAGGTTTAGGAATATGGTTGCAGGTCAAAGTTCTACCATCACAGATGTGAAATATAGGTGAAGTCTAGTTTCTTTCCATTAAGAGTTTGGACTACCTATGAAGTTAGAAGTTCTAACATTAGACTTTTTAACTACATATGTAGTCCAAAGTTTTATGTTGGGGTTTGAGGTTGCGGGTGTAGTCTCGATTTCTATGTTAGATTTTTTGACTGTGAATGTATTTTGGATGTATAGAATTGATATTTAGGCCTTTGAGAGCATTCTAAATTTTTGAAGTTATTATTTAGGTCTGTTTTTGTATTTAAAACTTTCATCAAGTGAAGATAGGTGTGAAAACTCTAATTAATGCATTTAAGTACAAAATTTATGCTAAACCTAAAAACTCCAAATCTAGTATATCTCTCCAAAATTGAACAAAGACCCATTGAGGATATCTAATAAATATAAAAATACCCAAAAATATTTTCCCTTGAAGACCCCCATATGGTAGGTATTTGCATAAAATCATTGAAAAAGACCTAAAACCCTCAAAAAATGGCAAAAAATGACTATAAAAAAACTAGGTCACGTTTACAATTGATCCTATGGTTTTGACACCTTATAAATCCAATGGTGTGGGCCATTTTTCATGAAAATATACTCTATGAAATATGATCAGTAGGAGACACATTTCTCTTGTTCTTTTCCTAAATGTGGATTGATAGAGGACCTTAAAAGAAGAGAAAATTTTGAGAAAGAGTGAATCTTCAATATCTTACATCAACAAATGGAATATCTATGACATGCAAGATAAAAATAAAGATTTAAAAATAGGAAAAATGGCATTCAAATACCATAAAAAATTTGATACCATGTCAAAATGGGCCATGATCATAGATCAGTTTGGATATGATCAAATGCATGAAGAAATTACCTATGTTTAGTAACGAAATCAAACATGAGCCAAAAAAATCTTATTACTAAACAATCAAAAGATTTAAATATTAGAATTAGCATCATTATCCATATAATATTTTGGAAATTAAATTATATAGGTTAAATATAAAACATGTCCTCACATCCTCATGAGTGTGGGATTATCTTTCACAATGACATAAAAAGAAACATGTGTAGGAAAAGCTATTAAATGGAATAAAAACCTACACTAACATGAAACATGTGCAATTCTAGAATAATCAACAAAATAAATTAAATCTGTGATAAAATCATTAGAGTAAAGACACATATGAGACTCTTTATAAGTGGATGGTCAAAGAAGATATTTGTCAAATATAAGAAGATTAAGTTGGACAAAGGAAGAAGAAAACAAGGAAGAGAATAAGTAAAAAGAGGAGGAATAAGAAAATATAAAAGGAGAAGGGATTGATAAAAAATAAGAAGAAGCATATATAGAAAAACTAGTACATAAGATAATGATAAAATTAATAAGAGACAATAAATAGAACATACAATTAGAAGGAAATAGTAGAATAAATGTAAGAGATGAAAAAGAAAATGAAGAATAAATATTGATTAAAGATAATGAAGAAGAAGATAAAAATAGTGAATAAATTGAGATACCAAAATATGTGACCTCCCAACCTAAAAATAATGTTTGAGGATATGAACCCCTTAAACCAACCATCGTACCTTGTGCTACTTCAAAAGCTAAAAGAGACACCGCTCATAAATATAAGAGAGGAATTTCACAATAGCTACAAAAAACACAAAAGTGATAATTTAATAGTAAGAGAGTTTGAATAAGTACTATGAATAAGATAATTTAATATTCAATTATATATTTTATCCCTTACCCATAATTGAAATCAGAATCCCCATCTTTTTGGATTCAAAGATATCATCAAAAAAAGATGATTAGACTGAGGTTAAAAATAATAAGGAATAAACTCTAGGGACCAAGAAAAATATATCATGACACTCCATTCCTATAAAAATTTGGTTTTTAGTTGTCTGAAGCAGTTGGTTGGCTACAACAAGGGAGATGGAGTCTTGTTTTTGTAGAACATATAGGTTATTTGGTGGATTGTTGGCTGATTTTTTGTGGGTTGTATTTATTTGGCTACTATCTGAGGTCAAGGTAGCTTGTTGTTTTTTGGTTGGAGTTGTATCTCATGGGCCACTAATAGAGGAATTTCATGTGATCTTTAATGTTTTATTTTTACCTCCTTTGTACAAGGATTTGGGGCCTTTCAAAACCTAGTTGTTTACCTATAACTAAAAAATATTCATTTATATATATAAAGGAAGAAAATAATATTAGGTAAATAATAATAATTTATAGGAAAAGAAAAATGAAAGGAGGATTAAAAATGGAAGGCTATAAAGTTAATAACTATCAACAATCAATCAATGAGTGGAACACCAAATTTGAATTAAAAAATGGCCCAAAAAACTAAACTACCAATTTTTGGAAAGGATATCAAAGATATGAATTCCCATCTCTTTTAATTAGATGTATACTGATGCACTGTCTTCAGACTACAAACAGGGCTTAATTACAATATTGAAAAAATATTTTCTCTTATGTCACCTTTACAAGAGATAGCTCCAGGAGATGCCAGCTGGGGAAGGTTGACTATTTTGAAAACATTAGGACAAGATTCTTCTCCCTTTGGCTGTTGAAGTTCTCCCATGCTATCTCTATCTGCAAACAGTGTCAAATGGCTCAGGATATTTGTAAAAGCTTGATTGTTTTGACTAACATCGATTCTCTATTCAGAATTCCATTCAGAGGAAGCTCCACTCTATCTATACAGCTTCTTACCTCGACTTCCTGAAGGCAGTGCCCCAGATAGTTTGTCATTTGCATTAAAAAGCCGAGTGCTAGAGAGGCCTATTTTTTGTTTCTTATTCTTGCTGAATACTTGTTCTAGTATACTAAAAAGCTCCACATCATGCTGGCTCAATTCTTGAATGAGAATCTGCTTACTATTCAAATACTTATACTTTGAGCTCCTAAATGCTTGAAATAGCTCATACACTGATGTGAGTTTCCCTGTCTCCTCTTTCAAATTTAATGTTCTTTTCCTTCTTTAACTCAACCCAAGAGTTATACTTCTACCATTCCTTTCATCTCAACTGTTTCAACTCAATTGGAATCACATTCCATTTTAATCAAGGATTTCAACAGACTCATAAGGCCCTCTCTCTGTGTTTTTAAAAATATACATGTATTTTCATGTCAACAAGGCTCTTTTTCTCACTATATTGACCTTCTACAACATATCAAGTGCTACACAATTATTTATCTCATTATGCAAGCTAGATTATCAACTGTATTTTCTTCAAATAGATTGCAGATAGGGTTTACACACATTTAGAATAAGCAGATGTCTTCAAAGATCCTAATCAATACTTTCTTACCTCAAATTCCATTTTGATTATTACAACATATAGAAAATCATTATAATTTCAATATCTCAATCTTCTATTCTTTCAAACCTGATACCAAATCGGTTCTTGCATGTATGGTATCACCTGTGGAGATCGATCCATAATCACATGAGCTCTATACATGTTCTCTTTGCTGAGATAGTGATATATACCTCAGTGATTGTGGATCAGTATATGAACTATATTATTTGAAGAACATTCCCACCTCGATTACCATCAAACTAAGTAATGGACTTATATTACCATTTAAAACCTGTGTTTCCCTTTATAAGGCTATCAAGGAATCATTGAACTATCAAAATGCATAAGAACACTTATTCACATGATATAAGATGGAGAATCAATCCACAGACTTAATTAAATTCATCAAATCAAAATATACATACTTATAACTGTTTCTTGGCCTTTGAAGACCTTATTTCAGACTTCCACACCATCTTCTCTTTTCTTCCAATCCTTACTTCCCTCTTGTCCTCCTCTGCAATCCTTGCTGTTGCTTCTTCTTTCACCCTTCTTGCATGAAACTTGGCCTCTTTCCTTCTTAATTTTTTTTCCTTCTCCTCTTCTTTTCTCCTAAGTATCCGAGGGTCCTTTTCATAAGCATTCTCAACAGGCATCCAAATCCTTACATTCTCCTCCTTCTTGGATTTTTCTCGAATCTTTGTGTTCTATTTTTCCATCCATCTCTACATCCCTCTTCTCCCTCTTGGAGATCCTCCCTCTCTATCATTCTACATACTCCTCTCTTCTTTCTTTCATTACATTTATTACTCTTTGAAAGAGTCTCCTATGCCACCTTGGGCTTTTAAACGAGAAAGGAGAATTTTTCTAAACTAATATCTAAGTTGAGAGATAATCTCAACTAATATCTTATGGTTGAAATCTTTCAACCATCTCCTCCACTTTTACTCAACAAACTCCCAACGTGGGGATTCCTTTCAACCCACTTTCACCCCTTTTTACTCCTTTTACTTTTAATTTTAATATTTACATTTATTCCTCCTTAATAACATTTTGGAGGGAAAAGACAACAATATGAATTCAAATACAAAACTAAGACATGACTTGAGCTTTGTATGCTTGAGAATTTCCAACTTTGACCATGTCTTCATGTAGCCATTGTAGATGCTCCTGCATCACATACTAGGAAATCCATAATATAAAAAATAATCAAGTGAAGTTATTTTATTTTGTGGAAACATTAAAAGATGAGACACTAAAATGGTACATGAAAATTATCCATAAATATAAAAAGTCGTGAACAAACATAAAATATGCATTTAAGAGTGATATTTACTACCCTGATACCCCCACAAAAGTGTAAGTAATATGATGGGTCTCATTCAATGAGACAAATAACTGGTAAGATATTTTGATAAATGATTCAAAAAATTAGCAAGGAAGCTAATATAACCACTAAAATAACAATAAAAGGTAGAGTGTTATATATATGGGCTATTACCACACTTAAGATCTATCAAAGATGGTAATGAATTCAAAACATTCACTGAAGCATTGGAGATGGTAGATCATTTAGAGGCATAGATCTAGAGAAGAGGTAGAGATACAATAATATATAAAAATTTAATAAAATGGAACAAGAGTTAGTATAATTAAGACTAAGAAAATAAATTCAATTGAAATTTGAGATAAACACATCATCCTATAGTTCAAACAAAAGACATAAGATATGGTGCACACTCTATTGTGAATAAGCACATTGCAAAAACTATTTCCATATGATGAGAAAGTTAGCAGAGTAGAAGAAACACAAGCCCAACCAATTGGAATGATGCCACCAGTTCAACATCTAATTATAAAGGATAGATTATACTATGAAATATAGAGACTCTATGAGAAAAACCCTCAACATATGTGTTTTGTAATGGAAGTATCTCTACCTACAAATTAATTAGAATATTGTATAATTTGAAGGTCATTTAACCATTATCAACAATCATGCCCTAAAGGAGAAGCACTAAAAGAGTTAAAAGAGGGAAATGCAAGGATATCAGTAGTAGTTAAAATAAACCAACCTATTTATCTAGTTATGACAACTAATATTGATCCCACGCAACATGTAAAACCCCAATATTATCTAGCACTCACACCTCCTCAAATAACCAACCCCCTAGATATTTTTTTTAATAATTATCAAGGAAAATATTAAGGTAATAATTACAATCCAAGATGCCAAATAGGGTACCATGGAAGATACCACAAGGGTTAACTAATAAATAATTACATTCCTAGATATCATAGAGGCTATCAAGGAAATAACTATGTTATGAGATACCATAAAGGATATAGATGAGGGTACCAAAGAAACAAGTACCAAGGTGGGGGTAAAGGATACCAAATATATACTATAAATATATATCAAAGATATAAGGGCTATCAAGGAGAACAAGGAGGGATTTACTAAGGAGGTCCAACTGATTCATACCAGTGATCCTCCACCTATTATAAGTGTGGAAAGGAGGGGCACTTGACATGAAAAATTAATGAACTAGAAAATAAAAAGTCTGATTTTTCATGAATGTGGCACATATGATGTGTATACCTATCCCAAAGGTGATTGTTATTTAAAACATGGAGAGTAAAAATAGATGCCCTTAATGAAACCAACAAAGGCACCCAACACTTGAAAATAATATGTTGGACAATAACAGAGTATAAAAATAGGAAGATCAACTTGAAACCTCTTTGAAAGGCATAATTATGTAGGAAAAACTCAAAGCAAAGGAATAAGTAGGAGAACATAAGAAAAATAAAACCATAAAATTGAATATCCAAAAAAATGTAAATAATAACAGAGCTTCTGTAATAACCCAAAGTGGATCATGAAAAGAAATAAATGAGACTCATTTGGAGGACA
Source organism: Torreya grandis (assembly GCA_037957365.1). NCBI lineage: Eukaryota > Viridiplantae > Streptophyta > Pinopsida > Cupressales > Taxaceae > Torreya > Torreya grandis. Next base: position 1,257,718 of record JARHVA010002960.1, on the reverse strand, counting down.
TATCAAGTGATGATATTGATAGTGAAAAACATCCTAATACAAAGACTTATGATAAAACATATAGTTCAGTAAAAAATTTATTGAAAATTCATAGAGAAAAAAAGAAGAAAAATATCATTTTCAAGAGGAAGCAATTATGAGATTGAAAAATAGTAGAAGTGATAAATGAAGAATCTCTATTGGAAAAACTCTAAAAATTATGTATATACTACAATAATCATGAGTGCACACTCCGCATGCCAATAACTCAAAAGACCAAAATTAAAAATTAAAAATGTATTTAAAATGAAAAGAGCATGGAATAATTATGTGGTATATTTAAATGTAAAGATTGAAGGTCTCAACTTTAAAAAAGTGATGTTGGGCTTAAAAGAGATGTAAACATCATGTTAGAAATAGCATGGGATATATTAGGTAAACCCATCTTACACAATGTAAATTATGGCATTGCAATGGTCAAGGGAAGTTTGAAAGGACCATTAAGGATCTTAAAAGGAGATGAGGTAAACCTTATGGGTATCTCTTAATTTTTTTAAAAATCATGGAATTTTCATCAAATAATCCATCATATTCTATCTTATTATCCCTAAGTTTTTTTTTGGATTGTAATAGAATATTAAAATTTAAGTATGAGTAAATACCATGTAAAAGAAATAGGACCATGGTACATGTTCCATTAGAATTTGACAAGAGTGTCTTTTGGACATAACCAGTATGGTAAAAAATATATTTATGATGATTTTGATGACATATAAGGCATATACACAATATAAAAATTCTCTATATTTTAAGAGACATTTTAAGCCCATTGAAAAAGGAGAAATTAACATAAAACATGAGGAACTAGAGTCTGATATAGAAACATGTATCAAAACATTGTTGTATGACACCCTAGAAATAAGGATAAAAACTATTATATCTAAAAAAAATTATGAAGGAATAAATGCATACCATAGACAAAATAGAAAATTAAAAAAAGTATTAATCTATAGAAGAAGACAAATCCAAAAATTATTCCATAGTAGATGATGAAGAGGATAGATTATATGATACCATGGAAGCCTAATAAGGTGATGCAGATAGAATATATACTACTATGGAACAAAACCATGCTTAGGATGCCACATAATATAGTCAAAGTATCACAACATAGATAAACTATACTACAATTAAAACATACCATACTGCAACAAAGAGAATAAATTACACAAGAAAGGGAAAATCATATAGAAAATACAAGAAAAGGAAATTTTAGAGCCACAAAGGTAGAGGAGAATTTTGGTTAGGAAAGGTAATGTCCCATAAGAACCTCCCCAAATTATCTAGGACATGGGACCTCATAGTGTATCTAACACAAATGGAGATAATTTTTCCAAAAGAAATGAGAAAGAATAGAGGCTATAGATGATAAATTAATAATCAATGTTGTGGGATGGTGGGTCACACACAAATCTCACTTCAAGACTTGGAAAATCCCCAACATTCTCATTACAACATAATATATTCCATAAATAAGGGGCATTCCCCATTCTTCAAAAATAGTAACATTATCTAAGACTACACTATGCTCTTCTAGAATTTACCAGACAAGGTAGCCTATATCAACACATTAATTATTGTGAAGTATACTAGTTAATATGTAATGAAAAATACCCTCAACTATGGATACAATTATTTTATTGTAAATTAGGAGCTATAATGCGGGATTGATATATGCAACAAGTAAAACAAGGGAATACTAACAATTAGAATAAAATCATCTAATATTTTTTGATAAAAGTCAATTTTTGAGATCCTAACCACCAAGTTTTATGTTACCTAAAACAAATATGACATTTTATAATCCCTTTAGACAATGATGTGATAATTAAATTTTGTAAACATATCATAGTGGAAAATAATGAAAATTAGAAACATACCATAGTATAAGCTAAATAAAATTATAAACATACCATATTAGAAGTTAAATAAAATTAAAAAACATACCATAGTGGAAGCTCAAGAACATCGAAAGGCAATAGATCTATTTGACAAGGTGTACCAATCTATACCAATCATGTGTTATAAAATAGAAAACTATAAATTATAAAAAGGAGATGAAACTATTTGAATTCATATTAATGATAATTTATATGAGGGAAAAATAAATCTAATTAAAATAGAAACAAATAAAACACAATATTTTTACTAGCCACTAAAAATCAGGCAAGAAAACATCTCTTAAGATGATGAGTTTAAAATGGCCAAAATAAGTGATTATTAGGAGAAGTATATTATTTTGAAAATAAATGAGTTAATAAAATACTATGAAGATATATCCTAAAATAATTTTATAGAACTCTGTTGCATAAAACCATAACTATGGATGATGAAAATTTAGTTAAAAGTAGATAGCAAACCCATTAGGAAGAGACAACACCAGTTAAATCCAAACATGAATATCAAATTCAAAACTAAAATAGAAAAAAATTATAGCCACTAAAATCATTCAATTTTTGGAAGATTCATAATGTATCAATCCAATGGTATTCCAAAACAAGAAGATTAAATAGATAAGAGTTTGCATAGATTATCAAGAACTAAATAAGTCATGCATTCATGATCCAATTCCTACACCATTCATAGAGGAAATATTAGATAAAATCATGTGTTTTGAATTGTATTAATTTATTTATGTCTTATATAGATACCAAAAAGTCTAGAGAAACAAGATATATAGACAAAAAAACAACATTCTACACTAAGTAGGGTTTTTTATGTACACTGTTATGCTATTTGGTTTGAAAAATGCACCCACAATCTTTAGCCATATTATGATTAACACATTCAATATTGTATCCCTGATTTACTTGAGGTTTATATAGATAACTAAATAATAAATTGACTTCTTAAATATCATATACAATCACTCTAGTTGATGCTCGAAACATGTCACATATTACAGTTTGCACTAAACCTAAAAAATAGTTTTTTTTACTCCATTTGGAGTGTTGTTGGAACATATCACATCCAAAGAAAGACTCATGATTAATACAAATAAAATAATAGTCAATTTTATACCTTCAAATATGCATAAGCAAGTTCAAATCTTACTAGGGTTTACAAGCCACAACAAAAAATTCATTTGAGGATATGCTACAATAATCTCACCAATTTAGGAACTACTACAAAAAAAGAGTAATAAAATCATAAATTAGAATAAGGAATACCAACAGGAATTTGAGACACTAAAAATAAAAACATTAAATACACTGATATTAATATTATATGACTATAAAATACCATTCCATGTATATATAGATGCTTCTCAAACAACAATAGACATTTTATAAGCATAGTTGTGAGATAACATGGACCACCCAATCTCATTTGCATGCCACAAACTAGTTAAAGCTAAGCAAAACTACTCTACCACAAAACATGAAGAATTAAAAATGATATTTTCTCTTAAAAATTTTGGCACTATTTTCTTTCTACTCCAATTATGTTCTACATAAATCATGAACCATTGAAGTATCTATTGACCAAACTAGTATTACAAGGCCACACATGTATATGAAAGATGCTCTTCAAATAATTTGAATTTGCCATCACAGTGAAACTAGACAAACTAAATAATGGGATATTTTATTTATATTATATTGATAATGGGGAGGACCAAGGTGCCTTTGATGATGATTTCTTGGGTTCTCATTTATTATGCATTGAGATAATTCTAAAAAATTGAATACTTTAACGCAATTTCTAGAAACATGTGAATTTCTATAAAACTATTACAAAATGGATAAAAAGAGATTAATAATTCATGCATTCCCTTTTAAATTCATCGATGGAGAATTATATAATAAAGGTCAAGATTAAATATTGAGATGAGTAGTACTCAACCACAAACAAGGAAGCATACTACAAGAGGCTCATGAAGGATTTTTTGTGGGCACAATGGTAGTGAAGGAACCACAAACAAAATAATGATGGAAGGTTTATGGTGGCCCACATTATTCACAGATGCACACATCTATGCATGTAAATGTGACATTTTCTAAAGAGTGGTAAAGCAAATGCATGAGACCTATTCTTATTTTTTTACCATTTGAGAAATAGGCTATCAATTTCATTAGCCTAATCAAGGCCACAACAAGATGATCTTGGGATAGATTAATTATCATAGGTATATAATAATTAACAAGATGGGAAGAATCTATACCAATCAAAGATGATACCACCAAAAACAACTACAAAATTCTTATATTAAAATATCATTGCATAATTTGGTTTCCAACTAAATATTTCTAGAAAATAATGCAAACATTTCATCAATGCCATAATAACATAATTAATCAAACATTTTATCATTATTAATAATAAAAACACCCCATATCATTCAAAATATAATGAGACATTTGAATATTTTAATAGATTCATAGAAAAGGTACTCACAAAAACATGTAATTTGAATGCCTTAGATTGGGACTTAAAGATACTCATAGTATTTTAGGCATACCACACTACCTAAAAATGATTAATAAAATACTACCCATTCCAAATGTTATATGGAGTAGAAGATATAGTGAGAATGGATTTTTTAGTATCTAGCTTAATAAAAGTGTGGCCATTTAGATCAATTAATACAATTAGTACATGAATGCCTCATTCAATTGGATCAACTAGATAAAAAATATTTATTGTGTCATACAACCAACCCCAAGAAAAATGAAGCCAAAAATATTGGCATGACCACCAATTTAAAAATAAATAATTTCATAAAGGGTAATATGTGTTACTATATTATTGTAAGTACAAGATGCCTAAAAAAATTAAAAAAATTGTTGTTTAGGACCATATATGGTCAAACTAATTCTACCCATGGAAGCAGTAAAAATAGTAACAATCATAGGAGGCGAGCAGTGGGGATTTTTGAATGGATCCTAACTCAAAATATATGATTCCACATGATGATAATACATGTAATGTACTACAAAATAATTCCATGGAGGAAAAAAATAAAATGAATTTGAAAACTGGGAAACAAAGTCTTGAGAGATAAATAAGGATAATCACAATTTGAAAACCAGTTATTGACAAGTTGAGGGATAAACCAAAATAAAAAGAAATTTTTAAGTTTAAAAATGGTAAATGGTAACTTATGGACAATAAATACAAGGGATATTATTGTTTGTTCCTATAAATCCTAATGGGTGAACTAAGCTAAGATGGATAAATCAAAAAATAATGTCATGACATCCAATGCCAAATGATTAAGATAAATAAGTTGACTAGCTACAACTCCCTAGGCAAATACACAAATCACATCTTATAAAAATCAATAAAAATGCATCAATCAAACTTTAAAATAAAATAAAAACAAGTCATTGATCAATAAGACATCATAAATGAAAAAGGACAAAGGACATAGGAATGAAATTAATACCACATGAGGAGTCATCAAGGCTAAAAGGATGGACAAGACAATTTTTCAAATGCTAAGGATAACTAGCTCAAAAAAACAAGTGAATACACATCCACCAATAAATTCATCAAATATTTCACTCTACTCCATTATCTCCTCTAAAATTGGTGAAAACTCTATAAAGTAGAACCATCACCCCTTTCCATTTCACACTGATTTATAAGCACCCAATCTTTGCAAAAATTCTTTGAGTGACATTTGCATCTAAGTGATTTATAACACATAAGAGAGTGATAAAAGTGACCATCCCATTCTTAACTGAGCCCTAAACACTTGTGATCTTGAAGGTGAATCATGTCCCTAATAAATAATTAACACCAGATCCACAAGAAGCATTTTCACAACTACCATATGAGGTTGGGCACTTTTAGCTAAAAACATTGTCAATGGGATAAATGTGGACTTTAAGTCAATAATGTGGGGACTGAGTATTCATGTCATTAAATAATGTGGGTAAAAATTCCCTCTCCTATTATCAGGTAAAGCTACCTTTATTGAAAACCAGAAAGGGAAAGTAGGGAAAGGGGTATTTATAGTAAAAACATTTTTTGTGGCAGTTTTGTACTTTTAATCAGAAAGTAAATAAAGGAGATAGAAAGGAAATTAAGGGAATGATGGGGAAAAGGGTAAAATGAGAAAATAAAGGATAAAGTAAGAATGGGATTTTTATAGACAATTAAACATAGAAGCTTCTATGTAACCCTAGAAAATATGGACAACCCTAGGTAGTTAAACATAGAGATTCACTAGAATCGCCCAAGATTTAAGATTGTAACATGGGAAGCCTTTTTTATATAAATGGGACATAAAAGACATATTTTGGACATAAGAACAAGGTACATACACCAAAGAGATTGGATAACTTTACAAAGAAGTATATTCGACAACCTTGTAATTCCCAATAAAAACATGAATAAAATCATGTTCTTAATCCAACCAAGGCTTCAAAATAGAAATAATTCTCAATTTAGATTCAAAAAAACTCTATACACTAAAAATTATGAATTTATTGACTATTTAAAAATAATATTTTAGAAATTTGAAAGAACAAGAATCAAAGTATATTGACATACTCATTCACATCAGTCACCAAAAAGATTCATGGCATAAAGTCATGTAAAATGTTTTAGTATCGATCCTTCATGGGGATGTAAATATAGACTCCTTCCTTCCATATTGCCAAAAATTCTTCCACTTTCAAAAATCTAACATAGCTCAGCTCTAAAATCAAAAGTAGAACCACTAACTAGAACTTGCTCTCCTCTAAAACTTGTAAACACCCTACAAATGAACCCTAAACATGTATTTATAGGTTACAATGGGTGGTTAGGATATATAACCAAAATTTCTACATTTTTATGAGATTTTAAAAAAATGTTAGCAAATATGTACAATTAAAAACTAGAAAAAACATGTTGGGCAATTTTCACAATTTATAAAATTACATCAAAAAAAATTCACAACTTTCAAAAGCATGTTGGAAATTCTTCATGACTTAAAATGTGTAAAATTGAATTAGTACATTTTCATGAAATACAATGTACAAAATTTATATTACAAACATGTGTAATGTTGGATTGTAAAAATAACCCAAAAGCTATAAGTGCAGATTTATCAAAATTTGATGGAAATCTATTCTTCTTCTTTGTCAAGGATGATCTGGGTCTCTTATTTCTCTAGCAACTGCTTCTTATTTTTCACTTCTTTAGTTTTCTATGCAAATAATTCTTGGATGTCTTCTCCATCCTCTTTACAACTGTTACAATCACCGATGCTTCAATGTGCCTGTGACCAAACCAAGTGAATCAAATAGCCATTTGAGGAAGGTAATCTTCATGCAAATAAGCCAATTCCTAAGTAATTCCTTAAATATAGAGTGAGGTTGATATATTTTAAATTTAGTTAATGATATAACTAGGGTTATTTTGATGATTGAGTTCTTAAATAAAAGGTTTTGAGTTTTACCTTTTTCAATTTAGATAAAAAAAATTGGTATGTGAGATTCAATTTTTCACAAAACATCATAAACTAACTCAATAATGTCCATATAATTTGATAATGAATCAAAAACATATTTGAATACTTCTTTCCCAATAACATCTAATATTAACCAAGAAAATGAAAATTCCATTTTTTAATAGAAGTTATACATGCTTCTAGTGTTCATAACCAACTGCATAATGAAGGGTTGTCTTATTATTTTTATCAAGTGCATCAACCACACCCCAACTTATATAATTATTTTAAAAAAATCACTTCTCCATAAACACAAGTAAAGTACAATTTAGTTTGTCCTTTAGAGTCTTTCTCATCTTTATCTGCACCATGTTCGAGAAGGTTCTTCAATCCATCCACATCACCAACAATTATAGTGTGATGAATAGTAAGCTTATCCTCATATTTATAATGGTTATCATATTCATAATGGTATCCACTTGATGGCTTATTTAATGTTTGAGCATCAACATAATACCCAACTCCCATAGCTTCACCTAATTTGGTCACAATGGTTTCATCATTCTAGTAATTCATCATTGTAATTGGACCTTGCAAACTCAATATAATCAATAATATGGTTTTGATTTGGATCTTATTTCACTTGTGTCATAGAGCCTATATCTACTCATTTTATAACATGCTAGACATACTTGATTCTTTGGATATAAATTCAAATTTTTAGATGAACTATCCCCATTTGTAAATGTGTGTCTTATTAAAATCTATCACCAAATAATAAGAGTTAAAATATCTCTACAAAAACATTGATTTCTAATTATAGGTTGAACATTCTTAAAATAAGGCTTAAATCCATTGAAAAAATTTATTCTTGATAAGATCATTGGTAGTCAAACTACACAAATTCAATGATTAAAGAGTTCATATTTTCTTCACACTTATACCAATGAATGCATGTCCATATAGAAACTTTGAGGCATATAATCACCAACCATATTAGCTAATAAGAATAACCAAACCCATAGAGAGTTAAATTTTTTTGTTAAATTACACAAAATAAATAGATGTTAGAGTTGAGAGGAAAGTAGACAACCTATGCAAACTAACATTTGAGTTATAACTTTTCACTGTGTTAAATTTTTCATGCATGCTCAACAAGCAATCAAATTTTAGTATGTAGATAGATGGATCAAGGTCCGATGGGCCTATAGATGGAGTGGTCAGGATCTAATGGGAGTGTGGATAGAGTGGTCATGATCCATAGTTGGTGTGAGTAATAGGAACAAGATTCGAGGGTGTTATTCACAAGGTTGTCATGATTTAGTGTATGTCTAGACACACATCAGGATCTGAAAATGTGTTTAAAATGGGTCTAAAACCTAACAAGACAAATTAAGACTTATGAAAATTTACTTTTATTCATGATTCCTATGTTATATGAATAGTCATACTAATAAACCTCCACCTTATGGTAAGTCTTTAGGAGGTTTATTATCTATGTTTCCCTTATCTTCTAGATTAAACATATTTTTGTCCTCCTTGAATGGATTAGAAGTCAAATGTACAATTATTTGTCCACAAAGATTTTTATTATGAGGATAATTTGGATCTATAGTTCTAATCAAATCAAGTTTAAACATCTTATATTCATGAGCTTTGATATGTTTCAATAGAAAAAATTGCATGCATGTAATTTCATGTGTACCAAACTTGTCCCAATCATAGGTATACAATTCAAGGACTTGAGACTCAGGGTCTTTCATAACAAAGGTGAATGGTTCAATCCACTCAAAATTAAAATTATTAATTTTAACAATTATTTTATTTTATTTTAGTCAGTCTCTCATTAGTTTCAATTTCATGCAAGGATCTGATTTTCTTAGAATGTCCATCTTCTTCAAGTTAGTTATTGTAATCACCTTCACATTTAACATATTGATAGTTTTTATAATAAGGGGCATTGATATCTTATCAAAGCATGGGAATATTAAAACAAGAGGCTTCTATGTAACCCATGGAATAATAAAATCATGTAAGTCCACCAAATATGTAGTTGCCAAAATACCAAATGGTTTTACTACCAAAATCACATTTGGGTTTCCAACCCATCTAAAATCAATTACAATGATAAATTCATCATCTCAAGTTTAAAATACTTTAATTCCTTTTAGTGTATGTGGAAAATTAGCTAATATAATAGCATCAAATTCAATAGATTTTATCCTGTATTATTTATTTGATATGAGATTTATTCTGCGTAAGAGGAAATTGAGTTTCATTAATTGTATCATCCTTTGCAAACTCTCCTTTGTACACCTAAGGGTGACAAACCTATATGTAGCTTCATCCAAAATCAAATATCATTATATGACTCCTCATATACTTTAATTTTATCCAAATGCAAAATATGAAACATTCAATAGTGATAAAAAATCCTTTATTCTCTTTGGCTCTTGAAAGATTACCCGAAGCCCATATGTAAAAATTATAGTTAGGTAATTATATTGGAATATGTATCCTTGATTCAATCTCCCTTTATAGCATGTTTTCCATGATGTTAGGAATCTTGTAATGACATAATAGGAAGCAAAAAAATATGAAATATTTTCATACCTTATGCTACAATCAATATGTTTACCTTATTTTTTCGAAAGATAAACTATTGAGATATCTTCAACGTGCTCAAATTTATGTCTCAAAATTATTGAATAAAGACCGACCAAGATATTACCTCAAATATATATCCATCCACAATGTTACTATAAAACACAATTTTTGGGATATGAACAACCCTCAGAAGCACACAATTGATTACTAAGCAACTTAACATGCGGAAATAACCAGAATCAACAAGTAACTAGAATTCAGAAATAACACAAGATATGAGAGACAATACACAACTTGTATTAATACTCATACAGAAAAGAATACAATAAAGAAGATGCCACTTCTTCTCCACCACCTCTTCAGAGGCTTCCCACACCTCAAGTGAACAATAATTCTCTCCTCAAAGCTCTCTCTCCTAGGTCCCAACACCCAACTCAAACACTGAGTTGGTGTTCACCTTACACCTGTGCTCCACGCACACCACAAGTGCTCCACGCACTCCACAAGTACACAAACGTACTTCAAGTAGATCTCCCCTAAACCTGCAACAACCTGCACCTCAATAGACCTTACTTATGGAAGGATCTTCCTTGCCTTCCTCTATGCTCTGAGTACACACCTATACTCCAAGTAGATCTCTCCTGATACTGCTCCCTGTTCTGTTGCTGTCCTATCTAATCTTCCACCTATAGATCAAGTTGGTTCTGCACACTTGTGAACCTTGACCTTGCACACACACACACCTGCATATCAATGATCTTACTTACCATGTAGATCTCCTATCGTAGCCATGCTCACCTGATGACCAAGATCATACACTCCTGAAGAACCCCACTGATTCTCCAATCCAACACCCACCTTGGTACTGTGGCACTAGGAGGAACACACCATGCTCACCTCACACACAGAAGGAGCTTATAATAATGCTCTCTTACTCTCTAGCACGAGTTTACAATATAACCATGAGTCTAATATATAGAACTCATCCAAACAATAATTAGACACCTAGTACAATAATTAGATCCACAGCTCTCAGTCTATAATTAGCACTCATCATGAAAACACTTGGTTCGTCAACCAACTACCCATAATATACTCGCAGTCGAACCACATAGGCGACCGACATCGGTCCCTGTCCACCTGGGGGTCACCGACGCCGGGCGATCTCTAACCGACATTGGTTGCTATCCTGCCTTATCTTGCCGATGTCGGTTGGCTTGATCGATGCCGGTGTCTGTGACACTCTAGCAATTCCTCTAATGGCCTTCTCCATGTTTGCATCAGTGAAGCTTTTAGCTCCACAACCTAAAAATCTCCCACTTGGAGATAAATAGATGCACTGTACCTGTACCTGTACCCCATCTAATCTATTTCTTGGTTTGTATCCCTCTTCAAGCTCAATCCTGAAGACCACCCACCACACAACCTATGGTGTACCTCCTGTCATCCAAGTACCCTGCCACATTCGAACCTACAATACCATGTAGTGAAGTCCTGACCCTGAATAGCATGAATCCCTACTGCTGGTCCCTCTCAAATCCTTGAGAACTCACTTCCCCAAATTGGCTTCTAACTCTCTGACAACACCCACTGCATGGGCAAACTCAGGTCTATCCCAGACCTCATGTGATTTTGGACACTGAACTGTCTAGCCCTTAGTGTGCTCTGATTTTACATCCTGAACCTCGCCAACACCTGATTCACATCAGCTCCCACTCGAGACAAAATCAACCTGTGATCTCCATGCCTCCCATGTTGAAGAATTTCGCTGCTCCAAACTCCTCCTGACATGCCACTGAACTAATCTTACCCTTAGCTCAATAAAACCCTGTATGTACAATCTTGATAGCAAACATACCATCCACATACAGTAACAAAATGATGTAGCTATCATCATCCTCCTGGTAAGACAAACCATAGTAGTTACCCTGACATTGACTAAAGTCATGCTTCATCCTCCACTTGTCAAACCCTGTACCACTGTCCTGCAGCTTCCTCAAGACCACATGCCCTGGTCTTCCATCTCACGTGTCTGTTCTCTTTATTCTTCAACTAAGGAATCCATTCATCTTTGTGCTTTCATCCAGCTGGCAACCCTACCAAATCTCCCACTTGGCTCTGCATCATAATCCTGTCATGCTCCCACTGTTTCCTGGATCCTTCCTGCTCTACAATCAGAAACAAGTATAAAGAAGAGGAACAACAAATTTGAGGCTTACTTACGTCTTCAGTCCTTCGTATGGGTCTTTGAGACTCTTTGACTTGCTGTCCACCCAAAATTTGTTACAGTGACTGACCTCGGCCACCACACAGTCTGCATCTGACTGATGTTGGTTCCCATGCACCTGTCCCTGACTACCAAGCTGCCGAAGTCGATGTCCTTGCTACTGACGTCGGTACCTATGTTCGCTTGTAAGTGATGAATTTTTACCCACGAGCTCCTTTGAATCAAGTCCCATGTCCAAACTGCCCTGCTCAGAAGTATCCAGCCCATCCATTGGTCTCTGTCTGCCATCTCCTCCAAGAACACCAAGGCTTTCCAGTTCTTAATCCTATCAAATATATTTGTCTTCTGCTTAAGAACATGCATCTCCTTCCTGCTCATGTGACCAAGCCTACGAAGCCACGTCTCCGCAATAAAAGAAGAATCAGTAATATAAACAAGTAGATAAAGAGTACCTATTTTCTTACCACCAGCTAATTCAAATGCATCCACTGTGAGAGTTCTCATACACCTCTCATCACCCAACTCTTCTGAAGAAATTAGCCACATCTCCAAAACTAGGACCTGCATGACCTCCTTCAACACCCATGTGTTGGCCGCCTGTAATTTCAGCTTCACTTCCCCTTTGCCAATTCTTTGGCAAGGCTCACCAGCTCCTCTCCTTAGGGCTGCATGGAAAGAGGCAACCGAATCTGTTATCCAAGATTCAACTTTATCCAAGAAACCTCCTAGAGCATCTTGTGCCACATCACCTGCAACATCTGCTTCTTCAGTTCCTTCATGCTGATCTGCTACAAACCAACAATCTTCTTTTACCTGCTCTTTCTTTCCATATGACCGTTGGTGACCATCTGTGCTTTTCAACTCCTCCATTCTTAGCTTACTTTGATTTGCCATTGCTCTACTCCCACTCGATCAGAAACCCCTGAGAGTGACTAGTAACCAAACACAAAACCTGCTTCCTGCAACCTCAGCTCTGATACCACTTGTTGGGATATGAACAACCCTCAGAAGCACACAATTGATTACTAAGAAACTTAACATGTAGAAATAACCAGAATCAACAAGTAACTAGAATTCAGAAATAACACAAGATATGAGAGACAATACACAACTTGTATTAATACTCATACAGAAAAGAATACAATAAAGAAGATGCCACTTCTTCTCCACCACCTCTTCAGAGGCTTCCCACACCTCAAGTGAATAGTAATTCTCTCGTCAAAGCTCTCTCTCCTAGGTCCCAACACCCAAATCAAAAACTGAGTTGGTGTTCACCTTACACCTGTGTTCCACGCACACCACAAGTGCTCCACGCACTCCACAAGTACACAAATGTACTTCAAGTAGATATCCCCTGAATCTACAACAACCTGCACCTCAATAGACCTTACTTATGGAAGGATCTTCCTTGCCTTCCTCTATGCTCTGAGTACACACTTGTACTCCAAGTAGATCTCTCCTGATACTGCTCCCTATTGTGTTGTTGTCCTATCTAATCTTCCACCTACAGATTAAGCTAGTTCTGCACACCTGTGAACCTTGACCTTGCACACACACACACACACCTGCATATCAATGATCTCACTTACCATGTAGATCTCTTATCGTAGCCATGCTCACCTGATGACCAAGATCATACACTCCTGAAGAACCCTACTGATTCTCCAATCCAGCACCCACCTTGGTACTGTGGCACTAAGAGGAACACACCATGCTCACCTCACACATAAAAGGAGCTTATAATAATGTTCTCTTACTCTCTAGCATGAGTTTACAATATAACCATGAGTCTAATATATAGAACTCATCCAAACAATAATTAGACACCTAGTACAATAATTAGATCCATAGCTCTCAGTCTATAATTAGCACTCATCATGCAAACACTTGGTTCATCAACCAACTACCCATAATATACTCGTAGTCAAACCACACAGGCTACCGACATCGGTCCCTATCCACCTGGGGGTCGCTGACGCCAGCCGATCTCTGATCGACGTCAGTTGCTATCCTACCTTATCCTGTTGACATCGGTTGGCCTGACCGATGCCGGTGTCTGTGACACTCTAGCAACTCCTCCAATGGCCTTCTCCATGTCTGCATCAATGAATCTTTTAGCTCCACAAGCTAACAACAATTAATGATTCATCATTGGAAAGGTCAAAAGATGATCAAATATCATTATGAAACCCAAGTCTTGTCTATTGGGATATGGATTTGATGTCTCATTCTAAAAATATTTATTATCCCTACCCTTAAAACACTTTTAACTTCTTGTATGAGCATAATTGAGGGTGTTTTCATGAAATGTAAAATTTTAAGGCAACAATTGTCTCTAAATATGGGATGACATTTCTAAAGACAAAGTAGAACTCTAGAATCTCAAATGACTAGTGCCTTATTACCACATATCCCAAAAAACTTATATGTATCTCACATTTTCACATACTATTTCAGCTAGTTGATAGTCAATTCTCCTATTTCAATTGTATGGGAAATGAACACATGTTACTGGGCCAAATTAGTTCTAAAAATTTGTATATCCTGATTTGACCAACTAACATCTAGTTCACCTATCTAAATCATATTAGAAATGAACATAAAATGTTAGGCCAAATCTCATGCAATAAAAATTATGCATGTTTGCATATTAATTTGAAGATATCCATGAATAACATGTCCACTCTATCACTTGAGGAATAACATTCATATCACCATTATCATAACTACAAAATTTATCTTATGAATACACTTTGAAATGTTTTTATTTGAGACCCACTCAATAGAAATCCTTCAAAGGATATTTTTTGCATTTTAATCTAGAAACTAAAGAATTTTTTTTATTATAAAATTGGCATAGGATCAAAGATGTTTGATTGATAGTTCCCATGTAATGTACATAATGAACAATAAATGGCTTCAATTGCTAATTGAAATGAGATTGCTTGATAAGACTAAGATCCTTGTCAATGGTACAATATGGAGCTCACCTATGAACACATGATGAATATGGTATCATTAGTACTCACATTTGAATCTAGACTATAATGTTATTCATAGATTGTTGAGACATGATTTGGGTAAGAAAAATATGACTATGCTAATTTGATGGCTATACTTCCATGGTGATGTTGATTTTAAAAGTAAGTGGGTTATGTAAATCGTAAATATAATTTATCAATACTTGAATTATTTCCCTATATAACAATTGGACTAAACATGCACTAGGAGCTATATGGACATCACTTTATGATCTCATGAATTTCTTGGTAATCTAATTATGTTGGTTTAAATTAAATGATCTATCATGCTTATGGTTTCAATCTTTGGATATTAAATCAAAATAATTTTATGGGTGAAATAAGTGTGCAGGAATAGGTCATTACCAACAAAGGAACAAGGACTATGCTAGGAATTATTGCATCATGTGTGATCCTATCTCTAACCTATATCTTTTCTAAACCTTAAATTATCTAATTTTTATGCATTATATTCCAATTGACCCCTTTCTTTTGTCTTATTGTGTCTTAATAGATGTTAATCACTGTTGGTTTAATTGAACCACCTTTGGTTGGTTGTCTTCAATGCATGAGCATGAAGTATACCAATATTATAATGCCTAATGGTATAGTTATAGACTTGTCCATTAATTACCTTTACTTTGAGTCTTCTGTATGGAAGTGGTTTGACTTATAAGTAACCATATAACTCTTCTAGATCTACCATGCACCATTATGGACTAAAAAAGAGAATGTCAATTATGAAGGTATGGTAGAAAGTAGAGTTGTTGATCAATCCAAGGAAATAACAGACACTTGTCACATTTTTATTGGGTTATGAGGAAGAGAGAATGCCTATTTGAGGAAGGTGTATCTCTTAAAAACAAAATTTTTGCCATTTTAGTAAGAAGGGGAGAAGGAAAAAGAAGAGCCTAACGAGGGAGAACCTCAACTAGATGAAAGTTTTAAAAAGATCCCAAGGAAGACTAGGATCAAATGATAGGCTTCTCTTTTGACTTAACTATTATGTTGTTTGAATAAATGAAGTTTGTGTGATTATAAATTGTTTTACTATGTTTGGGAGGAGTAAATTTGATTTGATTACTTCTTCTCATTGCTTATTTCCATATGGTTGTGTTTAGGTCACCACATAGTTTTTCCTACCCTTGTGTGGGAATTGGGATTTGAGACATTCATCCATGGAAGTTCTAATTGTTAGGACTTATACTTGTTTGGATAGTAAGGTTTTATCATGTAAGAGTATTAATGATTGAAAGGTTACATTTTTCATGATGGAAGAAGGGTTGGGTCTCTCATGCTTGACATGATCGTAGGTTGACTAATCCCTCTCATGAATGTATATTGGAACACATATTAATGTCTAAATGCTTGATTTATTTTATCTTTGTGGTTTATATTTTATACTTTATGCTGGCTAGAAATAGATTTGAGGTTGGTAACCTCTTTGACTATGAAATGTTTAGATTATCACATTCTGAGAAGACATCTCATTGACCCATAGACATCTTGACAAACTTATTTTCTTTATTTTCCTTACATAATAATGAGAGCATTCCTAAATATAGGAGTCCTACTTAGGGGTGCCTAAAGCAATCGCTTGAAGATGGAAAAAGGTTGGGAGGTGAGCCCTCCTTTTAATGGCTAAAGTTGTACTTGGAGAAAAGAGGAGCATGTTTTTAGCTATCGATTATTATTATTTGGTTTCTTTTTATAACTAGATATAATCTAAGGATTATGATTCTCAACTGAATCTATTATATTTGTATGTTAATAGTTTATTTTGGGTTGAGTTGTGAGCCACTATCATTATGAAGTTTAACAATTTAATGTTTTGGTTGTTACTATAGAGAACAATTGAATAGTATTCTTGTTTTATATGATTCTATATCTCCTTATTGTGAACTCATTGTTGAGAGTAAAATCCTAGTGGATGATTGTATATTCATGTCTGATTTGTTCATATATATATATATATATATATATATATATATATATAAAATTTATTATCCTATGATTGATTTGTTCTTTACATCTTGAGTTACTTTTAATAAATCTACTCTTAGATGACCTAAATGAAAATGACTTATCAATTTAAGAAAGAAAGTGAAATAGACTACTTATGTCGATAATAATAGTAATAGCATTATGTTCTATTATATGAATCATGCTATGGTTGATCTTGTTATGACTTGGCATAATCTATCTGATATAGGATCTTAAATAAATCTTGATCTTGTTATGACATGGCATAATTTAGTGCTCTCTACTTATGAGAAGGAATGATGGTAATTTTGCATGCAATATAGAAGTGGCAACCATACCTACTAAGAAATCATTTTTGCATCAAAATTGATCACCAAAGTCTAAAATATTTCTTGGAATAATGGGTCTCTACCCCATCACAGTAGAAATGGGTTAGGAAAATCATGGGTTATGACTATGAGATCACTTACAACAAGGGTAAGGACAATATTATGGTTGATGCATTATGTCACACACTTGTAGACCAAGCTTCCCTTTTAGTTATTTCCATGCCTATCCCAAATTGGTTGGATACTGTACAACAAGGGTATGTCAATGAATCCTCATTATCTCCAATCAATCAATAGTTGGTCACTAACCCCTCGACTGTACTGCATTATTCATGGGATGGTGCTTCTCTAAAATATAAGGGTCATCTAGTACTTCCCTAGAACATAGATCTTTAGTAGGTTGTATTCTATGAACTCCATACTTCTCCATCTGTAGGGCACTAAGGGTTTCTCAAAAATTATGAGCAGGCATAACACAACTTATTTTGGAAGGGAATGAAAAAGGAAATTCAATAGATGATGGCTGAAAGTGATACCTAACAATGCAATAAAGGTGAAAAACACTCATCCTTGGGTTGCTTGAACCCTTGCTCATCCCTACTAGGATTTAGATTAATATTTCTATGAATTTCATTGAGGGGCTCCCAAAATCTATAGGGAAAATGGTGATATTGGTTATGGTTGATCACCTCTCTAAATATAGTCATATTTATGCCCTCAACCATCCCTATACTACCTCCACAGTCATAAATTTTCTTGGACCAAATTTTCTATCTTCATGGCATTCTTTCATCCATTGTCTCAAATCATAATGCAACCTTCACCAGTAATTTTTAGATAGAACTATTTTGACACATTGGCACCTAATTAAAAATGAGTTATGGGTATCGTCCACAAATAGATGATGAGACTAAAATTGTCAACAAATGCTTGGAAACTTTCCTTCATTGCTTCACCTTAGAAGAACAACATCAATAGGCAAAGTGGCTCCCTCGCACTGAATAGTGGTACAATACTTCCAACCACACTTTAATGAAAATTAATCCATATGAAGTAGTCTATGGTCAATCACCACCATTGTTCCTTCCATACACCCCAATAGTTCATAAATTTAAGTGATCAACATGATTCTCTGAACCCTGGGATCAGATCCTTAGTACCCTATGAGAAAATCTTTATATGGCACAAAATCAAATGAAACAACAAGTAGATCAACACCATTTTGAGTGCACGTTTCAATTAGGTGATATGGTTTTTCTTTGCTTGTGTCTATACAAACAATCCTCCCTAAAACTCAAATGGCATCATAGGATAGATCCCCATTTCTATGGGCCCTATAAGTTTGTTTAGGAGATTAGGTTGATTACTTATAAGTTGGAGCTCCCACCTTCTTCCCAAGTTCACCTAGTATTTCATGTCTCTTGTTTGAAGAAAGTTCTTGGCACAAACATCAGAGTGTATACTATTTTAATAGAACTTGATAATGAAGGATCTATTCTTCTTGAGCCAGAGGCAATCTTAGATAAGCGCACACACCAACTTCATTCCCACTCCATCACCAAGGTTTTAATTTAGTGGCACATAATACAACTAGAAGATGCAACATGAGAACCGCTAATTCATATTCAACACCAATTCCCACATCTAAATCTTTGAGGAAAATATTTTTCTAAGAGGGATGGGATGTTATTAACCCATGATATCTCTTCTCTTTACTTTGTTAGTTTAGTATTTGTTATGGACATATATGCTTTATAAGTCATTTCGTGAGCATTTTCTTTTATCCCACATTCATTGGAAGTAGTAGTTGCTTAGATTAGAATTCATATATAAGTAAGTGTTGAGGCTAATGAATGCATCCACAAAATTATTGTATTTATATTTCTCAAATGAGGTTTCCCCCTCAAAGTGGCCTACGATCAATTCAATATTTTCAAGTGTTCTATCAGATTTAATTTGTGTTGATAATTCTTATTATTTTATGCATTTTTATTAATTATTGTAGGAGGATCCTCTTAATTACCTTCATGTTAACCAACAATGTTCATTCATGATATAAATGGGTAATATTTATTTTGGATATGAGTAAAATTGGGGTTTGAAAGGCCTTATATCCTTCAAAAAATGAGCCAAAGATAAAACATTTAAGATCTCAAACAATGCCTCTACCAACAACACATGGAATGTAACAAATAGATAACAAACAACTCATTGCCCAACACCAAACCACACAGAAGACAAGACATCAAAATCCATCAAAAATAACCAATGGTCAACCAAAAAACCTTTTGGAAACAACTAACTACCCATTAGGATTTACCATAACTTTAGCATTACATTCTACGTCTAAAGACCCAAGGAGATGGATAGACTTTGAAACTAGGCCTTTGTTGAGATGTCATGTCCTCTTCTTTTGCACTAAATTTTAGTCTTTCTTGTCATCAAGATCTAAAACTAAAGAGAAGGTAATGGTTATTTCAATTTATCTTGATTCCTTACGAATTCCACTTGAGATTCTCTCCTTAGAAGGATAACTTTAAATTTCCATGATATTACCCTCCACTTGAAAAGGAACCAATGATACTATAGGAGAGATTAATTTATCTTTAGTTTTTCCCTCTGATTGAACAAGGCCCTTCTCTACAACAAGGAAATAACCTATTGTAGATGTTTCAATTTTAACTAAAATAATTACTAAACACTATTCTCAATGTCCACACTTCCTATCATAAGATGAATTATGTCAAAATATTTCTACCAAGAGGTTTCCTTTTTTCTCTTGAAGCTATTACGATCTATGGGAAAATGGCCCATCTTAAAAAAACTAAGATAATAAAAAGGTAATCCTTAAAATTCAAGGGTTTATGACCATAAATGGTCTTCAACTTTTAAGTCTATTTTTTCTAGTAAATCTTTTGAAATCTTAATGTTAACAAGAATTCTTGCATAGTTAGTGTGGGAGAATGACAAAATAGCATGATCAGCTTGTAGAAAATCCCTAATGGAAATACATATAACTTTACAATATCTATTTGACTAAAATTAGAGGAGGATGTCAAGGATACACACCCAAATGTGTTTGACATTGAAGAGTTTTGAGAGGGGGTTAAAGTGTGGGAACCATGTTTTCACAATAAGGGGTGATTATTCATGCCCCAGAGCTAGTTTTCAATCACTTCCTTATGATAAATTCAAATAGACTCCATAATGACAAAAAATTTAGAATTTGGATAGATTTACAACCTACTTTTTAAGAAATGTTATCAGTTCTCTAATATCTAGGCATGAAGATTGGGGAGTTTTAACCAAAGATTAACAAATTTGCATATGATGCCCCTAAAGGAGAACCATTCTTTACATTCAAGAATTTCTTGGACTTAATCCTTATCTAATATAACCACTATGTTAGGATTTCCAAGATTGAGTGACTTTAACACTGACCTGGATGTACTCTTGGTAGCCTTAGTGAAGGTCAATCCCCTTCTAGTGATTTGCCCTGATTCATTTTAAAATAAGGTAGCTCTGTGTTCTGTTTAAAAAGGGTAATCCCCTATTTTTTATTTTTTTATTTGTAGAATAATACCCATGAATTATTTATGTTCCCTAATTTTCCATATCATTTATTCCTCTTGTCATCATTTAACCATGACTAAGGACACAAACCATTCTCCAAGTCACTCTCAGTCATCCTGACAGAATGACTTCCACCTAGATTTTTTCTAGAGTTCAACACAAGCCCTTTAAGATATCATGCTAGACCAATTACTAACAATCCTATGAGTGAGGGTAATCTACCACAATTGATTCATGATCTATAAAATATCTAGTAGAAACATTTGCAACATATCTGGGATCAACTCTTGAAATTTTTGAAATTTCCATTGGTGAGAGTCGTTCAGGGGTTGTTATGGGATTTGTTAATATTAGGTAATAATTATAATATCAAGTCTCAAACTAAACTATTAATATTCAAATTTGAAACCCTAGAAGGATAGAACACTAATTGATACCTAAGTCTTGACATGGTCTGATCAATGTATGGGTTTAGCAATATGTTTTACCCTAATCTACTTTTTAAAACCATAAAAGAATAGAAACTACTTGAATCCTTTAGATTACTAAATATGGCATTCAAGCTACATTTGAATTTAAAATATTGAAACCAATTAAAATGATTTGATAAGTGGAATAATTATAAATATAGTGATTAAAATAAAGGGATGAGTACTTAATGTTTATAGTTGAATGTCTAACTGTGACTATATTTTGGTAGTGGGATATTGACTAAATCAGTCACATGATTCATCTAGTTCAGGGACTATATTTAGATCTATGAAAAGTGAGTTTCATATGATATGGGTCAGTAACAACAATTGATATTGAATTATCATGGTTAATAGTGATCTGACTTAATATATGGGTCTGTGACCATATGGTCACCTTTTCCTATCTATGAAATCTCTTTATGTGTAATGTTGAACCATGATGATGCACATATCTCCACAAATAATCCTCTTTCATCTTGAAACCATAGTTGTTTTTATGAGGGTTTGAAACCTAATTTTTTTGAAAAACTATAATGGGTTGAGCTAACATCAATTTGCCCCATTTGATGATTAATCGTTGCCTATGTATTTGATACTCTAAAGAGAGAAATCAATCTATACATATTTATACCACCTAGTGTGATTGTACAATTGTGATATATTTTTTATATGAATGAAGCTAATTATTTATATTTGATACTTGACAATGTCTGCTTTGACTTGGATTTGGTATGTTTCATACTTGGTTTTTTATTGTTCTTAGTGATTGATTTGTAATTAAGAAGAATAGTGTAAATTTTCTCAAAGTGAAGTTATGTATAGATGTGTACCAGATAAGTTCTAAGTCCCTTATCAATTAAGGCCTTGATTTGTATATCTAGGAGTCAAATTAGGTAATTTATCATGTTACCAACATTATATAAAGATGAGAAACCCTAAGGAAATTTTTTATTTAAAAAATTAGTCATTATTTGGAGAGGTTAGTATCGATAGGTCTCAATCATTATCGATAGGTGATAATGACCATATTTGATGGTATTGACTCATGTACATGAAAACTAAATTGAGGATTTGGATATTATTGGTAGGTTAGTAAGTAGTTTTTAAATATATAGTAAGGTCATTTTAAGTGTATAACAATAAAATGGAAGGATCAAACTTATAAGGAAAAATTTAGGTTTGATAGAATTATGGATTAGGACCATATTTGTGTGCTCAAGTCATGCATGGTAAATGTATGTCAAAATTTTCATTTTCAAATATCTAACACTAAATTTTAGTATATCTTTAAAGGTATACTCTAGTATGAGGTATGGATACCTTATATAGAGACCTAAACAATATTTTTTCACCATCAGAGTACTGAATAACTATCATGATGTAAATTTTGTTTCATGGCTTAGTTATCTTTTGTTTAATGTTTGTTTTCATTGTTGAATTTTTTATAATTTTATATCATAATTTATTTAAATTTTGTGCTCACAAATTTTTTACTTTTTACTTGTTTTCAAAATATCTAATTACATATTTGATTCTTGGAGGAGGCTTATTGATTATTTGGAAAGTTGTGAACTTCCATGTTAACTAGGTTAAATTTTAGTGGTGAATATTCAGTTTATAAGAATTTACTTTTGGTGATTTTAGAGGTATAGTAATTTAATTTATTTTCATGGGTCACCTACAAAATATAAATGTAAGTTATTTTTATGGGTCATCTCGCCCAACGTTTACAATAATTCCATACTTAGGAATATGTATTGTCTTTGCCTTGAAAAATAAATAGGCACATGTCACCTGTGTGTGTGTGTGTGTGTGTGTGTGTGTGTGTGTGTGTGTGTGTGTCTCTGTGTGTGTGTATATATATATATATATACACATATATATTTGTGTGTGTATACATATATACATACATATATATATACATATATATGTGTGTGTGTGTACACACACACAGATATATATATATATATATATATATATATATATATATATATATATATATATATATATATATATATATATATATATATATATATATATATATATCTGTGTGTACACACACACACACACACACACACACACACACACACACACACACACATGTTGTACATACATACGTGTGTGTGTGTGTGTGTACATATATACATACATATGTGTGTGTGTATGTGTATGCATATGTATGTATATGTGTATGCATATGTATGTATATGTATATGCATATGTATGTATTTATATACATATATATGTACACACACACACACGTGTGTGTGTGTGTGTGTGTGTGTGTGCGGGTGTGTGTGTGTGTGTATATGTATATGTATATGCATATGTATACGTATATTGTTGGGATATAAATAACGGAAGCACACAATTGATTACCAAAATACAAGCAACTTAATATATGGAATTAACCAGAATCAACAAGTAACTAGAATCCAGAAATAACACATGATATGAGAGACAATACACCACTTGTATTAAAACTCTTTCAGAAGGAAATACAACAAAGAAGGCTGCCACAGTTCTTCTTCCTTACACACCTCTAGGGCTCCCACACCTCTAAGGAATAAATAATAAATCTTCCCTCAAAGCTCTCTCCCTTAGGTCCCAACACCCAACTCAAACACTGAGTTGGTGTTCACCTTACACCTATGCTCCATGCACTCCACAAGTATTCAACGTACTCCAAGTAGATCCCACCTGATTCTGCTCTTTATTGTGCTGTTGTCCTCTCTAATCTTGCACACCTACAAATCAATCTGGTTTTGCACACCTGTGAACCTTGACCTTGCACACACATACACCTGTAAATCAATGATCTTACTTACCATGTAGATCTCCTATAGAAGCCATGCTCCCCTGATGACCAAGATCATACATATATGAAGAACCTTGTTGATTCTCCAATCCAGCACCCACACTTGGTACTGTGGCACTACGAGGAACACACCATGCTCACCTCACACACAGAAGGAGCTTATAATATTGCTCTCTTACTCTCTAGCACAAGTTTACAATACAATCCATGAGTTTATTATATAGATCTCATGCAAATAATAATTAGACACCTAATTACAATAATTAGATCCGTAGCTCTTAGTCTAAAATTGGCTCTCAACATGCAAACACTTGGTTTGTTAGCTAACTGCCCATAAAACACTCACAGTCAAACCACACAGGTGACCGACGTCAGTCCCTGTCTACTTGGGGGGTGCCGACACCGGTCGACTACTGACCGACGTCGGTTGCTCTCCTGCCTTATCTTAGCCGATGTCAGTTGGCCTGACCGACACCAGTGTCTATGACACTCTGCAACCCTTCGCAACCTCCTTCCCTACTTACATCAGTGAAGCTTTTAGCTCCATAACCTAACAATCTACCACTTGGAGATAAATAGCTGCACTGTACCTATACCCCATCTAATCTATTTCTTATATTGTATCCCTCTTCAAGATCAACCCTGAAGACAACCCACCACACATCTTGTGGTGTACCTCCTATCATCTGAGTACCCTACCACATCTGAACCTACAATCCCATGTAGTGAAGTCCTGACCCTGAATAACATGAATCCCTGCTGCTG
>JARHVA010002960.1:845000-1227500 GCA_037957365.1 Torreya grandis | reverse complement strand
ACAAGATTTTAGACAGAGTCAGGACGGGGTTTTTGGTCGAGTCTGGGGGTTTGAAGCTTCGAGATGGCAGAAATAGTGCACAAAGAATAATCAAGAAGAAAATGAAAGTAAACACAAAAAATACTTACCTGTCAGAAGTCGTGATGAAAGCCATAGTCGAAGTTGCCTGTGCAGTGCCGGAAGAACGAACACTGGAGTTGATGGATGCTGGAGTTTGGACGCTGGAGTTTGGATGCTGAAGTTCAGAGATCGGAGAGCCTGTAGATGTCAGAAAATGGGAGCCAGATTGACTGATTGGGGAGGGGAGATTAAGGCTCGGGGACGGTTTTGAGAGACGGTTCGATAACCGTTTCGGGAAACTGATCGGGAACCGAATGGTAACTAATAACGGATAACGGGATGGTGACCGACGTCGGCAGGATTGCCGACGTCAGCCGATAAGTGACCGACGTCGGTGACATCGATCGGGTAAAGACCGTCGTCGGCAGATGCGCAATGAGGACAGAGTCTAGCTTTTAGTTCTCTGCTCATTGTTACATGCTGCCAGGGTCAAGGTTGGTGGAACAAGTGATCGACAAGGGTTAAATAAGCGAAGAAGAATAAGACGGAGAATGACCAGGGGAGTCGACACAATTTCGGTGTCTACATTTGCCCCTTTTTGTCTTGTTGGTTGTTCTGACGAACTGCAAGACAAAAATAGGAGTGAGTGCCCCAGGTGAGGGATAAGGTTGATTTCGTCTTGTTGGTTGTTCGAATGAACTGCAAGACAAAAATAGGAAGCGGATAGGTTGCCCTGATTAAGGATAAGGTATTCCCCCTCAAAGCAGGAGTTGAGGGAAGGGAACCGAGAATCGGGTGCTTATTTGACAAAGAGTGGATGAAAAAGGGGTGAGGGTGAATGCTGCAAAAGTCGTGATTACGTGCATACCACTGCATGAGATGGTCAGGCCAAAGTGTCGCAGGTCAAGGGTCGAGGAGTGCCGAAATTGAAATAACTGGGCCCCAGCATTTAGTCGTCTACTGATCGGGTCACTCAATCTAAGCTAAAGCTCCAAATGGTCGTCGTGTTCCAGGTATCCCGGGCTCAGGAAGTGCTCCTAGAAACACGAAAAAGCCACAAGTAGTGCGGATCAACCAGTTTGCGATCCTATACTTGTGAGGGTCCAAAAAAGGTCTACGCACAATTCTGCTAACCAGTCATGAGGTAGCATACATGCAAAAACAACCAAGGCAACAACGTCTTGGAAGTAGTCGAGGTCAGCGGAGATAGGCATGATCTCCAATGGTTGGTGGTCGAGGGGAGGAATGGACGAAAGGATGTGGCCGAGCTAACCCCAGAAGACCCCATGTCAACTGAGTGCTGCCTACATAGCCCTGGTGATAGGGCCTCAGGCCAATGTAGTTCTCCCTAGAAGGGAGGGAGGGTCAAAGGGATAAAATGGGTCATGGTCAAGGATAGGATTATGGTTAAAAGAAGGAAAGAAGGTTTGTCCATCAGAGAGACGAACAAATGAGAATGGTCGAGCTAACCTCAGAAAATAGTCATGTCATCTGAGTGCTGCCTACATAGCCCTGGTGATAGGGCCTCAGACCAATGTATTTCAGACAGGGCGTCCGAGTGGTAGACAGGTGGTTAAAATGGTTGATAGATTGGTCGATGATTGGATGAAATGATGAGGAAAAAAAAGATGTTGCAGCGTTTTCCAAATGGTGTATTCTGCAACATTGGTTGAGGGGTTTTTCATCCCTAGCAATATTCCATATTCATGATGGATGTATGCTAAAAATGAATTGAGGTTTATTTATGCTTCAACAAGTATTGGTTTATGCTGAACATAAATTGTGGCGGGTCGATAGTTTCCATGTGTATTGGTGTCCATAGAAACTGGGGTGAATAGGCTAGGTCAGGTTGATGGTTTGAGTTGAGTCGATTGACAAGTGATGAAGGTGAATGTGACCAAAGTGTAGAAGAAGTGAAAAGCATATTGCTCTTTCATTGACAAGGACCAAAAAGATAGCATAGATAGGGGTTATGAGAACCAAGAGCCCCATTCATGCGTGATGTCGTTGACCATAGTTATGTTAGAGCGGTAATCGAATCACTTAGACATTAAAGTGAGCTCGAAGTCCCTTGAGCGGGTGATAGGAGGAGGAAGAAGGGTAACCCGTTTTAAGAGCAAAGATAATGATGCCCCTTTTTATAGGAGACCCTGAGACAACTACAAGCCAAGTCCGTGACTCGTTCAATTTTTTTTTTTTTTTTTTTTAGGTGCAGACTGATCAATGCGGGAAGCCTGCATAGAGATGTCGTTTGTTTGGTGGTCAGGTTGTGAAGCTGATCAATGCGGAAAGCTTCTAAAATTGTGCTGTTTATTGCTAGATTAGTCATAGCCATCCTTCGAGGGAGTGGTCTAGATTTTTGTTTAATAAAAAGGCTTTTGAATAGCTATCCTTCGAGGGATCAGTCTATTAATTACAGCAATAATAGTATAGCTGTCCTTCGAGGGAGCAGTCTGCTTGTTTGATTTTGATATTGATATAGTGACCATGGATATGTTTTGACATCTTGATTTGTTTTTATAGAAATGTGAGTCATGGACAAGATTATAGAAGGTCAAGGACTCCCTTTTATGAGGACAAAGCATCCATACCGCATAAAAGGGTTATAGGAATTGTTAAGAGGAATAGGGTTGAAAGGAGGTAGGATTAAGAGGACGGGGATTGCTCAAGGGACGAGCTCAAGTTAAGTGTCAAGTGGACGAGTACTCGACTAGCAATAGAACGGTCGCAGATGCAACGCATTAAGAGGCTCAGGTTCTGGGCGTCCATCAAGAGAAGACAGACGATAAGTCCCTGATCCATACTTGTGCGTGATAATAAAAGGTCCGAGCCAATTAGGAGCAAACTTGCCTCGTTTACTTCGCTCCATATTGGTCACGTGTTGATTCTCTTTGAGGACGAGGTCTCCGATGTTGAAATCTCATTCTCGCAGATTTTTGTCATAGGTGTGTTTGATGCGACGTTGATAGACATGGAGATGATTAAGGGCAGCAAGACGACGTTCGTCAAGTAACTCAAGTTGAGCTAAGTGATCTTGACGAAAGTCATCGTTGGAAAGGATATCATGTAGAGAAATGCGGAGAGACGGGATCTGTACTTCGAGAGGTAAGACAGCCTCTGTTCCGTACACGAGAGAAAAAGGAGTAGCACCCGTAGAGGTTCGGATGCTAGTGCGGTAAGCCCACAAAGCGAAGGGAATGTGAATGTGCCAATCCCTGCCTGTGTCACTGACCACTTTCATGAGAATTTTGGTGAGAATTTTGTTGGAAGCCTCGGCCTGCCCATTTGCTTGTGGGTAGTAAGGTGAAGAGAAACTAAGTTTGATGCCGAAGGAGTCACATAGCTTTTGGACAGTTTTGTTTTTGAAGGACTTGCCGTTATCGGTGATGATTTTATGAGGGATACCGAAACGACAGATGATGTGGGTGTTGATGAAGTCGATGATCTTGTCGGCTTTTGTGGAAACGAGAGGAATGGCTTCCACCCACTTGGTGAAATATTCAGTGGCTGTGATGATGGATTGATGACGAAGAGACGAATGAGGATTAATCTCACCGATGAGATCTAAACCCCATTGAGAAAAAGGCCAAAAATCCTGAGCAATTTGTAAGGCGTGACTGGGGAGATGAAGCAAGTTAGAGTGCTGCTGACACTTGATGCAACGCCGAACATAGTCGCTACAGTCTTGATGAAGGGAAGGCCAATAATAGCCCAAACGAAGGATGCGCTTGGCAACCGAATTTCCACTGAAATGTCCGCCACAAATCCCGTCGTGGACTTGTTGAATGGCTTGAGATGCTTCAGTGGAGGTGAGACAGCGAAGAAGGAGGCCGTCGAAGCCTCACTTATAGAGAAGACCCCCTATCATGGTATAGCGAGCAGTACGCTTGATAAAAGCTCGTCGTGCATTACTAGAGAGGTTGGGGGGAATGACAGAAAAAGATAAGAAGTCCACAAGTTGCTTATACCAAGCGTCTTGTGGACTAGGGTCTATAGTGTTGACATGATGAATGTGAGGAGAGATATATGAAGGCAATGGCACACGACGCACCGTGACAAAAAGTCTGGATGCAGATGAGGAAGATGGGATATGGGAAGCGAGAGAAGCCATAGTGTCAGCAAACTTATTCGTGGATCGAGGAACAATCTGCAGGAGGAAATGATCGAAAGATGCAAGGAGAATGTCAGCACGATTTTTGTACCTTTGCAAAATGTCATTTTTATAGAGGTATGAACCGTTGACCTGATTGACGACGAGCTGTGAGTCGCCAAAGATGTTGATGGACTTGATGCTGAGAGAGAGGGCCGTCTGAAGTCCCAAAATTAAGGCCTCGTATTCGGCCATATTATTGGTACAATCAAAGTCGAGCTTAAAAGACAGAGGCATGGGCTCTCCTTCGAATGGAATGAGAATAACCCCAGCACCCCCACCTAGTTGACATTTGGAACCGTCAAAGAACATAGTCATCTGATAGGTGGTGTCATCGGAGGAAAGCGCAGCGATAGACTCATCAGGGAATTCACACTGCGAAGGTTGATTGTCAGGAAGAGGGGCATCTGCTAGTTGATTAGCGATGGTTTGCCCCTTGATAGATTTCTGCTGGATGAATTCGAGATCAAACTCAGCAAGCAGCATGAGCCACCGAGCCATACGTTGATTCTGATATGGCTTGGAGTGCATATACTTGAGAGGGTCGGTGTGGGTGATGACAAAGGTTTTGTGACTAAGAAGATAGTGGTGAAGCTTAGTAGCAGCAAAGACTAACGCCAAACAGAGTTTCTCAATATGGGTATACCGAGTTTCATAGTCGACCAGTGTTTGGCTGATGTAATAGACGGCTTGCTCACGGTGATGCTCATCTCGGTGCGCAATCATGGCACCTAACGAATGGTGAGTGGCTGAGATATAAAGGTAGAAGGGTTGGTCGTCTTTAGGTGGAATGAGGACTGGTGGAGAGACCAGATAGCGTTTTAAGGCTTCAAAAGCCTCTTGATAGTCTTTATCCCATGTAAAAATGACGCCCTTCTTAAGGAGATGATGAAAAGGTTGACAGGGGTCTGAAAGCTGCGAGATGAAACGGCGAATGGACTGGAGCTTGCCTTGCAAACTGTGAAGCTGCTTGAGATTGGTCAGGGGAGGCATTTCGAGAATAGCGCGAATCCTGGTGGGATCTATCTCGATGCCACGGAAGGAAACAATGAAGCCGAGAAGCTTGCCAGAGAGGACCCCAAAAACACATTTCTTGGGGTTAAGACGAAAATGGTACTGAAGAAGACGAGAAAAGATGATGTTGAGAATGGTCAGATGGTCATGGCGAAGCTTGGATTTGCCGAGAAGGTCATCCACATAATCCTCCATGATTTTGTGGAGGAGATCATGGAAAATGTAGGTCATGGCACGCTGATAAGTGGCACCTGCATTTTTCAAGCCGAAAGGCATGACTCGATAGCAAAAAGTCCCCCATGGGGTGATGAAAGTAGTCTTGTGCTGATCTTCTGGAGCGAACAGGATTTGATTGTATCCTGAAAACCCGTCCATAAGAGATAACATCTCATGGCCGGCCGTAAGATCAACAAGCTGGTCGATGTTAGGAAGAGGAAAGTCATCTTTGGGATAGGCTAGGTTGAGGTCGCAATAGTCTGTGCAGATCCGAATCCCCCCAGTTGCCTTGGTGACTGGGATGATGTTAGAGACCCACTGTGGATAGTCGATGGGCTGGATGAAGGAGACAGAAAGGAGGCGCTGAAGCTCCTCTTTAACAAGGAGGGCAACGCGAGGATGCATCTTTTGAAGCTTTTGTCTGACAGGCTTAGCCTCTAGTTTGGTGATAATGTTATGGGTAACGATGGTGGGGTCGATGCCAGGCATATCACTGTAAGTCCAGGCAAAGGCCTTGTTATTGTCAGAGAGGAAATGGGTATAGTCAAGCTGCTCCTGAGCGTCTAAAGATTGGCCAATCTTTAAGACATGAGGAACATCAGAAGAAGGAAGGTTGATGTCAATGGTTGATTTATTTAACATAACCTGGGTCTCAGAAGGGAGGGAGCGCTGGATAAAAGAATCGTCAGCACCCATGTAAGAAAGAATGGCGTTATCGTCAACGTAATGGATAGTGTGGATGGTTGCCGACTCATCTTCGATCATGCTAGAAAGAATGAGAGAGAGAGATTTGGACACCCCATTGAGCTGATAAGTCAAGGGGTCCAGACGGATGGTGTTTATGGAAAAAAAACTAGGAGGAATGGAAACCACTGACTCCGTAGGTGAAGGTGGCGAAATAGGCGAGTGTGGAGGAGATTGGTCAAGGATTGGTTCAGGATAAAGGTCTACAGGGTCTTGAGTGGGGTCGTGATATCCCAGACCATACCGTTTCTTGGCGTCATCATCATTGAGCGGTTGGATAGGCTGATGGGAGCCCTGCTCATAGCGTCCGAAACCAAAACCCTTCCATGCACACCTGTAAAGGTAAGTGTGTGCAAAGGCGGGGTTGCCAAGAAACGAGAAATCTGATGTGAAAGGTTGAGGTGAAGAAAGAGGATTACCGTCAAGAGGAGCTTGATTAAGCCCCTTATAGACGAGGTTAGTGCGAAGGTGAGGGGGACCATAAGGTATGATCATCCCTATCCGATGGTCGTAGGTGGGGCTGTGATGAAGGCGTCCATACTCTTGTGGAGTTTGGAACATGTCTAAAGCCAGCAAGCGATATTCTCCCAATGAAAGTCTTTGGAAGACGTCTTCCATGGGGTCTGTGGTTGTCGATTGAAGGGGAGGTGTAAGGGCGACCGCTTGTTGCGAACTGGTTGAAGCTTCCGCAGATGGAGGCAGTGCCGGGGTTAACGGCTTGATAGGAATGAGGACATCATTTGGACGGTAGGTGGTGTTGCATGTTTTGAAAGGCAAAGGGTCAGCGGGAATGGTGTGGACTTGTCCGTCATGCTCAAACTTCACACAACGGTGCAGGGTGGAGGGGACACAGGACATGGCGCGGATCCAGGGTCGACCCAACAAGATGTTGTATTGGAACTCTCCTTCGATGATGTAGAAGAGCTCCAGGACTATGCGTGGACCAACGCGGATATGAAGGATGACTGTGCCAATGGTCGTGGCAGTAGTGTCATTGAAAGAGCGCAAGATCGCGTCAGTTTTGGAGATGCAATTCTTGGGAAGAGCCAACTGATCAAAGGCATGGGTGGAGATGATGTTGATGCTAGCGCCCTCGTCGATCATAATGCGTTTAATGCGTGTCCGATCGATGTAGGCAGTGATGAAGAGGGCGGCGTCCTGATCTTCCGTGTTGGATGTGGGAATCTCAGAATCGCTGAATGTTATGGAGGCAATAGGGGCTAAGGAGTGGACAAGGGCAGCAAGTGGTTGGGGGTCCTCAGGTTGGACCTCCGCTACCTGCAGGGC
Organism: Torreya grandis; assembly: GCA_037957365.1. Lineage (NCBI taxonomy): Eukaryota > Viridiplantae > Streptophyta > Pinopsida > Cupressales > Taxaceae > Torreya > Torreya grandis. Next base: position 1,220,029 of record JARHVA010002960.1, on the reverse strand, counting down.
TTGGATGAAGGCTTGACGATGTTGGGGTGAGGTTTGGACGAGATCGTAGAGGGACATCTTCACAGGCGTCTGGTGAAGCTGTTTCAACATGGAGTCGTGGATTGGTTCAGAAGAAGAAGAAGAAGAGGAGGGTTGAGGCGCGCCAAGGATAGAAATCTTAGGCTTAGGCGGTTGAGGTGGATTGACAAAAGGGTAGGTCCAAGGAATGGTGGCTTTTTCTTTCGCCTTGTCCTTTTGTGACCTAGTGGTGATGTGAATGGCATTGATTTCAAAGATGGGAGGTGAAGATGATGAAGGGGTTGTAACTGGTTGATGAGATGTGGATGGATTTGAAGAGGTGGAAGGTTTATGAGAAGGAGTCAGGGGGCGGTCGAAAGTATCCTCAAAGAGAAGAGTGTCTTTCTCCAGATAACGGCGAATGACAGCCTTGAGGGCACAGCAAGTTTCGGTGTCATGTCCTGGTGTACGATGATATAAACAAATTTTCATGTCATCGAACCAGGAGGGTTTAGACCCGAGAGGTTGGAAAGGCTTGATGGGTGGAAGAGTTATGCTAGAAGTTTGCAAAAGTTGTTGCAAGATCAAAGAGTATGAGCCCACTAAAGGGCCAATGCTCATCGATGTATGCAATGTTGGTGACTTTTGCTTGGGTGAAATGGGAGGGGGTTTTTGTACCACCTTCTGGGTTGATGGTGCGATGACAGGTTGAGACGATACACTCTTCGTGAGAGGTATCGCCCTTTTGGGAGAGGGTAGGCTAGCGGTAGGTAAAGGAAGCAAAGGAGGCAATCGGTTTTGATTAAAGGTTGGAGCGGGAAGGACTCTGGTTAGGGTTGAAGGATGCGGGCCCAAAATAGAGGGCAATGGTGAAGGAAGAGGAGGCGTTCGCCTCTGTGGTTTGGCAGTCTTTTGAGATTTAGGTTGAAGACTATTATTAGTTGAAGTCTGGGTTAAGTCCACCTTCACTTGTGGATGAGTGAGGTTGGAGACGGGGCGAATGCCAAGCGATTTGATAGGTTTAGGCGGAGTAGATGAGGGTTTTGGTTTTGATGAAGTTAATGAAGATGTAGACGATTTGGAAGTGGAGATCGGATTTTTGTTGATAGTCTTAGGAGGTTTCGTCATGGGAGGATTAGCAGCATGAGATGAGAGGGCCCGGGCTTGTTGAAGAGCTGTGAGACGGTCCCACAATCCCTGATGTTCCACTTTCTTAGAAGGGAGAAGTTTGAGCCTCTCCACTAGTCGGGAAAATGGCTGAGAAGATGCGGGATGAAATTTGGGCTCTTGAGAAGACGTCGACGGTTGTGGGACTGAAGGTAAGACGGATGTAATAGTCTCGGGTCCAAAGCATGGTGAAGTTGTGACAGGTTCATGTTTGGTTGGAGACGAAGGAGAGATAGGTTCTTCTCTGGGTGGAGAAGAAACTGGAGAATGAAGCTCCTCAAGCGGGTAAAGGGCAGGGATGATAGTGCCCTCCACTTGTGGTCGAGGAGTAGGAAAGGTTGGGTCCTCCATGGGCAGCAAGAAGGAAGATGGTGAAACTAGCGGTGCTGGTAAGGTCGAGGCATCCTCCAAAATGAGAGAAGTTGAGGGAGAACTAGCCGGAGAAAGAGGTTCGTCCACATGTGATGGACTGATGGATGAACTTACCTCTTGGGGTTGGTTAGAAATGAGGGGCGAGACTGTATTGACTGTTCGAATATTATGTTCATGGGTATTGTCAGTCAAGGTCTGGACGTTGTTTTGGGTTGGTGGATGATTAGGGAATGGTTGTTTGAAGATATCGATACCCTGATTAGGAGGGGCGTTAGGATTGTCGAGGATGAGGTCACCCTTTTCTAACATGTCTTGGACTATGTTTTTAAGGGTTTTACAGTTACCCGTGTCATGACCTTTAACACGGTGGTAGTTATAGAAGTCATTTTCCCTATACCACGCAGAGATGGCGCGTGAGGGATCAAATTGTGGTGGAGGTCGGATCTGAGGGAGATTGATGGCCCCTTGTTTGACGAGTTTTTCCAGCACAGACGCGTATGATTCTCCAAGTGGAGTAAACTGTCGCTGTATGTATCTCTGCTGAAATTGGCGAGTGGCGCTCATAGACGTGGATGGTTCAGATTGATTAGTTGAAGGTGAAGAGGAAGAAGATCTAACAACCACAGCATTTGCTGAAGTTTTAGATTTAGAATTGGACGAGGAAGGCTTAGAAGAGGGGTCATTGGTTTTGGAGTTGGGATTCTTACTCCGCAACTTGACTTTATTCTCCTCAACGGCACGTAACTCAAGTTTACGAGCCATCGTGAAGGCTTCGTCAAAAGTGCGGAAGGTTTGAACCCTCAAGGTAGAAGAAATATGTTTAGCGCAGGCTTGAGAGAAAAGTTCAATAAGCTCAGGCTGGGGTAAGGAAAATGAAAGTTGATTGATAAGGCCCCTCCACCGAGCGACGAAATCAGCAATGGATTCATCCTCAAACTGACGGATAGAATAGAGGTCTGTGATGGAGACCTTCTTGGTGATATTGATGGAGAAATGATTGAGGAAGAGCTGGGCCAGCTGAGTGAACGTGAGGATGGAATGGCTGGGAAGAGAGCTGTACCAGTCAAGTGCAGCACCCGAGAGAGACATGGGAAACGTGCGTAAGAGCAACGCATCGTCGTGGGTGATAAGGTAACAGGCGTGTCTGAATGCCCGTAAATGTTGTTGTGGGTCTTCCTTGCTCTGGAAACGAGAAAACTTAGGAAGTTCCCACTGGCTGGGATATGGTCTGATGGGGACGGAAGGATGGATGGGCTCGTTACAGATTTGTTCGTATGAGAGAGTATTGCGCGAGCCGGTAATGGAGGTCTCTAGGTTGGACATTTTATCCATCAGCATCTTGATAATATCTACTGACGGATTGGCGGGTGGAGCGCCTCCTAGATTGTAAGGCACTTGAAAGAGGCTGGAAGAGGTATACGACGTAGTCAGTTGTACCAATAAGGGCGCAACGTACGGATGACTAGTCGTAGGGACAGAAGAAGTGACTAAGGATGGTTGGATAGAAGACATGGCTAGGTTTGATGTGGTCATGGGAGGTTGACTAGAGGTAACATGGGCTAACGGATGGGTAGCCACCCTAGTGTTGATAGGAGTAAGGGTGGGCAGAATAGAGACGACCAGGTTTTGAAAGGGGGTAGAAAGTGGTTGAGTGGGTTGAGATTGATTGGGGGCTGAAACCCCGGTGAAAGTGGGCCCAACGATGGAAGGAGAAGCCACACTTGGATGGTTGGTAAGAGGTTGGTCATTGTTTGAGGTAACAGCCTGGGTATCTAAGGGTTGGACTACGGACGCCGTTGATACGGCTGCAGTTTCGAGGAGAGAAGTCAGCATTCCATAGATTGGATTGCCTAAGGAGTCTCGCATTTGGCTATTCGTGAGATAGTATTGCAAGGCTGCGGTATTGAGGTCCAAGAATCGTGCGAAATCTTGGTCCCCTTCTGGGATAATAGGCGTTTGGGTCAGAGATGGTTTGGTAGGAGTTCTTTCAGTTTCTGAGTTGAACTCCATTATAGGGTTGGTTGTAGGCGGGGTAGACGGAAGAGGATGATGCCTCGCGTGATCGACTAGAGCCTTGGCTTGTCTATGAGTCAGAACCATTCAAGGCAAGGAAGAACGTCCTCACAAGCTCAAACAAGCAGATAAGAACCAAAAAGATGAAGACACAAGCAGATCCTAAAACCCTAGAAGTAAATTATTAGGATTACAGTGGCTTATGCCTTAGAATATGTGTGTAGAGGAAGATTGGCTTTGTGAGTCGGGTCCTAGAAGAAGCAGTCTATGGAAGGTTTCGGGTTTTGTTATGGTGCTCAAGAAGTCTATGTTAGGGTCTGGTACGTGGCCTGGTGCTAAGGAGCAAGCTCCCCTCACTTCACGATTCCAGTGGTTAGCTGGTTTTGCTTAGCCAAGATATACCTCGCCTAGAGATTATACTCCGCCAGAGAACGGAGTGGGCTTCCCCCTTGGTGATGAAATCCAAGTAGGGTCACCAGGACGGGTAAGGTATCCGCTGGCTTGTCTCAGGTAAGTTAAAATGTTTGTTTTGTGCAGGTGGTTTGGTCGTGTAACATGAAGTGATCTAGATTAATTCAATATGCGGTTTAATTACTATGTGTGGTCTAAGAGATGCAGGCAAACAGAAATGAATGCAAAGTGTTTTAATGTCCAAGTCAAAATGTTTGTTCGTATGAAGACGAATGGAGAAAGAGTTGAAGAATATGAGTTTAGCTAGTCTAAAAGTGCAAGAAAGAAACGTTCGTTTTAGTTCTGCTTATGATGTCGTTTAAGAAGAGACGAAAGGAGGCGAAAAGGAAGGAACCTAATGCGCCTAAATGAACGAAAGAAAGAAAGAACCCAAGGAGGACCTAGGGTCCCACCGGGCGTGCCAGAATGTTTCTATGCAAAATTGCTTTCTACATTCAAAGAAGAAATAAGAAACTGAAAGAAAATGGTCAAGGCTAGAAGTACCTGATAAAGTCGAGCGCACCGAAATCAGACGTTGGAAGATTCTCCTCTTTGGCTGTGGAGGAATGACACCTGCGAAAAAGAGATTAAAACACGGAAAGATGTTAGTCAAAGATTTGGTGGGTTGTCAGGCGAACGCCCGATCCTGGAAGTACAAAGACTCCCTAGAAGGATATCAACCCACTGATAAAAAGCGTAATATTGGACGAGAGTAGATTAAAATGACAGAAATAAATGACAGAAAATAAAAATGCATACCTGATAAGCGGCACTGTTCTGCACAGTCACCGGCGTCGGTCTCTGTGGTGCTGGCGTCAGTCTGGGAAGGTGTCGATGTCGGTTTAAGTATCGTCATCAGTCGGGGCAGGTTCTGGACAGAGTCTGGGCGAGTTGCAGAAGGTCTTGACAGGGTCGGGACAAGATTTTAGACAGAGTCGGGACGGGGTTTTTGGTCGAGTCTGGGGGTTTGAAGCTTCGGGATGGCAGAAATAGCGCACAAAGAATAATCAAGAAGAAAATGAAAGTAAACACAAAAAATACTTACCTGTCAGAAGCCGTGATGAAAGCCATAGTCGAAGTTGCCTGTGCAATGCTGGAAGAATGAACGCTGGAGTTGATGGATGCTGGAGTTTGGACGCTGGAGTTTGGACGCTGAAGTTCAGAGATTGGAGAGCCTGTAGATGTCGGAAAATGGGAGCCAGATTGAATGATCGGGGAGGGGAGATTAAGGCTCAGGGACGGTTTTGAGAGACGGTTTGATAACCGTTTCGGGAAACTGATCGGGAACTGAATGGTAACTGATAACGGATAACGGGATGGTGACCGACATCGGCAGGATTGCCGATGTCGGCCGATAAGTGACCGACATCAGTGACATCGGCCGGGTAAAGACCGTCGTCGGCAGATGCGCAATGAGGACAGAGTCTAGCTTTTAGTTCTCTGCTCATTGTTACATGCTGCCAGGGTCAAGGTTGGTGGAACAAGTGATCGACAAGGGTTAAATAAGCGAAGAAGAATAAGACAGAGAATGACCAGGGGAGTCGACACAATTTTGGTGTCTACAGGGGGATGACCAGGGGAGTCGACACAATTTCGGTGTCTACATTTGCCCCTTTTTGTCTTGTTGGTTGTTCTAGATGAACTGCAAGAAAAAAATAAAAGTGATTGCTCTAGGTGAGGGATAAGGTTGATTTCGTCTTGTTGGTTGTTCGAATGAACTGCAAGACAAAAATAGGTAGCGGATTGCCCCGATTATGGATAAGGTATTCCCTCTCAAAGCAGGAGTCGAGGGAAGGGAACTGGGAATCGGGTGCTGATTTGACAAAGAGTGGATGGAAAAGGGGTGAGGGTGAACGCTGCAAAAGTCGTGATTGCGTGCATACCACTGCACGAGATGGTCAAGTCAAAAAGTGTCACAGGTCAAGGGTCGAGGAGTGCCAAAATTAAAATAACTGGGCCCCAGCATTTAGTCGTCTGCTGATCAGGTTATTCAATCTAAGCTGAAGCTCCAAATGGGTCATCGCGGTCTAGGTATCCCAAGCTCAGGAAGTGCTCCTAGAAACATGAAAAAGTCACAAGTAGTGTGGATCAACCGGCTTGCGATCTTATACTTGTGAGGGTCCAAAAAGGTCTATGCACAATTTTGCTAACCAGGCATGAGGAAGCATCAAGGCAACAGGGTCTTGGAAGTGGTCAAGGTCGGAGGAGATAGTAATGATCTCCAATGGTTGGTGGTCGATGGATGGATGTAAAAGTGATCAAAATGTGCCCCAAAAGGGGTCAAAATGGCATGGTCTGAAGGACTTGACTTGATTAGGGACATGATTCTGGTTATGTTGAAGAGGGATAAAAGATTTGAAGGCCACTGACGTCGGCTATATAACCGGCGTCAGTGTCCAAAAAGGGCTCGACGTCGGCATCAATCGGCCGACGTCGGTGGCCTAGGGCACGCCGATGCCGACGTCGACAGCCTGCCAAATCTGACAAAACCAGATTGGTGGCCCACAAAAAGTCATTTGCTATTTGATTGAGAGAGAAAAAGAGTTCTGGTATTTGTTGAGTGAAAGTGACCCAGAGTTGACCAAGGAGTGGTGCGAGGTGGCAGAGGAGCATTGGTGGAGAGAAGGAGTTGATTGGATGTTGTAGGGACGCATGTGAGTCAGGAGGAGCATGCAGAGCCATTGAGATAGAAGGGATGGCGGAGGGGAGTAGAGGACCCGCGGGAGGTCCACCACTAGCGGCACCTATCGTGCCACCACGATGGCGTCGTCGAGACGAGGTAGGAGGATTCAGAACCTTAATTTGAGTTATTTTGGTTTTGAATTTGTTTTTTGAAATTTGTTGTTATTTGAGGTAAAAATTGAGGGGGAGGGTAGTTAGGAAGGTGGGTAGGTTGTCTAGGAGAGCTTAGGGGTGAGTCAGGAGGGTTTTGGGGGGTATAGGATGTAAAATGGGGAAGCCCTAAAAATTAGGGCTCACCCCGTTCGGCTCTAGGGGTGAACCAGTCACTGACATCGGTGACCCCACTGACATCGGCCGACCAGCGACCGGTGTCGGCTGACCAGCTATCGGCGTCAATCACTAAGTGACCGACGTCGGTAGGTAAGTGCCGTCGCCGGCAAGCTAACCGATATTGGTGGCTGCCTGGTCAAAAAATGGTTCTAAAAAATGGTCAAGTCGAGAGGTCGAAATTACGCCAAAGACTTCCTGGGTGTCGGGGTAGGCTTAGATAGTCTGAATAGTTGAGAAAATAGGCAAAATGTTAACATGAAAGTGTTGATGTATGGATGCAGGCAAGGCAGACCCTGATGCTGCAGGATCGCCTCCCGACCTTGCTGACGTGGATATGCGGAAGTGTGTCCATCGAGGAGTGGGCGCAGATGAGCGCAATCAGACTAGGTGGGCTGAGACACTATTGCAGAGTGGCGAGAGATGTGAGCCTCATGGTGGCTTTGATTGAGCGGTGGAACCATGCCACCAACACCTTCCACCTGCCTACGGGCGAGATGACGGTCACGGTTGAGGACGTGTACCAAATTTTACGGCTACCGGTGCATGGAGCAGACCTATATGCGTGCTCGAGAGAGGTGCATGACATTCACATGGTCACGCTGTTTGGAGAGCACACCGTGGAGACAAGCTACCATTTAGTGAGTTTTGCATATGAGCCGTTGTATGCGGCAGATGAGGAGGCACATTGGCTGGCCATCCTGATGATGATCGGCATCACAGTGTATGCATTGCTAGATGCAGAGGGCGGCAGGTTTCCGATTGGTATGACCAGAGTTTTGATTGATATGATAGAGCAACGGATCGTGTTCGCCTGGGTGCCTATGTTTTTGGCCCAGGTATACAGAGAGTTATGGGGGATCAGTCGGTGGCGGTGATACAGCTTGTGCGTGGGCCACCTACTACATTGTTGGGCTTATGAGCACATCGTGGTCACATGACCTCTCGGCCTCCCAGTGGCGATTCAGGCCAGTTTTAGAGTTGGATTCAGGTGATGGCATGAGATGATGGCACAGACACGGATGGATGGAGTGGTCAGGGACATTGACCATTACAGAGGGGTACTGGAGGCCTTGATTCCTGCAGACATCGTCTGGAGACCATACTTGGTCTATCCAGCATTCAGAGACCAGGGAGAGAAGCTGGTTGGAGTTCAGAGCAGGCGATGGATCAGAGGCAGACGAGCCGGTGAACTCGAGAGGATCCCTGCAGAGAGAGTACGGTGCCAGTACGGGCTATTACAGGATGTGCCTCCCGCCTTCCCACAGTATAGGCGGGATGATATAGAGGCACAGCTCCCACTTCTAGAGGAGACAGAGGAGCTCAATTTTGAGGAGTTGCCAGCAGGACCTGGGATAGCTGACCCAGGGTGCACAGAGGCCTACACGGCATGGTGGGCAAGGCAGTATCGAGGTATACAGGTGGGTCTCCAGCCAGATTTGCAGGCGATTACCGGGGAGTGGGATACAGCTCACGAGGAGAGGGACACTACACAGGAGGAGAGAGACGCAACTCAGGCTCAGGTCTCAGTTTTGTAGGGACAGCTAGCAAGAGTCACAGGGCAGCTGGGAGAGATGACAGGTCAGGTGGCAGCATTGACAGTGCAGGTCACGTTGTTACAGGGACAGCTGGTGGTAGCCCAGGCACAGGCAGTGGCAGGGTAGAGTTTTGGAGGGTAGGGCCCATGGCAGCAGCCATCTTAACAGCCAGCATTTTCATAGGGGGCGGGACCATTAGTATCAGTGCACTGAGGTCAGGCACAGCCACAGGGGTCTGGATAGGCCACAGGAGCAGGACAGATGGGTCCACTGCAGATCGTATCTATGGTTAGATACACTGATGTGCTGGACGAGATCTCATATTATGAGAGGGCCATCAGAGGGTTCCCTCAGATACAGTGATACTCGGAGATGAGAGCGGAGCAGAGCCGATAGAGGTCGATGTCACGAGTGACGGCTTCAGGGTCGCGCAGACGGCAGAGATCAGAGGGAGGAGAGGATACAGCCTCTTCTCGGCCACCGCCATCACCACCACAGCCATAGCCTTGAGGGCAGCCTTAGAGATGCATTTTTGATGTATATACCGGCCTACGAGCCGAAGATGAGAGATGTATTATGAGAGAGAGAGACAGACACAGATTGTGTCTTTTTGTATAAAACTATTTTTGATATATATGATGAGATTTTGGTTATTGATGTGTTATGGAGATGTTTATAGATGTTTGCAGCATTTTTCATGTGTTTCATGATGCATGTTTTGATATGATTTTGATGATGATTATGATGATGATGTTAATGATGATGACTTTAGGTTAAATGATGATAGATTATATGATGATGACTTTAGATTAGATGATGATAGATGTGATATTGAATGTTTAACTTGTGGATGATGCGAATGTTTAATGAGTTATGATGAATGAAATTTATGACTAATGACTTATGATGTTATAATAAAAATGAGAGTATACTAATGATTATGTGAATATGTTATTGACTGTGATGTGATTGACAGGTGATGAGAGAAGGAGATGGAAGAAAGTGATGAAGAAAATGGCTGAGCTAACCCCAGAAGACCCCATGTCAACTGAGTGTTGCCTACATAGCCCTTGTCGTAGGGCCTCAGGCCAATGTAGTTCTCCCTAGAAGGGAAGGAGGGTCAAAGGGATGAAATTGGTCGTGGTTATGATGAAATGATGAGGGGAAGAGATGTTGCAGCCTTTTCCAAATGGAGTATTCCATAACATTGGTTGAGAGGTCTTTCATCCCTAGCAATATTCCATATTCGTGATGGATGTATGCTAAAAATGAATTGAGGTCTATTTATGCTTCAGCAAGTATTGGTTTATGCTTAACATAAATTGCAGTGGGTCAATAGTTTCCATGTGTATTGGTGTCCATAGAAACTAGGGTGAATAGGTTATGGGGGTGGTCTGAAAAGAGAGTTGAGTTGATTGACAAGTGATGAAGGTGAATGTGACGAAAGTGCAGAAGAAGTGAAAAGCATATTGCTCTTTCATTGACAAAGACCAAAAAAATTGCATAGATAGGGGTTATGAAAACCAAGAGCCCCATTCATGCGTGACGTCGTTGACCATAGTTATGTTAGAGCGGTAATCGAATCACTTTGACATTAAAGTGAGCTTGAAGTCCCTTGAGCAGGTGATAGGAGGAGGAAAGAGGGTAACCCATTTTAAGAGCAGAGATAACTATATCCCTTTTTATAGGAGACCCTGAGACAACTATAAGTCAAGTCCATGACTCTATTTTTTTTTTTTTTTGAGGCAGGCTGATCGATGCGGGAAGCCTGCATAGAGATGTCATTTGCTTGGTGGTCAGTTGTGAAGCTGATCAATGTGAGAAGCTTCTAAAATAGTGATGTTTATTGCCAGATTAGTCATAGCCATCCTTCGAGGGAGTGGTCTAGATTTTTGTTTAATATAAGGGCTTTTGAATAGCTGTCCTTCGAGGGAGCAGTCTATTAATTATAGCAATGATAGTACAGTTGTCCTTCGAGGGAGCAGTCTGCTTTTTGATTTTGATATTGATATAGTGACCATGGATATTGTGACATCTTGATTTATTTTTACAGAAATGTGAGTCATGAACAAGATTATAGAAGGTCAAGGGCTCCCTTTTATGAGGACAAAAGCATCCATACAGCATAAAAGGGTTATAGGAATTGTTAAGAGGAATAGGGTTGAAAAGAAGTAGGATTAAGAGGACGGGGATTGCTCAAGGGATGAGCTCAAGTTAAGTGTCAAGTGGATGAATACTCGACTAGCAATAGAACGGTTGCAGATGCAACGCATTAAGAGGCTCAGGTTCTGGGCGTCCATCAAGAGAAGACAGACGATAAGTCCCTGATCCATACTTGTGCGTGATAATAAAAGGTTCAAGCCAATTAGGAGCAAACTTGCCTCATTTACTTCGCTCCATATTGGTCACATGTTGATTCTCTTTGAGGACGAGGTCTCCGATGTTGAAATCTCGTTCTCACAGATTTTTGTCATAGGTGCGCTTGATGCGATGTTGATAGACATGGAGATGATTAAGGGCAGCAAGACAGCGTTCGTCAAGTAACTCAAGTTGAGCTAAGTGATCTTGATGAAAGTCATCGTTGGAAAGAATATCATGTAGAGAAATGCAGAGAGACGGGATCTGTACTTCGAGAGGTAAGACAGCCTCTGTTTCGTACACGAGAGAAAAAGGGGTAGCACCCGTAGAGGTTCGAATGCTAGTGCGGTAAGCCCACAAAGCGAAGGGAATGTGAATGTGCCAATCCCTGCCTGTGTCACTGACCACTTTCATGAGAATTTTGGTGAGAATTTTGTTGGAAGCCTCGGCCTGCCCATTTGCTTATGGGTAGTAGGCGAAGAAAAACTGAGTTTGATGCCGAATGAGTCGCATAGTGTTTGGACAGTTTTGTTTTTAAAGGACTTGCCATTATCGGTGATGATTTTATGAGGGACACCGAAACGACAGATGATATGGGTGGTGATAAAGTCGATGATCTTGTCAGCTTTTGTGGAGATGAGAGGAATGGCTTCCACCCACTTGATGAAATATCCAGTGGCTGTGATGATGGATTGATGACAAAGAGATGAATGAGGGTTAATCTCACTGATGAGATCTAAACCCCACTGAGAAAAAGGCCAAAAATCCTGAGCGATTTGTAAGGCGTGACTAGGAAGATGAAGCAAGTTAGAGTGTTGCTGACACTTGATGCAACGCTGAACATAGTCACTACAGTCTTGATGAAGGGTAGGCCAATAATAGCCCAAACGAAGGATGCGCTTGGCAACCGAATTCCCACTGAAATGTCTGCCACAAATCCCGTCGTGGACTTGCTGAATGGCTTGAGATGCTTCAGTGGAGGTGAGACAGCGAAGAAAGAGGCCGTCGAAGCCTCGCTTATAGAGAAGACCCCCTAGCATGGTATAGTGAGCGGTACGCTTGATAAAAGCTCGTCGTACATTACTAGAGAGGTTGGGAGGAATGACAGAGAAAGATAAGAAGTCTACAAGTTGCTTATACCAAGCATCTTGTGGGCTAGGGTCTATAGTGTTGACATGATGAATATGAGAAGAGATATATGAAGGCAACAGCACACGACGCACCATGACAAAAAGTCTGGATGCAGATGAGGAAGATGGGATATGTGAAGCGAGAGAAGCCATGGTGTCAGCAAACTTATTCGTGGACCAAGGAATAGTCTACAAGAGGAAATGGTCAAAAGATGCAAGGAGAATGTCAGCACAGTTTTTGTACCTTTGCAAAATTTCATTTTTACAGAGGTATGAACCGTTGACCTGATTGACGACGAGCTGCGAGTCACCGAAGATGTTAATGGACTTGATGCTGAGAGAGAGGGCGGTCTGAAGTCCCAAAATTAAGGCCTCGTATTCGGCCATATTATTGGTACAATCAAAGTCAAGTTTAAAAGACAAAGGCATGGGCTCCCCTTCGAGTGGGATGAGAATAACCCCAGCACCCCCACCTAGTTGACATTTGGAACCGTCAAAGAACATAGTCATCTGATAGGTGGTGTCATCGGAGGAAAGCGCAGCGATAGACTCATCAGGGAATTCACACTGCGAAGGTTGATTGTCAGGAAGAGGGGCATCTGCTAGTTGATCAGCAATGGTTTGCCCCTTGATAGATTTTTGCTGGATGAATTCGAGATCGAACTCAGCAAGCAGCATGAGCCACCGAGCCATACGTTGATTCTGATATGGCTTGGAGTGCATGTACTTGAGAGGGTCGGTGTGGGTGATGACAAAGGTTTTGTGACTAAGAAGATAATGGCAAAGTTTAGTAGCAGTAAAGACTAACGCCAAACAGAGTTTCTCGATATGGGTATACCAAGTTTCATAGTCGACCAGTGTTCGGCTAATATAATAGACTGCTTGCTCATGGTGATGCTCGTCTCGATGCGTGATCATGGCACCTAACGAATGATGAGTGGCTGAGATATAAAGGTAAAAAGGTTGGTCATCTTTAGGTGGAATGAGGACTGGTGGAGAGACCAGATAGCGTTTTAGGGCTTCAAAAGCCTCTTGGCAGTCCTTATCCCATGTAAAAGAGATGTCCTTCTTAAGGAGATGATGAAAAGGTTGGCAGCGGTCAGAAAGTTGTGAGATGAAACGACGAATGGATTGGAGCTTGCCTTGCAAATTGTGAAGCTGCTTGAGATTGGTCGGGGGAGGCATTTCGAGGATAGCGCGAATCTTGGCAGGATCTATCTCGATGCCACGGAAGGAAACGATGAAGCTGAGAAGCTTGCCAGAGAGGACCCCAAAGACACATTTTTTGGGGTTAAGATGAACATTGTACTGAAGAAGATGAGAAAAGATGATTTGGAGAATGGTTAGATGGTCACGGTGAAGCTTCGACTTGCCGAGTAGGTCATCCACATAGTCCTCCATGATTTTATGAAGGAGATCGTGGAAAATGTAGGTCATGGCACGCTGATAAGTGGCGCCTACATTTTTCAAGCCAAAAGGCATGACTCGATAGCAGAAAGTCCCCCATGGGGTAATGAAAGTAGTCTTGTGCTGATCTTCTGGAGCAATCAGGATTTGATTGTATCCTAAAAACCCGTCCATAAGAGATAGCATCTCATGGCCGGCCGTAAGATCAACAAGCTGGTCAATGTTAGGAAGAGGAAAGTCATCTTTAGGACAGGCTAAGTTAAGGTCACGATAGTCTGTGCAGATTCGAATCCCCCCAGTTGCCTTGGTGACTGGGACAATGTTAGAGACCCACTGTGGATAATCGATGGGCTGGATGAAGAAGACAGAAAGGAGGCATTGAAGCTCTTCTTTGACAAGGAGGGCAATGCGAGGATGCATCTTTCGAAGCTTTTTCTTGACAAGCTTAGCCTCTGGTTTGGTGACAATGTTATGGGTAACGATGGTGGGGTCGATGCCAGGCATATCACTGTAAGTCCAGGCAAAGGCCTTGCTATGGTCAGAGAGGAAATGGGTATAGTCAAGCTGCTCTTGAGCGTCTAAAGATTGGCCAATCTTTAAGACATAAGGAACATCAGAAGAAGGAAGGTTGATGTCAATGGTTGATTCATTTAACATAACCTGGGTCTCCAAAGGGAGGGAGCGCTGGATGAAAGAATCGTCAGCGCCCATGTAAGAAAGAATGGCGTCATCGTCAACGCAGTGAACGGTGTGAATGGTTGCCGACTCATCTTCGATCATGCTGGGAAAAATGAGAGGGAGAGAATTGGACACCCCATTGAGCTGATAAGTCAAGGGGTCCAGGCAGATGGTGTTTATGAAAAAAAAACTAGGAGAAATGGAAACCACTGACTCCGTAGGTGAAGGGGGTGAAACAGGCGAGTGTAGAGGAGATTGGTCAATGATTGGTTCAGGACAAAGGTCTACAGGGTCTTGAGTGGGGTTGTGATATCCCAGACCATATCGTTTCTTGGTGTCGTCATCGTTGAGCAGTTGGATAGGCTGATGGGAGCCCTGCTCATAGCGTCCGAAACCAAAACCCTTCTATGCACACCTGTAAAGGTAAGTGTGTGCAAAAGCGGGGTTGTTAAGAAACAAAAAGTCTGATGTGAAAGGTTGAGGTGAAGAAAGAGGATTACCGTCAGTAGGAGCTTGATTAAGCCCCCCATAGACAAGGTTAGTGCGGACGTGAGGGGGACCATAAGGTATGATCATCCCTATCCGATGGTCGTAGCTGGGGCTGTGATGAAGGCGTCCATACTCTTGTGGAGTTTGGAATATGTCTAAGGCCAGCAAGTGATACTCTCCCAATGAAAGTCTTTGGAAGACATCTTCCATGGGGTCTGTAGTCGTCGCTTGAAGGGGAGGTGTAAGGGCGACCGCCTATTGCGAACTGGTCGAAGCTTCTGCGGATGAAGGCAGTGCTGGGGTTAACGGCTTGATAGGGATGAGGACATTGTTTGGACGGTAGGTGGTATTGCATGTTTTGAAGGGCGAAGGGTCAGCAGGAATAGTGTGGACTTGTCTGTCATGCTCAAATTTCACACAACGGTGCAGGGTGGAGGGGACACAGGCCATGGCGCGGATCCAGGGTCAGCCCAGCAAGATGTTGTATTGAAACTCTCCTTCGATAATGTAGAAGAGCTCTGAGACTATGGGTGGACCAACGCGAATATGAAGAATGACTGTGCCAATGGTCGTGGTAGTAGTGTCATTGAAAGAGCACAAGATTGCGTCAGTTTTAGAGACGTAATTCTTGGGAAGAGCCAACTAATCAAAGGCATGGGTGGAGATGATGTTGATGTTAGCGCCCCCGTCAATCATAACGCGTTTAATGCGTGTCCGATCGATATAGGCAGTGATGAAGAGGGCAGCATCCTGATCTTCCGTGTTGGATGTAGGAATCTCAGAATTGCTAAATGTGATGGAGGCAACAGGGGCTAAGGAGTGGACAAGGGCAGCAAGTGGTTGGGGGTCCTCAGGTTGGACGTCTGCTGCCTGCAAGGCTTGGATGTGGGCCTGACGATGTTGGGGTGAGGTTTGGATGAGATCATAGAGGGACATCTTCACAGGTGTCTGGTGAAGCTGTTTCAACATGGAGTCATGGATTGGTCCAGAAGAAGAAGAAGAAGAGGAGGGTTGAGGTGCGCCAAGGATAGAAATCTTAGGCTTAGGCGGTTGAGGTGGATTGACAAAAGGGTAGGTCCAAGGAATGGTAGCTTTTTCTTTCGCCTTGTCCTTTTGTGACCTAGTGGTGATGTGGATGGCATTGATTTCAAAGATGGGAGGTGAAGGTGATGAAGGAGTTGTAATCGGTTGATGAGATGTAGATGGGCTTGAAGAGGTAGAAGGGTTATCAGAAGGAGTCAGGGGTCGGTTCAAAGTGTCCTCAAAGAGAAGAGTGTCTTTCTCTAGATAACGGTGAATGACAGCCTTGAGGGCACAGCAAGTCTCGGTGTCGTGTCCTGGTGTACGATGATATAAACAAATCTTCGTGTCATCGAACCAGGAGGGTTTAGACCCGAGAGGTTGGAAAGGCTTGATAGGTGAAAGAGTTATGCTAGAATTTTGCAAAAGTCGTTGCAAGATTAAAGAGTATGAGCCCACTAAAGGGTCCGTGCTCATCGATGTATGCGATGTCGGTGACTTTTGGTTGGGCGAAGTTGGAGGAGGCTTTCGTACCACCTTCTGGGTTGATGGTGCGATGACAGGCAAAGATGGTACACTCTTCATGAGAGGTACCGCCGTTTTGGGAGAGGGTAGGCTAGTGGTAGGTAAAGGAAGCAAAGGAGGCAACCGGTTTTGATTAGAGGTTGAAGTGGGAAGGATTCTGGTTAAGGTTGAAGGATGCGGGCCCAAAATGGAGGGCAATGGTGACGGAAGAGGAGGTGTTCGCCTCTGTGGTTTGGCAGTCTTTTGTGATTTGGGTTGAAGACTACTATTGGTTGAAGTCTGGTTTAAGTCCACCTTCACTTGTGGATGAGTGAGGTTGGAGACGAGGCAAACACCAAGCGACTTGATAGGTTTAGGTGGAGTAGATGAGGGTTTTGGTTTTGATGAGGTTGATGGAGATGTAGATGGTCTAGAGGCGGAAGTCTGATTTTTGTTGATAGTCTTAGGAGGTTCTGCCATGGGAGGATTAGCAGCATGAGATGAGAGGGCCCGGGCTTGTTGAAGAGCTGTGAGACGGTCCCACAATCCCTGATGTTCCACTTTCCTAGAAGGGAGAAGTTCGAGTCTCTCCACTAGTCGGGAAAATGGCTGAGAAGATGCGGGATGAAGTTTGGGCTCTTGAGAAGATGCTGATGGTTGTGGGACTGAAGGTATGATAGTTTCGGCCCCAAAGCATGGTGAAGTCGTGACAGGTTCATGTTTGGTTGGAGATGAAGGAGAGATAGGTTCTTCCCTGGGTGGAGAAGAAACTGGAGAATGAAGCTCCTCAAGCGGGTAAAGGGCAGGGATGATAGTACCCTCCACTTGCGGTCGAGGAGTAGGAAAGGTTGGGTCTTCCATGGGTAGTAAGAAGGAAGATGGTGAAACTGGCGGTACTGGTAAGGGCGAGGCGTCCTCCAAAATGAGAGAAGTTGAGGGAGAACTAACTGGAGAAAGAGGTTCGTCCACATGTGATGGACTAATGGATGAATTCACCTCTTGAGGTTGGTTAGGAATGAGGGGCAAGACCATATTGACTGTTCAAATATTATGTTCATGGGTATTGTCAGTCAAGGTTTGGACGTTGTTTTGGGTTGGTGGATGATTAGGGAACGGTTGTTTGAAGATATCGATACCCTGATTAGGAGGGGCATTAGGATTGTCGAGGATGAGGTCACCCTTTTCCAACATGTCTTGGATTATGTTTTTAAGGGTTTTACAGTTGCCCGTGTCATGACCTTTAACACGGTGGTAGTTACAGAAGTCATTTTCCCTATACCACGCAGGGATAGCGCGTGAGGGATCAAATTGTGGTGGTGGTCGGATCTGAGGGAGATTGATGGCCCCTTGTTTGATGAGTTTTTCCAGCACAGACGCGTATGATTCTCCAAGTGGAGTAAACTGTCGTTGTATGTATCTCTGCTGAAATTGGCGAGTGGCACTCATAGATGTGGATGGTTCAGGTTGATTAGTTGAAGGTGAAGAGGAAGAAGATCTAACAACCACAGCATTTGCTGAAGCTTTAGATTTAGGATTGGACGAGGAAGGCTTAGAAGAGGGGTCATTGGTTTTGGAGTTAGGATTCTTACTCCGCAACTTGACTTTATTCTCCTCGACAGCACGTAACTCAAGTTTACGAGCCATCGTGAAGGCTTCGTCAAAAGTGCGGAAGGTCTGAACCCTCAAGGTAGAAGAAATATGTCTAGCGCAGGCTTGAGAGAAAATTTTAATAAGCTCAGGCTGGGGTAAGGAAAATGAAAGTTGATTGATAAGGCCCCTCCACCGAGCGACGAAATCAGCAATGGATTCATCCTCGAACTGGCGGATAGAATAGAGGTCTGTGATGGAGACCTTCTTGGTGATATTGATGGAGAAATGATCCAGGAAGAGCTGGGCCAGCTGAGTGAACGTGAAGATGGAATGGCTAGGAAGAGCGCTGTACCAGTCAAGTGCAGCACCCAAGAGAGACATGGGAAACGTGCGTAAGAGAAACGCATCGTCGTGGGTGATAAGGTAACAGGCGTGTCTGAATGCTCGTAAGTGTTGTTGTGGGTCTTCCTTGCTTTGGAAATGAGAAAACTTAGGAAGTTCCCACTGGCTGGGATATGGTCTGATTGGGACAGAAGGATGGATGGGCTCGTTGCAGATTTGTTCATACGAGAGAATGTTGTGTGAGCCAGAAACGGAGGTCTCTAAGTTGGACATTTTATCCATCAGCATCTTGATAATATCTACTGACGGATTGACAGGTGGAATGCCTCCTAAATTGTAAGGTGCTTGAAAGAGGTTGGAAGAGGTATACGACGTAGTCGATTGTACCAATAAGGGCGCAACGTACAGATGACTAGTCGTAGGGACAGAAGAAGTGACTAAGGATGGTTGGATAGAAGGCATGGCCAGGTTTGATGTTGTCATGGGAGGTTGGTTAGAGGTAACATGGGCCAATGGATAGGTAGCCACCCTAGTGTTGATAGGAGTAAGGGTAGGCGGAATAGAGACGACCAAGTTTTGAAAGGGGGTAGAAAGTGGTTGAGTGGGCTGAGATTGATAGGGGGCCGAAACCCCGATGAAAGTGGGCCCAATGATGGAAGGAGAGGCCACACTTGGATGATTGGTAAAAGGTTGGTCATTGGTTGAGGCAACAGCCTGGGTATCTAAGGGTTGGACTACGGACGCCATTGATACGACCGCAGTTTCAAGGAAAGAAGTCGGCATTTCGTAAATTGGATTGCCCAAGGGGTCTCACGTTCGGCTATTCGCGAGATAGTGTTCCAAGGCTTTTACGTTGAGGTCCAAGAATCATGTGAAATCTTGGTCTCCTTCTAGGATAATAGGCATTTGGGTCGGAGATGGTTTGGTAGGAGTTCTTTCAGTTTCCGAGTTGAACTCCATTATAGGGCTGGTTATAGGCAGGGTAGATGGAAGAGGATGATGCCTCGCGTGATCGACTAGAGCCTTGGCTTGGCTACGAGTCAAAACCATTCAAGGCAAAGAAGAACATCCTCACAAGCTCAAACAAGCAGATAAGAACTAAAAAAGATGAAGACACATGCAGATCTTAAAACCCTAGAAGTAAATTATTAGGATTATAGTGGCTTATGCCTTAGAATGTGTGTAGAGGAAGATTGGCTTTTGAGTCAGGTCCTAGAAGAAGCAGTCTATGGATGGTTTCAGGTTTTGTTATGGTGCTCAAGAAGTCTGTGTTAGCTTCCGTACAGGCCTGGTGCTAAGGAGCAAGCTCCCCTCACTTCACGATTCCAGTGGTTAGCTAGTTTCGCTTAGCCAAAATATACTTCCACTATAGTTTAGACTCTGCCAGAGAACAGAGTTGGCTCTCTCCTTGGTGATGAAATCCAAGTAAGATCGTCGGGATAGGTAAGGTATCCGCTGGGGGATGAAATCCCAATCGGGCCTTGTCTCAGGTAAGTTAAAATGTTTGTTTTGTGCAAGTGGTTTGGTCGTGTAACATCAAGTGATCTAGATTAATTCAATATGCGGTTTAATTACTATGTGTGATCTAAGAGATGCAGGCAAATAGAAATGAATGCAAAGTGTTTTAATGCCCAAGTCGAAATGTTTGTTTGTATGAAGACGAATGCAGAAAGAGTCGAAGAATATGAGTTTTAGCTAGTCTAGAAGTGCAAGAAAGAAAAGAAAAGTTCGTTTTAGTCCTGCTTATGATGTCATTTAAGAAGAGACGAAAGGAGGCAAAAAGGAAGGAACCTAATGCACCTATATGAATGAAAGAAAGAAAGAACCCAAGGAAGGCCCTAGAGTCCCACCGGGCGTGCCATAATGTTTCTATGCAAAATTGCTTTCTACATTCAAAGAAGAAATAAGAAACTAAAAGAAATGGTCAAGGCTAGAAGATACCTGATAAAGTCATGCGCATCGAAATCAGACGTTGGAAGATTCTCCTCTTTGGCTGTGGAGGAATGACACCTGCGAAGAAAAGAGACTGAAACACGGAAAAAACGTTAGTCAAAGGATATGGTGGGCTGTCAGGCGAACGCCCGATCCTGGAAGTATGAAGACTTCCTAGAAGGATATCAACCCACTGATAAAAAAGTAGAATATTAGACTAAAGTAGATAAAATGGAAGATAAAATGACAGAAATAAAGGACAAAAAATAAAATGCATACCTGATAATGAAGTAAAATGTTCTGTGCAGTCGCCGATGTCGGTCTCTGTGGTGCCGGCATCGGTTAGGGAAAGTGTCAACGTCGGTTAAAGTGCCGGCATCGGTCGGGGTAGTGACCGGCGTCGATCGGGGCAAGTTCTGGACAGAGTCTGGATGAGTTGCAGAAGGTCTGAGAGAGTCGAGATAGGGTCTGGTCAAGGTCAGGACAGGGTCTGGATAGGGTCGGGACAGGGTTTGGACAAGGTCTGAACAAGGTTTAATCAAGGTAATGTCGAGTCTGGACAGGGTCTGGGGGTTTTAGTTGAGTCTGGAGCGAGTTAGACTCGGAAAGTGGGCAGGGATGTAAGGAAGGGACTCAGGGCTCAGGTCTACGATTTAAAGATCTAGGGTGATAGAAATAGAAACAACAAACAAATAATAACCAGAAAGAAATAAAACAAACAGAGTAAATACTTACCTGCCAGAAGACATGATAAAAACCATGATTGAAGTTGTTGAAGCGTTGCCGTAAGTTGATCGAAGCGAATGCAGATTGGTTGAATGCTGGAGTTGATTGATCGCCAGAGCTTTGTGAATGTCCAAGTTCGGGAGTCGATTGATTGATTGATTAGTTGATTAGCCTTCGGGATTGATCGGCGGATGCTGATGAAGGCAAAGGGGCGGTTCGAGAGACAGTTCGATAACCGTTCAGGAAACCGATTGGGAACCGAATGATAACTGATAACGGATAATGGTAAGGTGATCGACGTCGGCAGGATTGCCGATGTCGGCCGATAAGTGACCGACGTCGGCGACATCGGCTGGGTAACGACCGTCGTCGGCAGATGCACAATGGGGATAGAGTCTAGCTTTAGCTCTGTGCTCATTTTTACATGCTGCCAGGGTCAAGGCTAATGGAAAAAGTGATCGACAAGGGTTAAATAGGCGAAGAAGAATAAGACAGGGGATGACCAGGGGAGTCGACATGATTTCGGTGTCTACAACATCATACTAGCAATCATTTGGCACACACAACCATATCTTTGAATCCTTCATACAACCATATAGGTTTACCACATCATATCCTTAGGTTCTCAATGTATATGTGTGTTAAAACATAGTCAATCAATATGCAAGATGACTAGTTGCATCATGTAATCGACCAGTTGGATCCTATAACCAGCAAGTGTTTACACTAGTCAATTTCACATTATTGCTGATTGTATTGAATATTTATAGTTACATGGTGAAACCATTCAATTTTATAAAAAATAAAAAATGACTACTGCACCTCTCCTCCCCTTGGATTCACCAGCACAACTCTACACAATTAGCTACTAATCTCCATGACTTTGAAATATATATCTATAAATTTACCAATGAAATATGAGGGGATTTATTATAATATCTCGTAAAATTTACCCTAATGTCAACCAAGTCATTATTAAAAATTTATGAATCTCAACACGATAAATAAGTTACCAACCCCATAGGTCATATGAACTTTGAAGGAGAAACATCCTAGTTTGAAAGTATCATAGTTTTAATTATTTTATATTAATTATTGTTTGATTTTTACTTGTTTTTACTACAATATCGTTAAATTTTATAGTTGCATTATCTAACAAGAGGAGGATTATGAAAATTTTCTCCAATATTTGCACAAGGACCACATCCATAATGAAAGATTTTTTTATCGAAAAAGGAAACAGTAATCAATGGAGTCCAACAAAAATATGCATAGTATTTGAATTGAATGTAAAATATATTTTCAAATTATTTATGTGATCTGTGTGTGTGTGTGTGTGTGTGTGTGTGTGTGTGTGTGTGTGTGTGTGTGTGTGTGTGTGTGTGTGTGTGTGTGTGTGTGTGTGTGTGTGTGTGTGTGTAATATTTTTTTTTTTTTGTATTTTAAGTAGGGGAAGTTAAATAATTCTTCCAACTATGAATGGGACAATCTTGACTAATGGGTTTTCCTCATTCCAGTATTGCTTCTATGCCCAAAACAGATTTATGTTAACACTAAGGAAAACTAGGGAGGTGTAAGTAAAAGTGATGCTAATCAGGATTACATTATGGCTAGGATAATATAGGTCAACATGAGGACTCTAATGTCTAGGGTAAATAATGACTTTATAAATTTGTTTACTATATTATTATAAATATCACTATATATCATGTTGTTTCATTATCAATTTTAATTTATTATTATTTTTTTGAATGTTTAATTTATGTTTGTGTTCAAAAAAATTATTTAAAAATTCAAAATTAGACTATTTTCATTTTATGCATAGTGTTTAGATTAAGATAACTCCACCTTTGACTGGTGTGGGAACTAGCCCAAAAACATCAGGTGGTCTGGGTCTCCCCTTGACTGAAAATGATAAAATTGGAAATAGATCACCAAGAAAATAAAAATGACCTAGCCAAAAGATAACAATAACGAGAAAGCAAAGAGGGCCCAAAAAGGAAGTACAAAAGAGAAAAGGCAACAAATACATTTGACTGGTGTGGGAACTAGTTGGTTTTGGTTAGATCGAAAACTAGCCTAGGCTAAAGGAGAGAGACCTAGGTCTCAAAGAGAGGACATAGCAATGAGCCAGAACAAAGAGAAAAAACAAGTATATAACGTTATGATTGAAAATAAAATAAATTTTAAAAAGTATACACATTTTAAATTATAATTTTATAATATATGAACATATATTTTTTTATTGTTTTGATTCGTCAATGCTTTTTTAAATAGATATTTGAATTTATCTAGGACACATATAGGGCCTAGATCCCCACTCGATTACTAGATATACAACCAGCATGCCTCTAATACACCACACTCTACTACAACCTAGTATGAATAAACCACATATGAAAACAACCATCCTCATAATTCAAACAAAATTTAAACATGGATGGGGCTAGACACAACAAACCCCCTTAACCAATTCAACCACATCTCATCAACATAATATATTTTAATAATTAATAATATTAAATGAACTTAATTAACTAAAAGGCAATATATTTTTTTTTTATAATTTGTCATAAATTTACTAAAAACTATTAATTTTTAACATAATTATTAAAATCAAAGTCATAATTAATTTATGTTTTAAGTTGATTTAGTTTTGCAAAAGGTTAGAGTTGAAGTTACACTTAAAGCCCTCTCTAAGTCGAACCTAGTGTCACTTTTAATGTCACCTTAAATTATAACACTTAAAGTCCAAACTAGAGTCACACTTAAAATCATTTAGTGACAAATTCAAAGTCACATTTAATGGTTTAAAATTCAACATGATACATTGACAATGTTAATAGTGCTTATGATTGAAATGTTTCCCTAGGGATGACATTAAATTCACCTAAAATTCACTTGTGAACATCACCTAGGTGGCATTAGTAGGTGATGTATAGGTCAATTTAATGTCATCACCAAGGAATATTTATCCTATACTTTTATTTATGTCATTTAAATTTGACATTAGATATGGATTAAATACACTTGTATAACTTTAAATTCAGATTTAGAAATTAAATTTGGCCTTCAATTTTTACTTTTTTGGGTGACTTTACAAGCAACATTAATGTGAGTTAAAGACGCCTTTAATTTTCAATTTAAAAATTCAAAATGTTGTAGTGTTTTAATGTTATATTTCCTTTATCTTGGTACCCAACAATTCTTATAATCCTCACCCTATTTTGTCCATTCTAAGAGTTTCTCCAAAAGAGTACACTAATGTCCAAAGCATAAGATCCCTTTTTGGGGAAATCTACACATTTTTGAGGAATTGCATGTTTTAAACAAATGTGTCCCATTCCTGCCTGAATATTTCCATGTGAACATTTTATTTGTATTTATTGAATGTTGGATACATTTGTTTTCATTTCATCAGGATCCTAATTTGATTTCATGTTATCTATAAATACATAACTACCCTAGTGTATTTAAGCCACTAGAAATTATACAAAGAACATCTAGCATCATGAAAAATAAGAATCTATTGAGAATCTTTATGTATTTATAGAAATCAATCAATCATTAGAGAACTTATTTCAGCATTAAAGTTCAAAATAGTGTCACATTGTATTGTAGTGGTTTACATGGCTCAAGAGTACTACAATTTTTGGATTGTTGTTTTGGATATTGTATATGATTATGGGGCATGAAAAATAACAAGATAACTCAACTAGTCCTTGGTATAATGCAAGCCCCAAAAGTAAATTTTTTTTATTACATTTTTTACATCTAGATATCTAATTAGGGAAATAAGAATTACATTTTAATGTTGATTTAAGTGAAGGCAAAAAATTCTAAGAAAGGTTTTTATAGCCCCAAATTAGAATAACATAGCTATTAAAATAAAATTTTCTAGATCCCACAAGAGTAACTTGACAATTTGGAGAACCCATAAGCAGAACTTGACAGCTTGGACAATCCCCTACATATTTCACAAAATTTAGGCTTCTCATTGTATTGCCACAAAACCTTGATTTTCATTGTAAACTTTAATGAATGTCACATGGGCTCTTGATAATCAAGATACATTTATAGATTCTACATTTGTCTCTTTCTATTTGTTATAGAAAATTAATTAGGTTTATGTTACTCCTTTATATCCATTTTAGGCCTAGTTTTAAATGTGTGTGGATATTTTTAATGTGATTTACTTAAAATAAATTTATTTAAAATATATGCACCTCACATTTAAAACCAAATGTTGGGTGGAGGAAGGGGATGATTAGGTGAGTAAATTATGGGAAATGGGTTCCTCACTTATAATGTGGAGTTTATGGAAAGAAAGCAATAACAAAAAAATTAAGGATACTATTTCATTGGAGAAGATTTTTATAAATAAACTAAAAGGATTATTTGAATAAGTCTATAAAGCTAAGGCTTTACCACGCACCTCAAAATAAAATTGGACTAGAGGATAATCAAATTATTATATAAATGAATCTTATTTGTAATAAATTTTCGCTTCTAGTGATGGTTAATTCAAAGTTGAGTGGAAAGCTCTTCTTCCTAGTGTGGTAGAGCCTTGAAAGCTAATCTAGTTATCTCAAGAACTCAAGAGAGAAAGAATAAAAAAGGCAATAATCAAATAGTATAATTAGTCTTTGTATGCAATAACATATATTTTAATAGAACTTTTAATCATGTGTGTGTGTGTGTGTGTGTGTGTGTGTGTGTGTGTGTGTGTGTGTGTGTGTGTGTGTGTGTGTGTGTGTGTGTGTGTGTGTGTGTGTGTGTGTGTGTGTGTGTGGGTGTGTGTGTGTGTGTGTGTGTGTGTGTGTGTGTGTGTGTGTGTGTGTGTGTGTGTGAGTGATTTGCTTAAAATTTTGTGTGAGCATTTTTTTTAAATTCGTATTATATCATACCTTCACTCTTTACCTTTGTTTTCTATAATTTTTCTGATAAACCTTTTGATGATTGAAAGTCAAGGGATCTTCCCATATAACTAGATCTCTTCTCATTTCCCATACATTGATTACAATCATAGTTTTGTGAGGTATATGGTAGATGGTAATAGTGCAAGCTTTTATAGATTAATGGGAAATTATAAATGACCTTATAGGATGTAATATAAATGTTTATTTATGTATGATTATGAGGTATGGGCTAGTGGAAAGACAATTTTTAAATAGAGACAAATAGAAAGGATCCAAAATCAGATAATCAAAAAATTAAAATTAAAATTAAGGTTTCAGTTCCCTATGAAATCATCCTTGCCAAAACAATAACTTCCCCATTAGAGGCAACTTCTATGACTAGGTTACTTTGTTACCTAAAAAAATAAAAAAACATGAGTAATAACAATTGGCCTAGGGCCACAAAAGATGAAGAGTTACACAGACAAAAGATAAACAAAAGAAATAAAAATTCAAATGGATTAGTAGATGGGACATAAACATAAACTAATGCCCAAACCTTAACAAAAACTAAAAAATTATGTGACTAAAAATTTCATGATAGTGATGTGAAGGAAGAAAATAAGCATGTAACGACAACACTATATTATAGAGATAAACCCAAATTATGAGCATCATAAAAAATATTATATAGATGCTTAGATTAAATGGAGAGAAAAGATCTTCAATACTTAACTAAGGAATAGATCCCATAGGTTGTGATGTGAAACAAGTAGATGTATGTCACCTGAGGAGAAATGAGATGAGAGGCTTTTTATTTTATGAACCATAGGGGCAGTCAAAATAGATGAACATTTCATTTTTAATGTTTGAGGGACGTGACGAGGGAAGAAGAGGGACTCAATAAGCATCAGGGTCTCAAAATGTAAGTATGGGACAATTCATCATTAATAAATGTTATAATGATCCCTCTTGAGTATGACTATATAGAAATTAGATTTGAGATATATTGAATCTTCCAGTAGGAAATAATGTTATTCGAGTAAAATGGGTATACAAGACAAATTTTAATGTTGATGTAAATATAGAGAAGCATAAGGCAAGATTTTTTTCAAATGGATATTCACAATAGCCTGTAATTTATTTCAATGAGACATTTGCACCTATAACATGGTTGGATATAGTCATATTTGTTTTATTAGTTACAGCTCAAATAAAATTAAAATTTTTATCAAATGGATGTCAAGTCACTATTTTTTAATAGAATATTGGAAGAAGAATTATATATGAAGAAACCACCTAATTATGAGATTCGTGTTCATAGAAATAAAGTCTACATATTGAATAAATCTATGTATGATATTAATCAAACACCAAGAGCTTGGTATAGTCACATTGACTCATACTTGTTGAGTAATGGTTTCAACAAAATTAGTAGAAAATTAGATCTTTATATCGAGTTAGAATTTTTATTGTATAAAAATATTTCAATGGATTTGTTCAAATCAGAAATCAAGAAATAATTTGAGATGATAGGCATAGGTTTGATGAAATATTTACTTGGTTTTGAAGTAAAATAAATAAACGAAGGATTTTTTTTTACGAATCACTACTTTACATAGTGATCTTAAGTTAAGAGCCAAGGACTGAGGGGTATCCATTTGCCAAAGTCACCTCAGTCATGATCCCAGCCTCATCCCTTTTCACATGTCAAGTTTTGCTAGAAGTAAGAATTGATCCCTGGTGGGATCTTTGTGAGCCAAGCAGCTTTACCATTTGAACCAACAACTGTTCACAGATGAAGGAATTTTCATTTATCAAGTCAAGTATTCTAGTGATGTTTTGAAGAGGTTTAACGTGCTAAAATGCAAACTAGCATCTACACCTATTGTATCAAGTTTGAAATTGATCAAAGAGGATATGAACAATAAAGTTGATCCAATAGTGTATAAAATACTAGTTGCAAGTTTGATGTATTTGATGGCATGGAAACTCCAAAATAATTGCATTAACAAGCAAGGAAAAGAATTCTAAGATACATAAGTGGATCAAGATATTATGGTACTTTATATACATAATAAGATGAATTCAAGTTATCAATTACATAGACAATGATTGCATAGGTAACATTGATGATAGAAAGAGCACTTCAAGATATGGTTTTCATTTTGGTTCAGGAGTAGTGTCATGGGATTTTTAAAAAAAAACCATTATAACTCTTTTAATAGCAAAAGTATAATATGTGGCAACTATGTCGGCAACATGTCAAGCAATATGGATGAAAAGAATGTTGTCAGATTTGAAGAAAGAGCAAAAGGATCAACAAAGATCTTTTGCGATAATAAGTCAATAATAGAATTATCAAATAATCATGTTTTTTTATGAAAGGATCAAACACATTGATACTAGATATCATTTCATAAGAGAACCCATCATTAATGGTAAAATATACTTAGAGTTTTTCAGAATCTGAATATCGAGTTCAAGAGATTTTCACAAATCCATTATCTAAGGAGATTTTTGAGCATCTGAGAGAAAATTTGGGGGTCATGAATATTGAAAGTCAAGATTGAGGGGGAGTGTTGAATATATGAACTTGACATTATATGTATTTAATATTTTATATCTCTTTAACATTTTTTGTCTTTTAATAATTAAATTTGTTAGCTTTTTAGTTGTATTAAGATACTCCATCATATTTGATGTATTAAGGTTAGTCCATCATATTTGATGTATTACATAACCTTCTAGAGGAAACTATAAATAGTCTATAAAAAAATGTACTTGGATCATTTGGTAAAGATAACAAGTAGAAAAAGGAATTCAAGAGAGAAAGGAGAAGAAAGACAAGAATCAAAGAGTATAAGAAGTCTTTTTATGCAATTGCATATATTTTAATATAACTTTTAATCATGTCATTTTTTAAAATTATATGTGTGAGCATTTTTTTTTAAATGGTATTATAACATATCTTCACTCTTTGCCCTTGTTGTCTATATTTTTCCCATAAAATTTTTGAGGCTTGAATGTCAAGGGATCTTCCCATACAAATAGATCTCTTCTTATTTCCCATGCGTTGACTATGAGCCTGATTTTGTGAGGTATAAGGTAGCTGGCAATAGTGCAAGCTTGTCTAGATTCATGGGGCAATATAAACGACCCTGCAGGATATAATATAAATATCTCTTTATGCATGGTTATGATGTATGGGCTAGTGGAATGACATTTATGAAATAAAGACAAATAGAAAGGATCCAAAACTAAATAATAACAAAAATAATTAAAATTAATTTTTAGTTCCCTATGAAATCATCTTTGTTGAAGCAATAACTTCCTATTGGATGCAAATTCTATGACTAGGTTACTTTTTTTACCTAAAAAAATAAAAAATACGAGGACCGACAAATGGCCCAAGGCCACAAAAGATGAAAAATTACACAAACAAAAGATAAATAGATGAAATAAAACTTCAAATGGATGAGTAGATGGGACATCAACATAAACAAATGCCCAAATCTTAACAAAAAATTAAAAAAATTATGTGAATGAAAAGTTCATAATAGTGATGTGAATGAAGACTATAAGCTTGTAACGATGACACTATATTATAGAGTTAAACCAAATTATGAGAATTACAAAAAATATTATATAGGGGCTTAAATTAAATGGAGAGAAAATATCCTCAGAACTTAACTAAGGACTAGCTCCCATAGGCTAAGATGTGAAATAAGTAGATGGAAGTCACCTAAAGAGCAATAGGATGAAATTATTTTTATTTTATGCACTAAAGGGTGGTCAAAATAGATGAGCATTGCATCTTTGATGTCTAAAGTATACGAACATTAAAACCAAATATGTGAAAACATTAAGAGTTGGCTCCATGTAGAACTATTTGAAGAAAACAAAATAATTTTTTTTGGGCATATGTTAACTCAAACTAATAAAAGGAGGATCAAAGTTATAAAGGACATAGTTGGGCCCCCGAGTCTTTGAGTGGTTGGATAAATCAATGTAATTGGTGGTCCCATAGACCATTTGGTCTCATCGATGTAATTAAAATCATTTCATTTCACAATTTAATGTTTTCTCTTGGGTGAAATTTAGTTTGTATTATTTTTAATATTTATATTTTGAGCTTTGTGTTTTCATCTCCACTCTCCTTTCTATATTTTGGTCGTGTTCTGGAAAAAGTAATAGAGGGAAGAAAAGGATCTCGAGAAGAATAAGGGTGTCAAAATGCGAGGATGGGACAATCTGTCGTCATAGATGTTATAATGAGCCCTGTTGAGCATGCCCATCTAAAAGGTTGTTTCATCCTTCCTCAGACATGTGTTGCTAGAAACATAATGTTGAGATAGCAGGAGTAATGTGTTAATATGTAAGAAACTAGTTCTTCAATAGGAACCAACATTTCTATGACTATTGTCATATTTTGAATGGATCGAAAACGTTACTTGTCAATCCTCCTCATTGCAGGTGTTTTTGATGTCATTGTAGGTGGTTTTTAAAAAATTTGTTGGAATGTTTCCATACTTCCTTACAAAAATGCTTATCTTCATCATATTTAATTAGAATTTAATATTTTTTAACTGTTGTCAAAGTTAATGTTTTGTTATTTGTAGGTATTTTTTGTCGAAGTTAATGTTTTGTTATTTGTATGTATTTTTTGCCCATTTTAATATTATTAATATATATAGCATCTAAGTGTTAGACTTATTAATTTAATTTTTAGTTTTTAATTTATTTAAATTATTTTATATATTTATATTTTATTTTAAAAGATATATAATAAAATTAAAATTTAAGAAATGATGTTTTTAAGATCAAAATTTAAAATAGGAAAAATTCAAAACTTTTGATATTTGATTAGCATTTTTTTACTTCCTCAAAATTTAACTTTCATTGATTTTATTATTATATTGTTAATATTTTATTAAATTTTGTGTTACTACTCTTTTATTTCTTAATTTTTTAACTTTCATATAGTTTTATTTCTATAACGTTAATATT
The DNA here is from genome assembly GCA_037957365.1 of Torreya grandis. Lineage (NCBI taxonomy): Eukaryota > Viridiplantae > Streptophyta > Pinopsida > Cupressales > Taxaceae > Torreya > Torreya grandis. Next base: position 1,189,399 of record JARHVA010002960.1, on the reverse strand, counting down.
ATATTATTTTGGCACCATTATATTCCTTTTTTAACCATTAATAATATATTCACGTGTCTTACAACCTTTTAATAGTTTTTCTCATTACGTTTTCATTATCATTGTGGTTTTCTCATTTGTAGAAACATAGCCCCCGAGTATGCTTCGGTCATATGACATGATAGACCAGGAATTGAGGGCAGAGGAGTATTGAATAAGATCAACTTCATTCAGAATTTTGCTTGGTATTGGAAAGAAGAAATTATGATGTTGCAATAGAAAAGTTCCGGCCAATTAAGAATCACCATAAGCACACAACAAAGGCAAAATTATGGTCTTAGAGAGAGAATTTGGTTTAAAAGTTACTCTTTTGGAGAGTAAACTGAATAATTTTTTGATATTATCAAAAGGGGTTAAAAATTTTCATTCTGATCATGAAATGTGTGATGAAAGTGCTTAGAATGATGAATTTGTTGAGGTAAAACACTCCTCTAAAAAAAACATGGTAATTATGTTTTCAAGAGAGGAGAATGTAGTTCTGCTTTCTTGCTTGAAGGCCTTGTTTTAGATAATCAGGATTAATTTGAGGGAAATTTTGGAATACTTGGAGAATGAGGCTACTTTGTGTCTTAGAAAGTAGAAAAAACCAAAGTTTTTGGTAGCTCTTACTACAAAACACGGCATAGGTTTTGCAGGTTGTTATACTGTTAGCTTGTTGCATTGGCGTTGTTATCAAATTACGGGTAATTGAGGGTGTGAGGGTGTATCAGCGTAGCGATCTAGTCATATCGATGGTTTTTTTTCTTGTTGTAGAAGATCAGTCCTAACAATAATATTTTCAAAACTTGGTAAATGTCAAAGGCCTATTGAAGACTTTCTTGCCGGGAGAGGTGATGGTTTCTCGATTTTGACATGCAATTGTATAGGAAGAGATTGGTGGCTTTTGAGGTTTCTATTGGAAAAACTGTAATTATTCATAGCTGGGTATTTATTGTCCAAATATTTTGTTATCACTTCTTATTTTATATCGTTGTCCAAAAGGATTTGCAATTAATGTTTTTAACTGATGTTAGATTTAACATGTGTGAGTTGTAACTACACATTAACTCCTAATTATTGTCTAGAGCTCAGCGCAGTCTAGAAAAGAGGGAGAGGAGTTATTTTCTTATGTGCGCAGTAGCAGGAGTCTTTTTGTGTGCGTACAGTAGTAGGAAGGGCAGAGTATAATCAGAGAAGAGCAGAAATTCAAGAACAAAGGAAACACTGTGAAAATACAATATTATGTGCAGTTGTAGCTGTTGTGTGTTTTGTTCATAAATATTTATATATAGTTGAAGCTAATTTTAAGTGCAGATTTGATTTCATAAACAACTGTCCCTGTTCTGTTTATCTTGCTATTAATTTTTTGCTATGAATTTTTTGGGTTGTTATCTTTATATCCCTCATTATCTTTATGAAAAAAAAACATTTACAAGCGAAGTTGTAAATGAAACATGTGGAAATATTATGAGTTGTTAGGTTGTGGAGCTAAAAGCTTCAAACCCTTTGCAAACTGTGGAACAATGGTTGCTGAGATCCAGGGAAACCAGCGTCGGCAGCAGGATCGACGTCGGCAGAGACCAGTGCAGAAGGCCACCGGCGACGGCAGGAAGTCGGCCGACGTCGGCAGAACCAGACAAGCAGGGACCGACGTCGGTCGCCTGTGTGTTCCAAACTGCTCGTTTCACGGACAGTTAGTTAAGTGAACGAAGAGTTTGCATGTTGAGACCAGTCAGAGTCTTGCGCTGCGAGGACAATTGTCTAAATTAAGAGTCTAAGTTATTGTTTGAGTTAGGGATCTATTTATAGACCCATTGGCATGTATTGTTAAGATATGAGATAGAAAGGAAGAGTTCTTTCTAGTTGTCAGATCTGTGAGTTGCAGGTTGTTGCAAGCTCATTGGGGATCTACATGTAAGTTTGGTCTTTGAATTGCAGGTTGCAGGTTCATGAGAGATCAGCTTGAAGTGCTATAGAGTGCTTGGTGTACCGGCAGGGTTATTACTGACTGGTTGGTGAGGTGAACACCAATTTGTGTGTGAGTTGGTTGTTGGGACCTTTCTTGTGTAGGAGAGTGTGTGTGAGAAGAATTACTGTACACTTGAGGTGTGGCGATCCTCTGTAAGGTGAAAGAGTGTGGCGGCTCTTTGTTGTATTCTTTTCTGTATAGTGTTAATACAAGATAGTGTATTGTCTCTCATATTCTGTGCTATTGATGAATTTTAGTTACTTGTGTTTCTGGTTATTTCCGCATATTCAATTGCTTATATTTGGTAATCATACTGTGCTCTTTCTGAGGAGCAAGATCCTAACAGGTGGAATTAGAACAGGTGTGTTTGTTCTTGGATTTACCTCCCCCTTATCTAACAAGTGGTATCAGAGCCTTGGTTGTAGGTTCAAAAGCTGATACCTAACAAGTGGTATCAGAGCTTTTGGTTGGGATACTAACAGATTGGTGTAGATCTGGGTAGTGTGTTTTGATTACAGGTTACTCACAGGGTTTCTGTTTGAGTGGGAGTTGAGCAATGGCAGAAAACAGTCAACTACGAATGGAAAAGTTTAATGGCAAGAACTACCAATTATGGAGGATGCAAATTGAGGACTATCTGTATCAGAAAGATTTGTACTTACCGTTGGGTGGGGTTGCTAGCAAACCCTTGGATATGAAAGATGAAGAATGGGAGGTTCTTGATCGGAAGGCTCTGGGATCTGTTAGATTGAGTCTTGAATCATCTGTGATTTTCAGCTTATCACAGTGTAAGACAACGGTGGAGTTGATGAAATCTTTGGCAAATTTATATGAAAAACCCTCGGCTTCTAATAAGGTATTTCTTATGAAGCGTTTATTTAATTTGTAAATGTTGGAAGGTGGATCTGTTCATAGCCATCTTAGTGATTTTCATGGTTTGATAAACCAGTTAAGTTTCGTCAATATTGTATTTGATGATGAAATTAGAGCTCTCTTAATCTTGTGTTCATTACCTGAAAGTTGGAAAGGTTTGGTAATGGTAGTTTCTAATACTGTGTCTCCTTCAAAAGTCTTAAAAGTGGATGATGTTGTGAGTGTGATCTTGAACGAAGAGATACGCAGGAAAAGCACAGGTGAATCATCTGGAGATGCTTTGAGTGTTGAAGGAAGAGGAAGGCCAAGAGAGAAGATAGAGCGTGGGAGATCAAGGTCGAAGATGGGCAAGAGATCCAAGTCCATGTATGGCAGAATAACCTGCTGGAAATGTGGAAAGCAAGGGCACTTAAAGAGAGATTGTAGATCGGGTACAGATAGCATGAAGAACATGGAGAAGAAGCAAATGTTGCGGGTTACGTTGCACAAGATGCTCTGGTATGTTCTTTGGATAAAGTAGAATCTTAGGTATTAGATTCTGGTGCCTCTTTTCATGCATCCCCACATAGAGAATTTTTTCATGAGTATGTCCAGGGAGATTTTGGAGAAATTTGTGTAGGGGATGGTAAACCTTGTCAGATTGTTGGCAAAGGCAAAGTGAAGTTGAAATTGCAGACAGGTGACACATGGGTGTTAAAGGAGGTCATGCATGTCCCAGTTCTAGAGCGAAACTTGATTTCTGTTAGAAGTTTGGGTGAAGAAGGTTGCACAGTAACTCTCACAGCGGACTCTTGGAAGGTTACCAAAGGTACACTTGTTGTAGCTAGAGGTAAGAAAGTAAGTACGCTTTATCTATCTACTTGTACTACTGATTCTCTTTTTGGGTTTTCTACTTCAGTTGTAGATTCGGAGATGTGGCTTAATAGGCTTGGTCACATAGATAAGAAGGAGATGCTGGTTCTTGAGTCAAAGAGTATGCTTTCAGATTTGGAAGGCATGGATCGTGGTTTCTGTATGCAGAAGAAGAAGGTGAGGTTTCTTGAGGAATCCGATGTTAGTGACAAGAACAGGAAAGCCTTGGTTTTCAAAGAGAAAGTGACGGACAGAGTTCAGCACAAGGTGCAGAGGAATTCTGAGCAGAGCAAGGGTGATTTGGACAAGGGTTTGATCCAAAAGGAGCTCACGGGAAAAAGTCAGGTCTCACAAGAAAAATACAGAGACCGACATCGACAGGAAAACCGGCGTCGGTGTCCAGACAGGGACCGACGTCGGCTATGTGCAGCTCGACGTCGGTGACTTGGGGCAGACAGAGACCGGCGTCAGCCAGGGGAAACTGACGTCGGCAGGGAGGCAGTCGCAGGAAACCGACATCGGTCGGCTGTAGACTGAGATGTGACCGGCATCGGTCACTGAGACGAATTTTGGGTGGACAGCAAGCTGTCATGGAGTCTCAAGCGCCCATATGGAGGACTGAAGGTGTAAGTAAGTTCTTAAATTTGTCATTTCCCTTCTTTACACTACTTGTTGCTCACTTATGGCATAGAACCAGGAAGTTGTTAAAGAAGCAGAATAGGTAGATCCAGGAAACAATGGGAGCTTGGCATGGATGAGGATGTGATTCCTTGGAGGAGAACCAAACAGGTGCTTTGGGTAGTGTTGCCAGCTGAAAGTAAGCACTGAGAAACGAATGGATGTTAAGAATAAAGAAGAGCGAAAATGGATACGTGAGATGGAAGATCAGGGTATTTGATCTTGTATTAGCTGCAGGGCAATGGAGGTTTGATCATTGTGTTTTTCTTTACCAGGTTGGATAGTATTAGCTACACTATCCTATTTCTGTATGATGTGCTTGTTGCAGGGTTACATATACAGGGATTGCTGAACTAAAGGTAAAGCTAGTTCAGGTGTTTGTCATGGAGAATCTGGGAGCAGCAAGATTCTTTGGCATGAGTGTGTTCTAGAGACATGGAAGGTCATATGTTGACTTTGCTTCAGGATGATTGTGTGAAACCGGTTAGCACGCCGATGGTTAGACAATTCACAGAACAGGTGTCTTGATTCACATAATGAGGTTGAGTGCATGGTATGTACTAAACCTGAGTTTTCCCAAGCAGTGGGAGTTGTCACAAGTTAGGAGCCAATCCGAGAGAGAACCATTGGAGGGCACTTCAGTGGATTCTTACAGGGACTAGTAGCAGGTGCACATGCTATGCAGGTTCAGGTTAATTTCTACATGGTTGTAGATGTGGATGTGGCAGGTAATTTGGATGACAGGTTTTGCACCACGGATTTTGTGGTGGTTGGTCTTCAAGGGTGATTTTGAAGATGGATACATAGCCAAAGGAACAAACTAGACGGTGTACAGGTACATGTACAGATTGCAGTTGTTTATCTCCAAGTGGGAGATTGTTAGGTTGTGGAGCTAAAAGCTTCAAACCCTTTGCAAACTGTGGAACAATGGTTGCTAAGATCTAGGAGAACCGGCGTCGGCAGCAGGACCGACGTCGGCAGAGACCAGTGCAGAAGGCCACCGGCGACGGCAGGAAGTCGGTTGACGTCGGCAGAACCAGACAAGCAGGGACCGACGTCGGTCCCCTGTGTGTTCTAGAACTGCTTGTTTCATGGACAGTTAGTTAAGTGAACGAAGAGTTTGCATGTTGAGACCAGTCAGAGTCTTGGGCTGCGAGGACAATTGTCTAAATTAAGAGTCTAAGTTATTGTTTGAGTTAGGGATCTATTTATAGACCCATTGGCATGTATTGTTAAGATATGAGATAGAAAGGAAGAGTTCCTTCTAGTTGTCAGATCTGTGAGTTGCAGGTTGTTGCAAGCTCATTGGGGATCTACATGTAAGTTTGGTCTTTGAATTGCAGGTTGCAGGTTCATGAGAGATCAACTTGAAGTGCTATAGAGTGCTTGGTGTACCGGCAGGGTTATTACTGACTGGTTGGTGAGGTGAACACCAATTCTGTGTGTGAGTTAGTTGTTGGGACCCTTTTTTGTGTAAGAGAGTGTGTGTGAGAAGAATTACTGTACACTTGAGGTGTGGCGATCCTCTGTAAGGTGAAAGAGTGTGGCAGCTCTTTGTTGTATTCTTTTCTGTATAGTGTTAATACAAGATAGTGTATTGTCTCTCATATTCTGTGCTATTGGTGAATTCTAGTTACTTGTGTTTCTGGTTATTTCTGCATATTCAATTGCTTATATTTAGTAATCATACTGTGCTCTTTCTGAGGAGCAAGATCTTAACAGGTGAAATTAGAACAAGTGTGTTTGCTCTTGGATTTACCTCCCCCTTACCTAACATGAGTGTTATTGTCAGAATCAAGAGAGCATACAAAAAACAAGAACTCAAACAAATAAATAAGAACTCAATCCAATTGCTACAACAATTTCTTGAAAGAAAGAGATTTTATTGATCTTCAATTTTCTTTGCTTACAATGATGTGCCCTTAGGGTCTTTAAATAAATTTGAATCCATACAATAATTAGAAAAACAAACTCAAGACTAATTTTAGTCTTTACATGCAAACTAACTCTCTAACAAATTCTCTAATAGTTTAACTAACTGTTTGTTAACTAACTGAATGCTCAACTAACTAATTGCTCAACTATACATAACTGCTTGCATGCATGAGGAGTGGAGAAATTAACTCCAATACAATTGAGTTTTTAACACTCCCCCTTAATTTCTACCACTTACAATTTTAGCATTTACAATGCCTAAATTATGTCTCAAATAATCAAAGGTCTCTTTTGGTAATGCCTTTGTAAATATATCTGCCAATTGATCTTTAGATCTGCAAAAGTCCAGATGGATTTCTCCATTGTTCACTAATTCTCTGATAAAGTGAAATCTTGTATCAATGTGTTTGCTCTTGTGAAACACATGATTTTTTGATAATGCGATTGTTGATTTGTTATCACAGAAGATTGGTGTTGACTCCTTCTATGCTTGTAATAAATCTTTCAATATTCTTCTCATCCAAGTTGCTTGACATGCTCCTGATGTGGCTGCAACATACTCTGCTTCAGCTGATGAAAGTGTCACTATAGGCTGTTTTTTGGATGCCTATGTGACCACGCCTGTGCTTAAAAGAAAGGCATGCCCAGAAGTACTCTTTCTATCATCAACGCTACCTGCAAAATCACTATCTATAAAACCAATCAAACTAAAATCGTTAGTTGTGAAATATAAAATTTCATATTCTGTAATTCCTGCCACATATCTCAATATCCTTTTTCCAACTTGCCAATATGAGTCTTTCGGTGACTCCATGAATCTTGAGATTAAACTAACCCTATAACTGATATCTGGTCTTGTAGCTGTAAGATACATCAAACTGCCAACTAGTCTTTTGAATATTGTAGAATCAACATTAGAACCTTGGTCTTCTTTGCTAAGTTTAGTCCCTGTAACAACTGGTGTAGGTGTTGGTTTACAATTCAGCATCTTAAATCTCCTTAACACATCCTTTGCATATTTAGTTTAACAAATAAATATTCTTTTCTCTGATTGTACAACTTCTATTCCCAAAAAATACTTCATTAATCTCAAATCTGTCATTTCAAATTCTTTCTTCATTGCTGATTTAAAAGTGTCTACAGACAAATTTTCAGTAAAAATCAAATCATCAACATATAAAAACACAATCAAAATATGACCTTCTTTGTTGATTTTTGTGTACAAAGTAGGCTCACTATCGCTTCTGTTGAATCCATTGTTTAACATATAAGAATCAATCCTACTATACCATGCTCTTGGTGCTTGCTTGAGACCATAAAGAGCCTTCTTCAATCTGTAAACTTTTTCTTCATGTCTTTGTACTTCATAACCTGTGGGTTGTTTCACATATACTTTTTCATCTAAAAAACCATTCAAGAAAGCGGATTTTACATCCATTTGATATACATACCAATTATTTTGAGCAGCAACTGATAAAACCATTCTAACAGTATCCAATCTAGCAACTGGTGCAAATGTTTCATTATAGTCAACTCCATGTTCTTGTGCAAAACTTTTTGCTACTAACCTTGCCTTGTGCTTTTCAACATTTTCATTTGCATCAAATTTAGTCTTATAAACCCATTTGACTCCAATACAATCCTTACCTTCAGGTAGAGTAGTTAAATCCCATGTTTGATTCCTTTCAATAGCATTCATCTTTTCATCCATTGCTTTTAGCCAATGTTTCTCATTAACTGCTTCTTCATAATACATAGGGTCATGAGTGAAAAGAGCAAAATTTGAAACCAAATCTAATTTCTCTTCTTGATTATAAATTTCACTCAAATTTCTCATTTTCTTACATTTAATTCTTGATCTTAAAGTAGCAAGAGTTGGATCTGATTCATCACTTACTTGTGAATTTGGAGTAGGGTGACATGCATGACTAGATAATTCACCTTGTTCAAACCTCCTAGGTGTTCTTATTGGAGTTCTTGTCCCTGCTTGTGGAGAGGATTGTCCACCTTGAAAATTTTGTTCTTCAGAAACTTCTTCATTCTGTGGAATTGGTGCTCCAAATGTGATGATGCTACCATCCCATGCTTCTGCTTCCTTAAATTCAATATCTCTACTAATAATCACTTGCTTTGAAATTGGGTTATATAACTTATAATCTTTTGACTCTTCACTATAGCCAATAAAAATGCATTTCTCAACTCTATCGTCAAGCTTTCTTCTCAATTTAGATGGTATAAGAGAATATGCAACACAACCAAAATTTTTGAAATGAAATACACTATATTTCTTACCACTCCATGCTTCTTGTGAAATTCGATTTTTGACACTCTTTGTTGGGCTTCTATTCAGAATATACACTGCATATGCTACTACTTCTGCCCAATATTTATTTGACAAGTGTTTGGCTTTCAACATGCTTCTTGCCATTTCCATGATTGTTCTATTCTTTCTTTCTGCTACACCATTCTGCTGTGGTGTGTACCTTGTAGTCAATTGCCTTTTGATGCCATGATACCTGCAAAAATATTGAAATTGATTAGACATATATTCACCTCCTCTATCTGATCTAAGTACCTTGATATAACGGCCGCTCTGCTTTTCAACTATTGCCTTGAATTCTTTAAACTTTTCAAAGGCTTCAGAATTATTCTTGAAAAAGTATATCCATGTCTTTCTGCTAAAGTCATCAATGAAGGTTAGAAAATAAGTACTACCTCCTAATGATGTAGTTTGCATTGGTCCACATAAATCACTATGGACTAGCTCCAATATTACCTTTGCTCTATATGAGCCTCTTACTGGAAAGCTCTCTCTATGTTGTTTTGCCAAAATACAACTGTCACATGAACTTCTTGGCTTTTCTATTGGTGGTAAACCCTTCACCATATTTTTCTTCTATAACAAATTTAAACCTCCAAAATGTAAATGTCCATACCTTAAGTGCCATAGCCATGATTGGTCTAGCTGCATGGATTTGAAGTGGGCTTCCTCTTCTCCTTAGATGCACTGAATATGAAGAGGGAATATGCGATTCTTGGTCATCTCCACTTTTCCTATCAACCTGTCACTTGAAAACTTGTCCAATATTGTGCAAACATTATCCATAAAGAATACTCTGTAACCTTTCTGCACTAACTGACCAACACTCAAAAGATTATGCTTTAGTCTAGGTACAAAATAAACATCAGGTATAAACCTTCTTTCACCATTTTTGGCCAAAACATTTATGACACCTTTACCCATGACATCCACTGTGATATCATTTCCTAATTTCACTTCTGATTTTACAGAATCATCAAGACTAGCAAAAAATTCTTTATTCCCTGTCATATGATTACTGCATCCACTATCTAAGAACCAAATATCTCTAGCTTTTTCTTGAGTAACATTACAAGTAAAAAACATGCTTCTAGGATTAGAACTAAATTCACCTGGATTAGAACTAGATTCACCTGTGTAATTAGCATTCTGCTTGTACACATATCCTTGTTTACTTCTACAGTCACTTGCATAATGACCATATTTCTTGCAGTAATAACATTGAACATTAGATTTATCAAACCTCTGTGAACCTTTTTGGAAGTGATTGTTTCCACGTCCTCTTCTGCTGTAGTTTTGATTGTTGTGTTCACCTTCATCTGAATTGTTCCTTCCATATCTGCCTCTTCCTCTTCCTCTGAAGTTTGACCTTGCTCTTCCTCTTCCTCTACCAACTAATACCTGTGACTTGAAGGCATTCTCAAGAGAAGTATTATTCCTATTCATTCTAGATTCATGTGTTAACAAAGAACCCATTAATTCATCTACAGATAATTGTTCCAAATCCTTGGTTTCCTCAATAGCTACAACTATTGCATTAAATTTACTGGGTAAACATCTGAGTATCTTTTCTATAATCTTTTGATCCGTCATAGTTTCTCCATTAGATCTAATTTGATTCACTATATTCAACACTTGACCCATAAACTGGTCTATAGATTCTGATTCATTCATTTGTAAATTTTTAAAAGTTCTCATAAGAGATTGCAATTTGGCAATTTTTACCTTTGTATTACCTCTATAGTTAGTTTCCAAGATTTTCCATGCCTCTCTGGATCTCGTTGCTGCTGCAACTCTGGAAAAAATAGATTCATCCAATCCCTATTGGATGAGAAATAAAGCTTTTGCATCTTTCTTCCTTTCTCTTTAAGCTGGTCTTTTTGTGCTTGATTTAATACTAGATGGGCTGCCTCGTCCTGCGGTTCTACAAAACCACTCTCTACCAAATCCCAAACATCTTGTGAGCAAAATAAAGTTCTCATCTTAATTGCCTAGAAATCATAATTCTTACCTTTGAAAACGAGAATTTGAGGCTGTGAAATATTGTTGTTCGCTGCCATTTCTGACTAAATTCTCTTTTCTAGTTTGTTATTTCTGAAACACAGTCGCCGACGTCGGATACACTGCCGCGATTGGTCGATAATACTGCCGATGTCGGTTAACTCTACCGATGTCGATCTCTGCGCTGCTTGCTGGCAATTCCTGCGCCCGACTGCTTCGCTCTCCTTTATTCTTGTCGCCTCCTTGCTGGCTGCTTTCCTAACCAGGTGCTTCTGCCACAACCTGGGCTCTGATACCAATTTGTCAGAATCAAGAGAGCATACAAAAAATAAGAACTCAAACAAATAAATAAGAACTCAACTCAATTGCTACAGCAATTTCTTGAAAGAAAAAGATTTTATTGATCTTCAATTTTCCTTGCTTACAATGATGCGCCCTTAGGGTCTTTAAATAGATTTGAATCCATACAATAATTAGACAAACAAACTCAAGACTAATTTTAGTCTTTACATGCAAACTAACTCTCTAACAAATTCTCTAATAGTTTAACTAACTGTTTGTTAACTAACTGAATGCTCAACTGCAGCGAACTGCTTGCATGCATGAGGAGTGGAGAAATTAACTCCAATACACTTGAGTTTCTAACAGTTATCTATTCTATCTTTGTCTATTATTTTGTCTCTGGACGGGGGAATGACAAAGAATCCTCTAAAATCATATGGTGTTCATTGTCTTTATATTGAATTCAACTCCAGTGCATTTATATAATTTTTTATTGGCTATCCAAAGTTTATTTTGATAGGGTATAGAAGATAAAGATGTGTAGAAGATTTACAAATCCATTGCTTTCAAATTAAGTTTAGGGAAATCTTTTCTATTCCACGCTGTAGATGCATTACATTGAGGTCGGAAAGAAGTAAGAGAAGTGGGAAACCAAATAAATAGAAGGGAGGCGGAATACATTGAGATAGGAAACTAGAAACAGGAGTGGAAGAACACAACATAATCTACTTGTAATCTAAGTGGAATATTGAATCTACTTAGAGATTGAAATCCAATTTGAAGGAGGGAACAGCATAAAGATTAACTTTCCGAGGAATACTGGTTCTAAATATTTCAGTCATATCCAAGTGTGATGGATCTTTGTTGCCTTCAAGCGACCAGTCGAAACAATGCATTAGCTGAGCCAAGACAACTTGAATGTTCTTGGTGGCAAGGAGAGCCCCCGGGCAACCTCTCCTTCCAGCACCAAATGGGAGCATGTGGAACTCTTTGCCTTTGCTATCTGTATCTTTTCCCATAAACCTTTCAGGGTTGAACGTCAAGGGATCTTCCCATACAGCCGAATCTCTTCCGATTGCCCATACGTTGACTACAAGCCTGGTTTTGTTAGGTATATGGTAGCCGGCAACGGTGCAAGCTTGTCTAGACTCATGGGGCAGCATCAACGGCCCTGCAGGATGTAATCGGAACGTCTCCTTAACCACACATTGCAGGTATTCCATACTTACGAGATCACAGTCCCTTACCATGCGTTGCTTGCCCACCACAGATTCAATTTCTTGTTGTAGCTTCTTGGCTACATGGGGGTTTCTCACCATTTCACTCATCGCCCATTCTAACGTAACAATGGTGGTCTCCAATCCGCCGAGGAACATATCCTGTAACATACATATGAACATATTATTATAAAAGAGAGAGAAATAGAATGGAAGATGGAGAGATAGAGAGAGAGATGTACGAACGTACAAAAATAGTGGCCTTAACGTGTTCTCGGGTGATTTTGATGCCATTGGTGCTCTCTGTCTCAAACCCGAGCAGCACGTCAACCAAGTCCTTAATACGGTGAAGATTAGGATTAGGAGAGTCCATTTGGGCATTCCGGTCCACATGTTGGTCAATGATTTTTCCAACAACTTGGTCGAAGAAATGGTGAGCCTTTGTCATTCGACGCTTCATACCTCTCAAGTCGTCAAGCCAATCTCCGTAAGGGAAAAAGTCGGCGATGTTGAAAGCGCCCACCATGTCTGTGACCTCCTTTACCATCTGGGTAAGCTCGTCGCCACTGCCAACCAAATCAGAATAAGCGAGGGAGTTGGTGCCTGCCAGAATTCGCCACATTATAGCGGAGACGACAGAGGAAATGGCGTGGGTGACATTGACAGCAACTTTGCCGTGCATGCTCTTCTCCCAAATGGAACGCACGCCCACAGATGCCTCTTCCTCCCTCACAGCCGTGAAGGACTCCACTCTCTTCGTACTCAGCAACTCCATCACGCTTATTTTCCTCATGTGTCTCCAGAAATCTCCGTAAGGAGCCAATCCCGGATCATTTTCACCATACGCCACATATTTTGCAGCGGCCGTTACTGGTCGGTTAGCGAAATCCAAATCGTGAGTTTTCAAGATCTCTTTTGCCATCTCTGCAGAAGACACCACTAGGGCCGGGTTGAATCCCAACCTCATGAACATCAACGATCCATGCTTGTTAGCAAGGTCTGCAAGAGAACGGTGAGGCAGCTCTCCCAACTGATGCAGGTTCCCTATGATAGGCCATGCTAATGGCCCAGGGGGCAATGGTGCCAATCTCTTTGCATTTCCTTTCTTTACCAACGCAATTATTATCAATAACACTGTGAATACCACCGGCAGTAATATCACAGGAGGAAATGAAAAAGCCATTGCCATTGCTACAATTGTGCCACTGCCATTTGCCTCCAGTTTGTCTCCTATTTATACGTTGCAATTGCAACACTAAGCTGCCTACGGTCAGAAAGGACAAATCATAGAATCTGGGTGCAGCAGATAACTATTGCATTGGGGCTGTTATCAAATTGCGGGTAATTGAGGATCCCCTGTATCAACGATAGCGGTCTATTCATATCGATGCATCGATGCCTGTTTTTTCAAAGTGGTATATTCATTTTAAAAGCAACACCAATGGTTCCACTTTGTATGGCAAAATTGGATACGTTTATTATAAACCCTCCGAACATAAAAAATGAAAGAAAGAAATAAAGAGAGAGCAGGTAAACTTAACCCTTTGATGGCTAAGTAAACCTTCCTTACATTTTGCACTTAATATTTGAGTCTTTGTTAATTAATATTTCATTGACTGGTGAATATTTCAAGAAGTGAATGCTTTTTTTTTTTTACGAATATTAAAAAAATTAATATTTTTATATGTATGATTAATAAAAATATATTATAATATTTATTAATTAATTTAAAATTGTATTGATATTATTTTTAAATATTTTTTATTTCAATTATTTATTAAATAATTAATTATATGAGATTAGAGTCATTTTAAGTTTCAAAATTACACGTAAATAATTATTAAATAAGATTAAGAGTCAAGACCATTAAAAAGTAACATTTATTTATCGGTTATCAAAAAGTAAGTATACTTGTTTTCTTTTTTCTTTTTTAATTAAATTATCTTATTATAAAATTATTCAATTTTATCATAGAAAATGATATTCATGATGTTATTTTAAAAATCAATATAGCACTTTGAAAATATTATTGATATGGCATAATTTGTTTTATGACCTCTCTCATCTTTAACAATCAAGATGGTATATTGATTTATATTACATTGACCTAACATCCATAAATATTACTTAGACTATAAATATCTAAATACACTATGTTATCCTATTGCCTCTATTATCAAATTTCATTCACAACATTAAGGTTTAAAATCCCCCCAACACCAACCATCTTACTACGAGCTAAAAATAAAAGGGAAAATAACCCTTTTTCTGAAATATCACTTACTATCACAACCATCTTTTGAAATTTTACTACATAACACTTACTAAGGTTTATTACTTTATTTTGGAGAGTTATTAGAAGTACTCTTCTTCATCCTTCAACTCAAATCTATCAAGAATATTTTGGATAAACTCTTAAAAGTTATGTATTTGGTCATGCCCTTGTGTTATTAGAACATGATACCACCAATCATATGAAACACCTTCTTAATGTAGAGTAGAAAATTGAATGGCCTCATTCTCCTTCATAGGTTTGAGATCAAGGTAGGTTTGTAATTTTTACAACCAATTCCAAGATAAAATTGTATCACCACCATCATAGGTAGGAGATAATAGTTTACTCGACTTATTTTTCATATCCTTCATTCCACCACTTTGATTATTTCATTTTCCTCTTGGGTGTGTGTCTCCCTTTTTCATTTTTACAAACTTCTCATACAGAAGAATAGCTTTGAGAACTTCATCTAAATTCATGTATGCATTATATATCACTATTGCTTCTGCAACAACTTATCTATTGGGTTGAACAGGTGAAATTATGTTTTCTTCCTCTTATGGTATGAATTTGGGGTTTGTTTTATTTTAAATGGAATGACCTATAGATATATTGCTCATAGGTGAGCCTTCCCTTCTAGGAATAACTCCCAAATTTAATTAACTCACAAGTTTCCCCATCACCTCTGTCAACTCTCTCTAACCAGAATTTATGTTCTCCAAGGTGTTGTAGAATTGGTCTTCTCTCTCTTCATATGTCAATATTCATTTTCTCCTTTCACTTTCATCCATAATTTATTCTACAGATTTTAATTTCTACACTTGTAACTTCTTATGTACCCTTCTAAAATATCTAATTTCTCTTTCACTAGGAAACATCCATTCTTAAAACCCTACCAGATAAAAATATCCAAGATATAATACTACTGTCATGTCTCCTTACTTAATTTAACATAAAAAATATTACATCTGAAATCAATTTACATTAGGAAAAAATTATGTGTGATTTATGCCCTTTTTTATATTAGCTAGTGAAGCTAGATTTTGATATTTTTTGTGAAATACGATAAGTAATCAAACCCAACACATATGGAACCTTTATTATATTAAATTAATTCCAAAAACATTAAATATTATTTAAATAGACTCCCCACAACAATTTTGGATTTAAATACAAAGTTTAGGCAAAACCCTTGCTAGTTCCACATACATGCACTACAAAGACTGTTTAAAACACAACATCCATTTATGACAGTTATAAACCATATACACAACATAATAAAATACTAAATTAACCTAAACTAAAACTAAAAATACACCTGATAGATACTGAAACAAACCTATAGTTATGAAATAAACACCTTCAACTCCACTCACGCTAGTAATCTACATAAACACTAAATAATAGTTGAAATCTACACTCCTTAAAGATTTGTAAAAAATCATGTATGTAATTTTATATATGGATCACAAGGGTTTCATCCTAAAATCCTTGGAATCCTTGAATTTTCATCCAAATACCACCTTCATCCAATATTTTTCATTTTGGGATGATCTGAAGAACACTACATGCACATTATTCCATAAGAGAAAATCATTAGTTAACAAATGATTCTACCAGGGAATATTAATACATAAGAGGCCCAAGAGGGGTGAAAAAATAATAATTTATTTCTTTTGGAGAAAGTTTAAATGAGTTGAAAAAATCAACTAGTTTCCATCTTTATCCACCTTTCCAAAATTTACTTAGATCCTGCTCTTTCCACTTTTGATTCTATTTCTAAACTTGCCCAAATGTGAGCCACTTAAATGGAGGATAAGAATGAAACATGAATTATTAAGTTTCCTTGAACCCATATCATTATCCTTTCCTAGATAACCATGCCCCACATTTTCTAAAAAAAAATATTAATAACTTAATATTTAACCAGTCTTCTCCCATAGACTTTTCAGCTTGTCAATTGTATAATTATTTCAATTTTATTTTTCTTACTCCCCTCTAATTAAAAATTTGATTAATTAATTAATTATAAATGGGACATGACATGGAAGGATCTTAAAAACCCTATCAATATGATTTTATTCATTTCATCTAATGAGATTTGCATTGGGAAGTGGTCGGTGAACTTATTTGTTATAGGGTATATTGTTATCTTTGCTATCTTTGGTTACAAGTTTTGGAGGCTAGTTAGTGTGACACATTTCATATGTTCTCCCTATATCCTTGCAATGATGATTAATCTTGGGTGGTGTTTTATTCATTATGAGATATGTGTCATTTGTGTATGTCTTGTGTTTTCTTATTCATCTTATTTTGTGTTTATTGGTGGTGCTCTACCCTCCTGTTATATGGTGTCAATAAATAAAGAGGGAGGAAAAGGGGTTGTAAATAGTGCATCGATTTGTTTTTATACTAAAAATTAAAAAAGGGATCAAGATGTGAGGTTTGGATAATCCTCCTTTTGGGCATGACATTTTTAAGACATGTTGATGATGATCACCTTCAAAATGTTTTCAATCCTTCCTCAAATTATGCTTTGGTTTTCATATATGAGGTCATTGGATAAGAAATATTTTGAATTGAGGGTAGAATATGGTTTAAATAATAAATACGTTCAAAAAAATTCATAGTAATGTAAAAAATAATTATGTTATGTATACTTGTAGCTTATTTCTTAAGATGGTTCATAATCATAGCAAACACAACACAAAGGAATAAATTTCTATTCTAGTAAGTGAATCTTTTTAGAATTCAATTATTTAGAGAATAGATTGAATATATGTATTAATTTTTAAGGGGGAAAAATATTGAATGTTGATAGTGAAAAGGATGGGCGAAAATGTTGAGTGTGACAATGTTGTTGTCATAAATGATGTAGTGCCTCACCTAGCCTAAACTTTTCCTAGGCCCATGTCTAAGTATTAATTAGGGTTGGACCCATCATTGATTTATTTTATATGATTAGGATAATTATTTGTTTCATGTACCCTTTGATTATTTCATATTACATCACGTAAAAGAGATATATTATTATAGTTGTAATAAATAAGATTTTGACTACTATGATTTTGATTATATATCTTCATACCATAGAGGTGCCATGATGAGTTTAGTTTATGTGCAGTAATCAGGGGTTTCAAATTTATTCTAATTTTATATACCAATGATGAGATGAGTTTGTAGGTGTTCGTATTGAGACAATCATATGGTTATTTGAGTTGATGTGGTGAGAGTGGGAACTCTATATGTAGAAATATGTAGTGAGCATGGATCATGATATTGGATTAGCGATGGTACTCACCTTATATGCAATAGGTTATGTGGTACATTGGCCACATGGACATTTGAAACCTTATGCCTTGGTGGCATAAATACAAATAAGAAACATTTTTTTAGTGTGGACAATTATACACATGTTCATGGGATAAATAGAAAGGTAAAGATATAAAATGAGATGTGAATAAGTGAAGCCAAAGTATTTTTTATCACTAAAGTGAAATGGTGAAATTTTGATAAAGTGAATAAGGATACAATTATATATCAAATTTGTGATCACCAAAGACACAAACACAAGCCTAGTTATGGAAGCCACGATGGAAACATATTTTACAAAACATTAATGATAGAAAGAAAGGACACCATGTATAAAATGAAAAAGAGTTCACAAAATGGAAAGGGGTTGGTGAAAATTATAATGATGGTGGATCATGTGTAGTAGGAAGAGAGAGATTGTGGCATGAAAACATAATAAGTATGCAAGAAGTAAGTGTGAAAAGTGAATGAAGAAAATAGAATAAATCACAAGGTTAAAATATCATGGGGATTACCATTAAAAATTAAATAGGTTCCAACAATTAGGACAAGTGGCTCCAAAACTTAAAGGATGCAAAACTCTTTTGAAAAAAGGAGAAATATTTTAAATAATGCATTTGATGGAAATGAAGATCATCAATAGTAGACAATGACAGATCCTTGGTTTGGAATCTCACACATAGATTGGATTGTGGAAACCTATGTTAAATATCATAGTGGATTATAATATCATAATTTAATGGATCATACAACTTGATCATATCTTAATGTCTTCAATATGGCTTGATGGATTGAGCATGCAAAGGATTCCTCAGCACCACATTATGTACTATGTGAAAGCATTGTGAGGGTAGCCGAGTAGATATTGATACCAAATCATCCCTTCATTGGGTATCATCTGATGATCATGATAAGACTAATCAAGCTAGAAATTGAGCTTCTAAGTCATATGGTGCATGTGTTTTAACTTTTATCTCTATCTTGTTTTGTTTCATAAAATGTTTGAATTGTGATAATATTGATTTAGCATAGTAGTATATTCCATTCTAATGTTACAATGTTATATTTTATTTGGATTGCCAATACAATATGAATCCATAATAATGGTTTGACTAGACTGCTAATCATTATGATGTTGAAAGTTGCATTAACTATTGATTGTCTTTGGTTTTGTTATATGAAATATGCATGTTATTAAGTAGAGGAAATACTTAAAACATGAGATAAATAAATCCCTAGTATTAGAGTAGAATGATGGATTTCTCCTTCCTTAAGGGATATAACATAACCAGGCCACTATTGATTTACCGAACACATTATATAGATCCTTAGACTTCCAATATAAATAACTAGAGGAAGATGTAAATGATATAAAGTAGCTTTCAAAAGGTTATGAATGTGACTTCCAAAAACAAGAAATAAATCATAACCCCTAAGGCATGGCTATGTAAATGTTGGGATTAAAATGTGTCTCTTTCTGTCACTGCATTTGTTTGTGCAAAAAATTTAGGAAATCGTCGTGATTCCTCATTCACAACACCATGGACTATATATGTGAAACATAGTTGCAGAATTTGTTAAATGCTTAAGCCCATGATGAATACTTATAGCTTCACTAATTTATCCATTCTCAATTCATTTGAATGCATTAGGTTATGGCAATAAAACTAGCCCCAATCTTGACACTGAATGGACATGCATAAACTATGGGAAGACTATAATTTGAATGTTAGACTATAGGAGATCCAAATATTTTAGATCATGGACACCCACATTTTATGCATACTAAAATCACATTGAAAAATAAAGGTGAAAGATATGTTTCCTTCAAATTAATGTATTTTTTAGCTTCTCGCTTCTATTAGTATCTTTTTGTGTTTGATTAAGTTCGTACAACTAAGAATATACCTTATAATTTAGGAGCACAGGATCATTCCACTTAGTACAATCACACATATATAATTATAAAACATACAAATTTTTAAAAAAAAATTAAACAAAAAGATAACTAAGTCATAAAAGAAAAATTACCTTCCAACAATTCTTTAGTATTATAATGGTAGAAAATTATTATTTAGGTCTTTGTGTAAGTTATCCATCTATCATTGTAAAATAACCCTTATGCACAATTATGTCTAGCATGTATTTTTAAAAATGTCAGAATATAAAACATCACATAATCGTTCAAATTATTTGCTTACCAAAAAAATTCCCTCATCCAATAGTCTACCATATACATCTTTGATTTCCTTTACCAACCACACTTTTCATTTTTTTGGAAAAATCGACAAAGCAAACATCAATGTAATCTCTTGTCACCTTTTTTACTAAAATGTATTATCCGTTTTACATCCCCTACATCAAAGAATTATTAATGTTTTAGTACTTTCAAATATAAAGATAATAAAAGATAAATTTTAAAGATACATATAATTTAAAACATATTAACATACATGTCATTTCTAAGGAGGATTATATCATCGCAAGCATTTATGTAGATTATCCTATCCAAAAACAAGATTTCCTTAATACACCCACAATACTATGTATGTTTCTCATCATATTATGTTGTCTCTATGGTGGAAAATCAGCATGAAAAATATGCTTTGCATAAACATATTAGCGAATGATTAAACACGGCTTTTCACATTAAAATGTTAAAAATTATAATAATAGTATTAAAATTATAATAGAAGAGGTGAAAATATAATAGATAAGTATGCAAATAGAATATAAAAAAATAATAAGGATAATTTTTTTATAGAGTTGACAGGGGGATGAAATTGAGAGAGGTGCTTCTTAGCCTCTCTCCTCGGCCTGAAACACTAGATCTAGGTTTCCTTTACTTGAGTGTGTTCAGAGGGTGTCAATGGTGAGGGGATGAGGGGTGGGTCTCCATGTCACTTATGGGTTATAGATTGGTCTATTTTTTTAGCTCTTTTATAAGTTGTTTTCTATCTATGGTTCATTTTCTTCATGCTCTAGTTATGTGGCATGGGTTTCATTATGCCATTCTCTATATGATGGATCTATGGTTGGTAGTTATGGTCTTCACCTCACTAGTTTTTTATCTTGTTTTTGTTTTTGTTGGTCTTTGTGGCTACAATGATGGGGGTATTTGGCCGTGATTGGTGGTGGCATTAGTAGTGGATCTCATAGTTTTAGTTTAGTTCTTTTTTTGTTTCTGTCATTTTGATTGTGGTGGTGTGTGATTTTTACTTCTAGTGGCATCAACAACAGAAGCTGTGTTTTGTTCTCTAACGGCAACTTACTCCATTCTTCCTTTTTATACTATTTTAGGGTTTATCCATAGAGTTTCAACACTTTTGTTTTAGGTTCTAGTTTCTCTTGTTGGGTTTCACCCAAACAACACGGTTGTTTTGAGAGCATTAAGTTTGTCTTTTACTTGCTTGACTCTACCCACCCAATAAAAGAAATGTAAAGTTATGATTTATTTTAAACCGATATTATCTATCGCAAAATTTTTGAGTCATGCATATCAGTCAAATGCTTTACTATATAACCTTTTACATAATGTTCCAATAATAAATATAGAAAATATTAAATTAAGAACACACCATTTGCTTAACATCGTCACTCATGTTTAATTGCATTTGTCTCGATTTTATTTTTTATTTTTTTAATTCATGTTCGTGAAGAAGGATCTCCTCGTGCATATGGTGCATAAATCATGTGGGAAGATTTGGTGGTATATTTAAATATATATGAACGTGTATATGTCCTATTTATATGGTATAAAAAATTATCAAATTATAATTATATGGGATCTCTATAGAAGCAATATAAAAAATTATCAAATTATAACTATATGGGATCTCTATAGATTTTTCTTGACTTTAGATTTAGAATATTGTTTGCTCTTTTTTACCAATAGGATTTTATTTTTATTTTTTTGGTATTATTATTATTATTATTATTATTATTATTATTATTATTATTATTATTATTATTATTATTATTATATTTATTAGTTATGGCATAGATCACTTTTGATGTTGGTAAAGGGGAGGGAATTGAAAGTTGGGTGGAGTTTAATTTGGGTTCAAATATAAAATTGAAAATTTTTTTAACCATTTTGTCTTCATAATAATTTTGAAGAGTTTTTGGAAAATGGATTTTAGTTAGTAGAGAATTTTGAATTGGTTTTATAAAAATAAAAATCAAATTTTAATTCATTTAGAACAACTTTGAGATGTATATTAATATGGATCAAAATTTATGTCTTACATTTTAAATTTTGGATTGAGGATCTACTATAATAAATTGTAAGGTGTTTGGATAAGGTATTGGAGGTAGTGTTATGACATGGAATTGCATCCTTGTGGAAGATTTCTTCAGGCTCCTCCACTCCCAATCACAATATGGGAACAACCTTAGGCTGTGGGTAACCTATGGTGGGGTTGAACCTCTAGAAAAGGCCAATTTCTTTCTGATGAATCATCTAAACTAATTTTGTCATAGAGAAAAGGATTAGAAATGGGGAAAAGGGATCCTAAGAGGGATAAAAGGTGATGCACCAAATAAAAATTGGAAACTCCCATAAGCTTGAACCCACACTAGATCAACAGAAGATAATACTAGCTCACATAACCTCTCAATCTAGCTTATTGCATAAGTATTTCATAGACTAGGTTTAGGCAAAACGCTAATCTAGACTTGCAAAAAACTTGAAAACACCCTAAAGGAGGTTAGAAAGGAGGATAATGGATGAGGAATATTCTCCTTCACTATGTCATCATGCACAACTCACTCTACATAGATCCAAGACAAGAGATAGGTAAAGAAAGTCTTATATTGCATCAAGAGGTAGTTCTTACAAATGCTTAATAGGGTTTAGCCTAATCAAGAGGAGAATATCTTGAAATATCTCAAAGAGTCCCCTTCTCTTCAAAATCAAAGAGTCGTTGTGGGAGTCTAGAATCCAAGAGAGGGCTTGCAAATGGAAAGAATGGGTTGATATAGAGAAAGGGAGAGGAGAGAAGGAGCATGTTAACTAAGAACCATCAATGAGCTACCACCTTTCAATGAATGCTCCACCATCCTTTTGGTCAAATCAAGACTAATCTATCATTAACAAGTTAACCTACATTTTCTCTAATAGTCTTCAAATCTTCTCATTGACTGAAAAAAATGCACTAGAAAACAAGGGTTTGTTTTGCAGATGATGAGTCATGATCTTTTTTTGAAGAAAAACCTTTAGGCACTTTGAAAATTTATTAAATGATCCAATTACTTTTCCCAACCACCATATCTCTTTGCTTTGATTTTTCATGCCACCTTCCACTTGCTTTCACTGTAAGGACAAAGTCCTCATGTTCATGAACCTGATAGAGCCATGCCATGTCTGCTTTGGGTGGCCATAGGTACCTAATTTGTTGATGAAATAACCATGTCGACAGATGAGACATTTATTTATAATTATATATCTGCCCCTTCTCCATCTGAGTAGGTCCTTACTATAGATTGAAAACCAATCTATATTATTGGTTTTCATATAGTTATAATATCGATGAAAAGCCTACAAGCCACGTAGCTCTATTCTTGATCTCTATTAGGTCTAAAAATACCTATTCTACCTTTGAACCCTAAGGAAGTTGAGAACTCATTATTTGCAAAAATATTCTTTAAAGAATAGCACACATAGTCATGAAACAATTATACAACCCTAAAGGATGGGCTCCATAAGTTCTAAATCTTTGACCCAAAGGTCAAGACTATGCTTTAATGGTGATGAGACTTTATCATAACCATCCTGACTATGACTATGTCTGCTTGTGATGTTTGACCAAGATCTAATGGTGATGGAATAATCTTTATAGGACTTGCTTCTATTTCAATCTAGGTTTTAATTATTCTCCATTTAAAGTCTCTAGCTTTCAACTTTTGATATGGACCATTGATCTTGATTTGGGCCTTCTCAAATTGTGCCAATTGGTATTTTTTCATTTGTTCTTAGGATCCTATTGACTCTTTGACCTCTTTCTCATCATCGATCTACTTCTATATGAATGAACATGAGCCATAGATATTTTACTAGATTAACACGATTGAGACACTTGGAACCCATGTATTTGTCTTTGAGATTCTCTGACCTTTTGACCCATTTCTCACCATTGATCTAATTTTGTACGCTTGATCATGCACCATTTGTCTGCCTAGACCCACTAACCTTGTCAATTTCCATGCACCATTAGATCTTTGTTTAGGTACTTGATATCTTGACACTTATCAGTATGCATTCATGCTGACCTTTTGACTTTATTCTCATCATTGATCTTAAGTTCATGATCAAATGTGATATGTTAAATCTTTGGGACCCACTGATACTATCAAGTTACTACTCACTATTGGATCCTCGATACAATTGAACACTGACCATTGGATCTGCATTTTAAAATCAAATGGGTACTTGCCACAGTGAAAACTTGGCATTCTTGTGCATGTCTCATTCTGTAAGTCTAACTTTGAAGGCTTATATATTGAGATAGTAAGCTCATCAAAACACCAAATTTTTAGAGGATGATCTTGGCATGGATAAATTCGTGTCCATGTAATATTTTGTCTCTGAGAGGCCTTATAATTGAACTTATTAAATGCACAATCAAGCTAACCTATCTATTTTTGCATTACATCTTATTGACGGTCTGGATCCTTTTAGGCTTGTAAAAATCATTTGATCATCCACTCAAATAGGGACTTTACTCATCTAAATTATTTAGATAGAAGCTTGGTATGTGGGCCAAATTTGGCCAACATTTTTGGTGACTCATAGGGAAGCATGCATGTTATGCTTGAGAACTGAGACTAGTTTCCTTGTCTGATCTATTGGGCATGGAGTCTCCTCTCTTTGTTTCCAACTAATTTGAATTGATATAAGGCTTCCCCTTTCTAAAACTCTCTCTTAAAGAAAGAATAACAAAACAAACAAAGGCAAGTGCACATAGGCACTTGGAAAAAAATAAAAAACAATACATAACCTACTAAACAAATGTGCACAAAGGTACTTAGAGAAAAACATTAAATATACTCTAATATATGTATAATATTGTATGACTTATAAGCATCTTCCTCCTGGATCAAATGGGAAACTTATAGTATCATTCACTTGTAACAAACCAAGATGAAAAATACCTTGCTTTGGAGGTACCAGAAATGGTGAACCAAGTAGCTTGATGGCCACTTCTTTTGATGTACTCTTTAATGGATGAAATGGAACAAACATGTCTCCAATGTAGACATACTAGTATAAGTCTTCTAATCTTGGCTCATGTTGGACTTTAGGAGCACTTGTTTGATGTTGCTCATCACTCTTGATAAAGCCTTGCATGAAGACTTCATTTAGGCTCTTGGGAGTAACTCCACTTGGTTCACTTGATGGTTAAAAAATACCATATCCTTCCCCTTTGTCCTTGTGAAAATTAGGACTGATCATGATCAGAGCAACATGTTCATAGGTTCTTGGAAGAAGGACATGTCTCTTAATATTTTCTAATTTTTGGTTATGGCTTTGAATCAATGCCACAACCCTTCAAGTTTTTCACTGGTATGTTCATCAAACTACATCTCTTGAGCATTTGAGATGCCTCTTTCATCAACCTCACTCAATATTTCATCTTGATCTTTAACTACAAATGAGGGTTGTCTTAACCATCCAAGGTATGAAATATCACACTTATATTGCTTAAGCTCTGATCTATTTTCTTTTTGCTCCAACATATCCTCAACTGACACCTCATGTTGAAGTGGACCAACCTCAGACACCTGGTTTTGATCCTCTTCTTCATCTATGTAGAATGGACCTTCAATAGTCCATTCAAGGTCTGCCCTATGTTTAGCTTGAGGATTATCTTTTTTAGGCAAGTTTGCAACACTAAAAAGTTCCATTTCACTCAAGAAATATAAGCATAAATGATGTCATTGATCTTCTAAGTTGCTTGAGATAACCTTGACCTCCATAATAGGCTCATGAAGGTTGTCCTCTTGTGGATCATCATATACCTATAACTTGACATATGAAACATGCTCTTCCCTATGAAATGGGTTGCCTATCATAATTACTCACTATATACACTTGCATTGTCCTCATGTGGCTCACTTATGACTACAAGATCCTCCTCTATCCATTATAGAACATGTTCTTTCTCCAAGAGGGAGATGGTGAGAGGGTGAAGAAGTTCACCTTGATTGTAACTTATGAGAGTATCCTTCCAGTTAGGGAATTTGAATGGCTTCTTTGGTGTCTCTTGAGAAAAGGAGAGAGATTTTCAGGACTCTTGTACACCATGCTCATTGAGTTGAGCTATGGTTGCTTGATTCATTTTTTGCATAACTAACTCCTCCTCTACCAAAACTGGTTATTAGACTACCTCAACTAACACATCCTCTTTCTTCTTTATGCCTTCCTAAACTAATTTCCATGATAGCAATAAGTATGGAACATACACTTTTTCTTCCTTTTGAAATGTTATAGGAGAAGTTGGCCTCACAAGTGAGGCCATGACATAGAGTCAAATGTGTTGGATAATATCCATGATGGAATGTCTTCATGTTCTTGAGTTGGAATGGGCATAGGCATAAGAGAGGCTAAACTGATTAGCTCAGGTTTGACATACTCTTTCTCCCACTAGTCAAACACTTTTTCAATGGATAATACCCACCCTTTCAATTCTTGCTTCTCAACATGTGGATAGTTATCTTTTTCAATGGATGCCCACACATTCTAAAAATCTTGCAAGAAGATCCGTATCCCATCTATGGCATGAATGGGGATTTCTTGTCCAAGTTTAAACCCCTCATTGATTTTCATTATTGTTTTTCCTTGGTCTATTATTACATCTTTGAGTTTTGACAAGGATGGACTTTGACAAGGTTGACTAGGGAGCTTATCAGGAGCTCTTGAAGGTTGAGCTTGAGGCTCTTAGAGGGGAGAGGACACATAAGAATGATCCAAATGAGTTTTCTACTCTTCATAAGATATCAACATACTATCTAAATTCTATATCATGCTTTTCATCATTACTATGTCCTCATTTTTATAAGATGATCATTGTTCACCCTCATAAATTGACCATCTATTCTTGACCAATTAAAGATCACTCCTTTCCTCTTATAAAACATGGATAGGGATGATTGGAGAAAATCCAAACCCCTACCAATATCCCTTATCAACTTAGTATAAACTGATAATGCTTGCTTGACTCTTGACAAGGATGTAACAAGATAAGCCTAGTCTTGACAAGGGGAATTAGAAGACTAAATTGAATGCAAAGGAGGTTGACCTTGGTCATATGGAGGGGTGGGAGGAGGACAAAGGTTATGATAGGGATGATAGGTTGTTAAAGGGCCACTTGAGGGGAACACACAAACATTATTTTCTTGATAAGTGTGATGTTGAGGTAGAGAATAAGCATATTGATCAAAATATGGTTCATTGTACGTACTAGATTATGATGATTAGGCACTTATTTAGGCTGATTAAACTAGATGATAGATGCTCATAGTCATCGTTTATGTTTGAATATGTCCCTTCAAAGGTTGTTTGGATGGAGAGAACATCAAAACTCTTCACCAATGAATAATGTAGTAAGTCCCACCAGGCATGCCAAAAAAATTTATGACATAGAATTACACCCTTGTGGAAGATTTCTTCAGGATCCTCCACTTCTAGTCATAAGATGGGAACAACCCCAGGCTGTGGGTAACCTATGGTGGGGCTGAACCTCTAGAGAAGGTTGACTTCCTTCTGATGAATCACCTAAACTAATTTTATCATAGGGAAAATGGGGAAAAGGGATCCTAAGAGGGCTGAAAGTTGATGCACCAAATAAAAATAGGAAACTCCCATAAGCTTGGATCAATAAAAGACAATACTAACTCACACAACCTCTCAATCTAGCTCATTGCATAAGCATTTCATAGATTAGGTTCAGGAAAAACACTAATCTAGACTTGTAAATAACTTGAAAACACCCTAAAGGAGTTCATAAAGGAGGAAAATAGATGAGGAAGATTCTCCTTCACTATGCCATCATGCACAACTCACTCAACATAGATCCAAGGCAAGAGATAGGTAAAGGAAGTCTTATATTGCATCAAGAGGTAGTTATTACACATTTTTGATAGGTTTGAGCCTAATCAAGAAGATAATATCTTGAAATATCTCAAAGAGTCCCCTGCTCCTCAAAATAAAAGAGTCTAGAATCTGAGAGAGAGCTGACAAATGGAAAGAATGGGTTGATATAGAGAAAGGGAGAGGAGATAAGGAACATGTTAACCAAGAACCATCACTGAGATACCACCTTTCAATGAATGTTCCACCATCCTTTTGGTCCAATCAATACTAATCCATCATTAACAATTTAACTTGCATTCAATCCAATAGTCTTCAAATCTTCTCATTGGCTAATAAAAATGCACTAGAAGACAAGGGTTTTTTTTGTAGATGATGAGTCATGATCCTTTCATAAATAAAAACCATTAGGCACTCTTAAAATATATTAAATGATATAGTTGCTTCCCAAACCACTAGATCTCTTTGCTTTGATTTTGCATGCCACCTTTTACTTGATTTCACTTTAAGGACAAAGTCCTCATGTTCATGAACCTGACAGAGCCATGCCATGTCTGTTTTGAGCAGTCATATGTACCTACTTTATCAAAGAAATATCCATGTTGATAGATGAGACATTTATTCATAATTATATAGCTTCCCTTTCTCCATCTGAGTAGGTCCTTACTATAGACTGAAAACCAATCTATATTATTAGTTTTCATATAGCTATAATATCAATGAAAAGTCTATAGGCCATGTAGATTTGTTCTTAATATCTATTAGGTCTAAAAAGACCTATTCTTCCTTTGAACCATAAGGAAGTTGAGAACTCATTATTTGCAGATATCTTATTTAAAAAATAACACACATAATCACAAAATAATTTTCAAAACCCCAAAAGATGGGCTCCGTAAGTTTTAAATCTTTGAACTAGAGGTTGAGACTATGTTTTAATGGTGATGGGACTCTATCATAACCATTCTGACTATGACTGCATATTTTTGTGATGTTTTATCAAGATCTAATGGAGATGGATGATCTTTGTAGGACTTATTTCTATTTCAACCTAGGTTTCAATTATTCTCCATTTGAAGTCTTTGGCTTTCAACTTTTGATATTGACCGTCTATCTTGATTTGGACCTTCTCAAATTGTACCAATTGGTATTTATTTATTTATTCTTAAGATCTTACTAACTTTTTGACCTCTTGCTCACCATCAATCTGATTCTATATGAATGAACATGAGCCATAGATCTTCTACTAGATTAATGTGGTTGAGACACTTATCACTCATATATTTATCTTCGAGATTCATTTACCTTTTAACCCATCGCTCATCATTGATATACTTTTATATGATTGATCATGCACCATCGATCTACCTGGACTCACTGACCTTGTTAGTCACTACACACCATTGGATATCTATTTAGGTACCCAAGATCTATACACTTGTTAGTTACATGATCATGTTAAACTTTTGACTTGATGCTCACCATCGATCTTAGGTGTATGATCAAATACACTCTGTTAGATATTTAGGACCCACTAACATTGCAAGGTGTCCAATCGCTATTAGATCCTTGATATGATTGAATTTTGACTATTAGATATTCTTTTTGAAATCAAATGGCTACTTGTCATAGTTTAAACATGATGTTCATGCACATGTCTCATTCTATAAGTCTAACTTTGAAGGCTTATATCTTGAAATAATAAACTCATCAAGAGACAAAACTTGTAGAGGATGATCCTTACACAAAGAATTTCATGTCCATGTAATCTTTTTGCTTTGAGAGGTATTCTAAGTGAACTTATTAAATGCATAATCAATCTAACCTATTTATTTCTACATGATGTCTTATTGACGGTCTTACTCCTTTTAAGCTTGTGCAAGTCACTTGATCATCCACTCAAATAAGGACTTTACTCATCTGAATCAATTAGGTAGAATATTAGTATATGGGACAAATTTGGCCAACAGGTAGATAAAAGAACTAGGGAACAATCTCTAGCTTCATATATAAACATTTATGTTTCCAAAAAAATGTTTGATCCTATTCCTCATAAGGTGAATATCAACTCTCCAAGAGGAATATGGTCTGATTACATTGATGTAGAGAATTTTACTTTTTAGATGTTATAAGTGTCATCATCTTGGATACATTTTTACTCATTGCCTAACACAAATTAGAGTCCCTAAATTCAAGAAGGTTTGGAGAAGAAAGGTTAGCATCCCATCAACTGATTTCTTGGTTAGGAATGGGGGTGGTGTGACCCTTGAGAAAAATAGTCCTCTTCCCTCACCATCCTGAAGTTTAGGTTCTTTTGAAAATACATTTGATAATATTTATTATAAATCCATATTGGAAGCCTTGGAAAAAAAGTAAGGGAATCAAATGAGTTAGTCTCAATTTGAAAGAGCCAGGAGGAGGGTTCTTTTGAAAATGTTTTTCTTGCCAATTTCTATTTGGATGATGGGAAGTAAAATATCCTTCAGCTAAGTTTGAATAATTAAGATAAATGCAAATCCTAACCTTTTCTCAAAGTAAGAGTGTAATCAAAACTCCCAACTTTGGTGCCAAAGGTAAAAGAGAAAGGTAATTGGGCAAAGATAAAGTGATGGAAGTTATAGCAAAAGGCACTCAAGACACTATTAATTACTTTTTGATCTTGATAAGTCGGGGTGGAATTCCCCTCATAGATGCAATGAAACTAATTTCTTATAATGTTAATGGATTAAATTCCCCTAACAAGAGATGCTTGGTCAAGCATAAATTGGTGAGTCTCCAAGCTGATGGGTTTCTAATCCATGAAACAAAAACAAGTGAAAATAAAATAAAATATTTGATTAAAAAGAGTTGGGTTTAGTGGCATGGATCCTTTTGGGGTTGGAAGGAGCATCTAGTGGCCTTGGTGTAATATAGAACCTTGATAGAATATCCATGGTTATTGTTAGGTATAAAGCTAATTGTCAGCTCTATAAAGTGAAATATTTTTCTTTAAACATTTATTTTTTCTTTATAATGTATATACATCAAAAACCTAGTTTTTAAAAAAAGGATTGTGGGAGGAGTTTTCTTCATTGTCATCCCAACTTTAGGGTCTTGGTCTAGTTTTTGGAGGATATTTCAATGTTATCCTATCAAACAAATATAAAATTGGGGGTTGTTTGTGAGATTATCAATCATAGATATATTTTGTTGAATTTATATGAAAGAATAATCTTCTTTATTTAGATCCTAAGGATGAATGGTTCTCTTGGTTGAATAGAAGGATGGGATTATATAACATAGAAAAAAGGCTAGATCATTTTATCATTAATACCCCTAGATGAATTTGGAATCGACATTGTAAATCAAGGTTCTAATGATTTCAAGATCTGACCATTATCTAATTTCTTTTAAAATCACCCTAGACTCCACACCATTGTTGCATCCATTCAGTTTTTAACTCATCTAGTTATGGGATCCTTACTTTTTAAAGGAATGGAAAAGTTGTGGAATAATGTCCCTATAATAAAAGGCTCTAAAATGTTCAATCTATAAAAAAATCATGCTTATGTAAAGGATGTCTAAAAATAGAGTAAGGAGATATTCAAAAATATATTTCAAGAGAAGGATTGGGTCAAAGCAAAATTAAAGGAACTCAATGAGGAAGTTTTTAGAAAAGGTATGAACAATGTATCTTACCTAAGGAAGACATAATTTTTAATTGTATAGGAAGAACTATTTACTAGAGAATAATTTCATGATATTTTTTCAATGTTTTCTCTAAAATCCTCTCTAATACTAAATTTATAAATATTTTTCTTGATGTCCCATTGACCTTTACTTTTTGACATTGATTTTTTTAAAGTCCTCTTTGTGTATGGAAAGTTTATTATTATTATTATTATTATTATTATTATTATTATTATTATTATTATTATTATTATTATTTAGTGATAATCATGGATATAATCTGAGGTTGTTAATGCTCTTCAAATACCCAAGTCCTTTATGGGAGCGTAACATTAAAAATATATAATTTTATGTATTAGAGATATTTTTTTGATCAATAAATCCCTTAGAGAAAATTTATGAAATTATTTTGAAAGGGATTGTATATTGATTATCATTCTCAAAATAAAATACTTAGGTGGATTAGATGATCCATCTAGATTTTTTAGTGCTTAAAATTGGATGAGAAGATATCATAGTTAGGATTTGTAGGGGAAATGTAGGTTTTTTCTTCATAATTGTCTTTAATGGAATGTTAAAAATGAAAGGAACATTTTATTTTTCAAAGATGATTGGTCTGTGGCTAGTAAACTTGATCAACATCCTTCCTTAAAACTTCTTGAGGATTATTTTTCTAACTAAGTAGAGATGATTTTTGGGTAGAAACTATGCATAGAATTTTTTATCAACACATTTTGAATCACCATCCATGATTCATCATCAGGAAAAATATACATGTCAATTTATGGATGTATATTTTATTGATGATGAATCATAGATGGAATGCATCAATCAAAAATTCTACACACAATTTTTACTTAGAAATCATCTCTATTCAATCTTATGGATTGTGAAAACATAAAACCTCTTATTTCTATAATGTCTGGGGTTGCACAATTGTTTTTATTGGTCTATTTATTAATAAGTTTGGGGTGAAAAAATAACTTAGAAGGATCCTTTGTCTCTAGTTCATGCCTTTTATTTTTATATTCTTATTTATTTTTGTATAACCTTTGGGATATTCTCATGAGGTTGATTGTTTGAAATGGATGTTTCATCCATCAGGTGACTATTCTCTGAAGTTTGGCTATCAAAAATTGACTATCACTTTGGAGGTTTTATTTTACTTTATTACCAAGGTGTCAATTTTGGTAGGTTTACCAAACTAAAATGTGTATTTATGGTTATTCTTGAAATAAAATTATTGTTTAGGGGGTAGGATTCAACAGATTGATTTCTAGGGCCCTTCCAATTTTGTTCTTTGTTCTCCTTCACCGTTTCATCACTTGGAAGATTTGAATGCATGGTTTTTTCAAATTAGGTAGAATGTGGGTTATACTTGGTTATTTATATAAATAAAATTTTAATCAATTGGTTGGATTAAGGTGGTGATCAATTGAGTAAATTATAGACAAATTTTTCCTTCACTTATCTAGAGTGCAACTTATGGAAAAAAAATAAATAATGAATTTTTTTGGGATACTCTTCTCTCTGAGGATATTTTTAAAAGGAAGTTTGAAGGACTATTTCAATAAGTCTATTGAATTATTTTATATGATTTGGATAATTATTTTTTTCATTTACCCTTTGATTATTTTATATTATATCGTGGAAAAGAGATATATGATTATAGTTATGATAAATAAGAATTTGATTATTATGCTTTTGATTATATCTCTTCATACCATAGAGATGCTATGATGAGTTTGGTTTATGTTCACGAATTAGGGATTTAAAATTTATTCTGATTTTATATACTAACGATGAGATTAATTTTTATGGGTTCACATTGAGTCCATCATATGTTTTTATCTGAGTTGGCATGGTAAGAGCAAGAACTCTAGCTATAAAACTATATAGTGAGATTTGATGCTAATAGTGGGGATTACTGATAGTAGTCACCTTATATGAAGTGGGTTATGTGGCACATTGGCCATATGGACACTTGAAACCTTATGGCTTGGTGGTATAAATACAAAGAGATATATTATGTTCTAGTGTGTAAAATTATAAACATGTCCATGGGATAAAGAGAAAATGGAAATACATAAAATGATATGTGGATAAGTGAATCCAAAGGCTTTATGATCACTAAAGTGAAACGATGAATATTTTATAAATTGAATAAGACCACAATTATATGTCAAAGTTGTGATCACAAAAGAGGTAGTCACAAGCCAAGTTATGGAAGCCATGATGTAAAAATACTTTGTAACAAGTTAATGATAAAAGGCAATGGTGTATAAAATGAAAAAGAGTCCAAAAAAAATAAAGGTGCTGGTAGTAATTATTGATGAAGGTGGGTTACATAGTAAATATGTAATAAGTAATTATGAAAAGTGAATGAAATGGCCACAATAAATCAAAAAGTCAAAACAACATGGGGATTACCATTCCAAAATCAGTTTTTATTTTCCCAAATGATAGATACATGTTTCCAATAATTAATGGTTGTAAAACTCTCTTGGAAAAAAGATAATTATTTAAAGAAGGCAATTAATGGAAAGGAATATTATCGATAGTATACAACAACAAAGCCTTAGTTTAGAATCTCACACGAAGTATGGATTGTGAGAACCTTGTTAAATATCATAGTGGATTATAATATCACAATTTAATGGCTCATACGACTTGAGCATATCTTAGTGGATTCAAAGTTTCTTCATGGATTAAGTAGGCATAGGATTCCTCATTACCACATTATGTTTTACATGGTAGATAATGGTACCAAATGATATCTTCTTTGGGTATCATCTAATGATAATGTTGAGACCAGTCAAGCTAGATAGTGAGCTTCTAAGTCATACATTGCATATGTTTTGAATTTTCTATTTTCTTGTTTTGTTTAAGAAAATGCTTGAAATACAGTAAGATTGATTTAGAACATTAGTATATTACATTATGAAGTTATAATGTTTTGCATATTTTATTTGGATTTCCAATATAATCTAAATCCACAAGAATGGTTTAAATAGATTGGTAATTAGTATGATGTTGGAAGTTACATTGATTTTTGATTGCTTGTGGTTTTATTATGTGAAATATCAATGTTATTAAGTAGAGGGAATACTTAAATCATGTGATAAGTAAATCCATAGTATCATAATAGAATGATGGACCTTCACTTCCTTGAATAATATAACTAAACCAAGCCACTATTGATTTATTAAACACATTATATAATTCCTTAAACTTCCATTATAAATAACTAGAGGAACTTATAACTGATGTAAAGTGGTTTTCAAAAGGTTATGAATGTTAAATCCAAAAATATGAAATAAACTATAACGCATTAAAAGATTGAATGCATAGATGTTGGGATTAAAATGTGGCTCTTTTTATCATTGCATTCATTAGTGAAAAAAATAGGAAATCACAGTGATTCCTTGATCACAACACCATAGGCTACATGTATGAAAAAAAATCATATAATTTTTTAATTACTTGAGTCCATGATGGATATCTATAGCTTCAATCATTTATCCATTCATAATCCACTTGAATGCATTTAGTCATAATAATAACCCTAGCCTATATATTCACACATGTTAGACATTTTTAAACTATGGGAAGGCTAAAGTTTGAATGTTAGTTTATAGGAGATCTAAATATTTTAGATCACAACCACCCACATTTTATACATGTTAAACTCACAATGATCACCAAGGTGAAATATCCTTTTCCTTCAAATTAATGTCATTTTGAGCTTCTCGCTTATATTAGTATCTTTCTATGTTTGATTTAGTTCATACAACTAAGATTATATTATGTAATTTGGGAGCACATGATTATTCCAATTAGCAGAATCATACATATAGTTATAAAATATTAAACATTTAAAAAACATTAAAGAAAAGATAACTATGTCATGAAATGAAATTTACATCCCAATAGTTATTTAATATTTTGATGGTGGAAAATTTTTGTTTAGGTATTTGTGTAATCTATCCATTTATGGTCATAGAATAACCCTTATGCATAATTTTATGTAGCCTATATTGTAATAAAATGTTAGAATACAAAACATATCATAGTAAAACATTACATAATTATTTATTAATAAAAAATG
This sequence comes from Torreya grandis, assembly GCA_037957365.1. Lineage (NCBI taxonomy): Eukaryota > Viridiplantae > Streptophyta > Pinopsida > Cupressales > Taxaceae > Torreya > Torreya grandis. The sequence goes on along the minus strand of JARHVA010002960.1, from coordinate 1,153,803 downwards.
ATCTAAAGGATATTTTCATATGTTCCCTAGTTTTCTTTAAATGTGGTCTATTATGTAGACATCATCAAGGGCTTTCCATCAACTATTAGAATGCAAAAAAGGGACATCATATGCTCTAGTTATCATTGGTCAAAGTTGGGTCAACAAATGATCATAGCTGGTCAAACTAAAAAATTTGATGATCTTAGAACATTTATGAACTAGTTCCATGGTGTAAAACTCATCACAAGATTTCCAATGCATTTTGAACAGACCAATTTTGAGTTCGTATGCAAAAGTTATGGATAGTCAAAGTTATGGTCAAACCTGATAAAAGCGATGACATGACAACATGAACCAATTAAATGATAGAACATGGAAAATTTATCATGGGATATTTGGAAACATTTGTATAGGACACATGGCATAGACTAGTCAAAATGTGGATCATTAAAATAAATAAATAAATTATTATTTCCATCCATCCCACATATGAACCTTATTTAAAGGCATAGATAATGGTGAATCCCATATATATGGGATAAGTGTGGGGAATAATGTTAAATCCCATAAATATTGTAAAGGGATTAAATTCCAAACCTTAAAAATTATACGCTCCACAAGTATATAAAGGGGGTGGAGTTTCATTTTAGGAAGCAAAACTTGATTGGAATTCTAGGAATTCACACTCAAGCCTAATTCATGCAAAGACATTCAAGCTTAATTTGAATTTGCAAGCATTAAGAGAGATTGTGAAGGAATTACAAGTTTATTAAAAGAAATTTGGATTTTATTACTATTATTATTGTTTTGTAAAGGACTATAAAGCATAACTTTGGTGTTTATTACTTGATGCCCAAGAAAAGAGTAGAGGGGTTTTCTTTGGAGCACTGAAGGAATTGTATGGGTCTAAAAAAGATTTGATTCTATATTATTCATAGGGTGTTATTAATCTAAGTATTATAATAATAGATCTATTAGAGGAGTTAACACTAATTGGAGGCTATAGAGAAGGATCATTTTATGAAGATGATGACTAATGCCTATTCTAACTTAGCTCTATGTAGAGGCTCTTAAAGGTCGTGCAACAAAGGAGACATCAATAGGAAGGTGTGAAGTAGGGAGGCTATGCCATAACATTGTGCAAGCCTTCCAGGACTATTTTGGGTCTCCACAAGATTGATTTACACTTGATTTCATGATAGATTCATTATAGTTTTGTAAGTTTTAAATTTGTACTTGCAAAAAAAAATTATAATGAATCGATTCATCATTTAGAGAACCCAAAGATGTAGGCGTCTATCGAACTCTATTATAAACTTATCTGCAGTGTTAATTATTACTTGTATTTCATTATTTTTATTTGATTATATTTTTGGAGTTGAATTTTGGCATTAAAACTAATCTACGTGTAGATGCTAGTTTTATACACCCTTGTGTATTAACATGGTGTGTCATCACATTATCATTTCATCTCTAACATAATGACCCCCATTCATAATTATTTGAAATAATTATGTTTACCTCACCCATTTACCTTTACTATATAAGTTAATTAAGCTATTACTATAGTTAAATAACAATTAATCTTATTTACCCATCCAACCTCCAAGCAAACTCATCCAACCTCCAAACAAACCCATCCCACATTTAAAATAACCCAACTTTAAAACCATTCTTTACCCTTGTAAGCAACCCATTTTAATGGCCTAAGGATTAACTTCACCTAGTTTTATAAAATCAATGTGGATTATTCGATATCGACATTGATCTTCCCAGAATGATGTTAATCCATAAATATACAGTGAGCCTCCACGGCTCAGGATGACACTTTTTGACTTTGAAACTCTGCTAGAATTATCCTAGAACCTACGTACAAACCTTATCGACATTTTTATACCTTGTGTAACCTCTACTCATGAGATTACAAAGAGATTTTAAAGGTTTCTAAGCCTACTTTTTTGGCATCCTTTATCTTCATGTTTTTATCCATCCAAGGTTAGTATTGCATGTTAATCTATTCCCATTTGAACTTTACAGTCTTATACATCTCTGTGTCATTGTGTAAATTTGGTTTTCATCATTTTATTAATATTTTAAGTCATTATTATCTTCTATTTTCATATTTTAGCATTTTACTCAGAATCGATGTTGATCCATCTGAATTGACATTGATCTTGCATGATCATCATCGATCCCTACTAAACTATTAAAATAGCCTTGAAGTTTGTTTTCATAAGATTCACAATCCTCAAAACTTGTTAAATTCTACATTCTATTTTTTTAAAATCTATCTTTTACATGTAGATGACTCTGCCTACATTAACGCATGATATTGTTAGCATATTGGATATTCCCATTGTCCAACAACCTTTATTCATTGATCAAAGTGATATTGCATTCAAATTCAGTCTTTATACTATGGTTTTTACACCTAATAAATAAAGCATTAATGAATAATTAGCTATAGTTCAAGAGTATGTTGATATAGCTACAAAATTTTGGGATGATTAATTTGATCATATCAATCTTGCTATAGATTAGATATCTTTGGTGTTGTCTATTTGAATCCTATCCATATATATCTTTGTAATTTCATGTTTATTTATAAACTTGAATGTTAAATGTGGGTTGACATCCATCTAAGGAAGCATATCACTTCTTGGGATTGGTTTCTTACCAGACAACCCATTCATCTTTCTATTAACCCATTTTCTTTGTGAGTTAGTGTGTTTTGTAGGGCATTCCTCCCCAGCCAAAGAGGAGTTCCCACAAACTTGAATAATGGTGTGCAACTGATCTCCATCTCTAGGTAATCTTTAAAACCCTGCATTTACTTTGTTTTTAGTAGCTAATTAGACCACACTGAAAAAGGAAAAAAAATATTAAAACATTCTAGCATGCCCAGTGGGACCCTACTCATATCTACCCATGCTGAAGACTTTCTAAGAAAATTGATAAAGGTAGGTTTGTGCAAACTGGGGTTTATTTATAAATGATAAATTAGATGTAAAGGGTTTAACATGGGTATCGTTTTCAGGCCCTAGGGTAGTTTGATCAATTCTACCATATATTAAGTGGGTACGTAAGAAAGGTGGCCCAAATGGGATGAGCTCACCTCAGTTGGGTGAATACATGGGTTATTTGTCAGGATATCTATATTCCTTACGATTGGGTAATGTGTTAAGCCTTAATAGCTGGTGTTCCCCCATTGAAAGATGCTACATCATAGAATCAATAGACTCTTAAGCTGATAGTTTTGAAGCAGGAATAGTTGTGCTAGTCGAGGCTTGATTAGAAGATGAAGATGGGATTATGGTATGTGAGGGTATTATGACATATCTTGGTAAAAAATTGAATTTTCATTATTTTAAGGGATGAGGATCATTGGAGATGATGTGCACTTGGCCTTCATGTTCAAACTTAAGGCACTGATGGATGGTGGAGGGGATACATCACATTAATAAATCCATGAACACCCTAATAAAATGTTATATTGGAATGTCCCTTATATGACATAAAATATTTCATGGAGGGTAAAATAACCTATTAAAATGGGAAGGACAACCATTCCTACTATGGGTGATACTATGTTGTTGAATGCATAGAGAATTTCTAGGGATTGGGAAATAATGGTTTCTGGTAGTTATAACTATTGGAAAGCATGTGAAGAAATAATATTTATACTATCCCCATTGTTGATCATAACTCTTATAATTTTAGTTTGATTTATTTGAGTTATGATGAAAAGTGGGGGATCTTGATCTTCAGGCGATAAAGGAATGACCTCAAAATCAGTGAAACTAATAGTCGACACCATTTAGAAGGCCCCTATAAATGCTGACAATGGTTGAGGCTCATCTAGTTGGACCTCAATATCTTGGAGATCTTATATCATTACTTTTCGATGGTGTGGAGAGTTTTTGATAAGTTCATATAATGACATTTTTATAGGTGTTTAGTGGAGTTGTTTTAATATGGAGATTTGTACCAACTCCTTGGCTTCAACCGAGGTAGTTCCTATAATAGAGACTTTAGGCTTTTGTCTAGATAATTTAGGTGTATTATGGGTATATTATCCTTTAATTAAAACCTTAGCTTTATTAGGGTTTTTATTTTGAGAGTGGGTGGCTACATGGACAACATAGATGTGTAATAATGGAGGGTCCAAATAAGCCACTGACTCTTTATCACTTATAGGACTAGAAGGATTATGGGTGGGTGGAATATTTGGAATGGTGACTTTTTTCTTAGGAGTCTTATCATTTAGATCATAAATTAATAGATCATCATCCTAGACTAGCTATTAGATTACGACCTTAAGGGCATTACAATAATCTATATCATGTCTAGCTACTCTATGATATGTGCATATCTCTTAACTCCTATACCAAGCAGGTCTTTGGAGGTGAGGGTTATTGGGCCATATAGGTGGTAGCATTATGAGGGATGTATCCAATAATTTTCTTAAGATTACAACATAATATCCTTTTAAAGGGTCATTTTGTGGTCTTATAATAGGTTATGCAATCTCTTTTGGAAAAGTGTTGATCATTTGGTTTTGACGTTTAGATTTTATGATAGGGATGACCTTAGGCACTTTTTATTTAAATTTATCTTATGGTCCTTTATCAAATTATGGTGGATATTAGGATGGAGGTGTGTTTAATAATGGAGGGAGATTTTGTATTTTCCCATGTATTTGAATGGAAGAACCTATGACAGGGACAATCACTTTAGAAGATGGATGAAGACCTAAAATAGATGACAGATATGATATAAAAGGGGTTGGCCCTTTGATCTTTAATGTGTTGAGAATAGAGGGGATAGTCAAACTAAGGTTTTTGTCTTTTGACATCTAAAAAAGATCAACCTTGACTTGAGGATGGGCTAAGGCTTTCTTTAGGGGAATACCAAGACAATTGTCCCAGCTATCGATGATAGGAGCTTTACCCTTTCCCTTAGTAGCTTTGAGGTAAGAAGGTGTTGTGATATAAGATGATTTCAAAGGGTTTTGGTATCGAGAAAAATGATAGGATCCTATTATATTGTTATCTCAGTGTATACTATGAAGAGGTTCACGAAGGATTAAAAGGGTGGAATGTTTGACTCTAGAAGTATCAAGATGTTTATCTGTGACATCCTTACGAGTGGTTTCATTTTCCATTTTAGGAAGATGAAGGGGATGGTTCACATGAACAACCCCATGTAATGAGATCAAGGAGCTCTATAAATTTTTTTGGAGTATTTTTGATAATTTTAGGTTGACTTATATCAAAATCATCTCCTGTAAGGAGATATAAGACCAAATATTTCTCTGGAGCTTCTTTAGGCAATAACTGGTCATATATTGTATCAATCATATGTGTAGATTGATTTTGTGTTTCTCTAAGGTTAGCTTGGACTGTGTTTAATTTGGATGGATGGTTTGGAAATGGCTATCTAAAAATATCTAAAGATTGGTTGGGAGGAGCATTTGGATTGTCCAAGTGAAGGCCCCCCTTATCAATGAGGTTCTCTACCAAACATTTAAAGGATTGGCATCATTCTATGTCATGTCTTATTACCCTTTGATAGGTAAAAAACTCATCCTCTTTATACCAGGTGGTTTTAGGATGTGTATCATCGAATGGTCTAATGGGGGGAGTTCAAGAATGGTTACTAGTAGGATTTTATCCAATATAGAAGTGTAAGGTTCTCCTAAAGGGGTATATTTCCTAGGGGGGAAATGAGTAAGGCCCTTAGGTGGCTATGTGTGAGAAGTGGATGGTCCTAATTGATGCGGTGTTGGAGGGGAAGAAGTTCTTAAAATAATAGCATTTGTTTCCCATTTTGGTTTAGGATTATTGTTATTGCTTTTTGAGGGGTCAGGTTTGAAGTTTTTATTACGCAACTTAATTTTTCCCTCTTCAATTCCACAAATTTTGAGTTTATGTGCCATGGTAAAGGCTTCATCAAAAGTATTAAAGGTTTGAATTTTTAACATGGATGAGATATGTTTTACACAAGAGCATGAAAAAAATTCAATTTAGGTTATGGCAAGGAAAAGGTTAACTGATTGATTAGGCTACACCAATGAACTACAAAGTTTGATATGGATTCATCTTCAAATTTTTGAATAGCATATAAATCCATGATAGTCACTTTTCAAGCAATGTGATCGAGAAGTGTTCTAAGAAAATTTGGGCCAATTTCCCAAAGGAAAAGAGTGAATGCTGAGGGATGGAGTTGTACCAATCTAATGCAGCCCCTGCTAATGACATAGGAAATATCCTAGGTAGTAATGCATCATCATGTGATATAAGGTAACACGCATGTTGAAAGGATCTAAGATGTTGTTAGGGATCTTATTTGTTTTAAAACTTAGTAAACTTAGGAATTTCTCATTGTGATGGATATGGTCAGATGGGAATATATGGGTGGATAGGCTCATTATATATTTGCTCATATGTAAGCATAGTATTGTGTCCAGAGGTGGAGGCTTCCAAATTATCCATCCTATTCATAAGGATATTTATGAGGTCTATTTGGGTGTTATTCTGAGGCAAATTCCATAAGACACCTTACTAAAGAGTTTGATAATTTGGTAAGGAAGTAGATAGGGGTTCTGAGGAAGGGTATCTAATTATAGTGGACATAATGGGTTGGGATGCCACCATGTATTGGGTAGTCGAGGAGACATATTATTGGGGGGGTTTCATTGGAGGGATTTGTTTTGTATGATGGATTTGATGTGTATGAGGGATTTTTTTTGTGTGAGGGATTTTTTTTGTGTTGTAGAGCTTGATAATTGTATGCTAGACTCATTTTGATGGGTGGGAGACTTACATGGATTGACACCACTAACATTTGAGGAGGAACAGTAGATATATGTCGAGTGGTATAATCATTTTGAGTCTGAGTAATGGGGGTTGAAGAATTGGTAGATACTATGGTTTATTGGATATTTAAAGTTTGCATCATCTGGATATTATAGCTAGATGGAAGAGAGTCAGTGGAAAAGGATACCATGGCTGTGGTAATTCCTTCAGTTTTTTTAGTTCCTTCTAAAGGCATCCCATATAAATATTGATAATCTTAGGTATGGGGGGAAGGAGTAATGTATATTACTAGATTAGTAAGGTAGTAATTGAGATAAATAGGGTTATTGTCCAATATTTCCATAAATGAAGGATCTCCTTGAGAATAAAAGTGTGGGAACATAAGATTCTCAAAGGACTCAGGTGTAGAGGAGGGACTAGGTGTATGTTCCATAGGAAAGGATGTGACACCCACTTTAGATTCTTTCTTTGATTGTTGGCTAGTCCAAACCATGAGACAAAAAATAAAATAAAAAATAAAACAATAATTTATTTTTGAATTATCTCACTTTTAATTGTGGATGAAAGATGCACAAACTAAAGTCATTCCAAATTTTTTTTATCTTTTTAATTTTAAGATGTGAGAAGAAATAAATAAAAAAAGATAATGAGGGTCCTAAGAAAATGGTAATCTAAGGATGATTTTGGGTGTTTTGTTTTGGTGCTCAAAGGAAATATGTATTGGTATTAGTACGTGGCTTGGTACTTGGGCCTTGCTCCCCTCACATCATAATCTCACACCCAGTGCAGGTGCTTAGCCAAGATATACTAATATTCCAGAGATTATACTCAACTAGAGAACTGAGTTGGTCCTCCCCTTGGTGGTGAAATCCAAGTGGGATCATCAGGAAGAAGGTTATCATAAGGTGATAAAATCCCCATTAGTTTCCTTATGTCAAGTGTTTAGATGAGTTTGTTGTGATTGTGATTTGGCTTGTGTGTGAAAGAGTGATGACTACGATGAATTTACCACTTAGATTATTCTATGTGAATTACTTAAGTAGACAAGAATGAATGAAATTTCAAAGATCTAATTAGAAAATTAGTGACTATGTGCTTTGATAAAAGACCATGATATCTAATATTACCAATGTTATGGCTAAAAATTCACTACAATAAATATTAAAAAAATCTGTCACCACTCCATGCATCAATTATATTCAAGAGATTCAAATAATTTTATGAGTTATGCTATATAGTGAGGGATATATAAGTGAAGTTAATTTATTTGAACAAATTTGAGTATACATAAAATCTTATGACTATTTCAACAATGAAAATTTAAATAAAACCAAATTATAAGGTCAAACCAAGTAATAAAAATAATGTGATGAAGACTAAAGTCAATGCAATGTCACAACATGTAAACCAATTAGGATTTACAACTCCACCAAAGAGTTAATTTTCATGATTACCATCACCTCCTCATGTGATACTAAATAAATTTCTCAAGAGTAACCTTGTGGCACTCATTCCTCCTCAAGATCTTGATCCAGTCATAGCTACACTAAGGAACTATGATAACAGTGCATATTGTGAGTATCATAAGATTGTGGAGTCTTCAATGATAATATGTTTAAATAAAATACATAAGATACAAAACCTCATATATGATAACATTATTTATTTATGCACTCCTATAGAGGAATGTTGACTGCAACACAATGGAAATTAAAAGTTAAATATTTCAAGTGACCTTTTTTCTATACTTGTGAGTCAAAAAAGACTCAAAGGAAACTTCAAAGTTACATTATGCATATAACACACATCCTTTATTAGAAACATATGATCATCTACTAGATAATATCATTGCTTAACTCAGTGATACTCCACCTCATTAACTCAAGATTACATTTGATGATAGTGAGATAGTTAACAATGATTCAAATTTTCATGCATTATTCATATGATCCAACGTAGAAGAAAACATATGTAAAATGTTTTGATTGACATTTACTCAAGTGAGAATTTATGCACAATATCACTTTTCCAATCTATTGGGCACATATGACAAGATTTATAAGATACAACAAAATTAGTTAAAGGATTATATGGATAGAGACATAATACCTTAAAATGCATGATATTACATATTTATGTGGGATTAAACATATTATCCATGTCATTCTACTATTATAGATTTATGGGTATTTTACATGTCGTTAGGATTCTTGTGGATGCATATACTTTGTACAATTCTATATATAGTAAATTGATTCCTAAAGTACATTTACTATAATTGATTAGTTATAGTTCCATGAGAAAGGTATGAGTATCACCTATAGATATTTATATCTCCTCCTCCACTCCCACCATATCTATGATTTATTGATAAACATATTCACAATTGTTATTTAAATACAAATGATACACACATTTAGGATCACTATTCAATGATGGTTGACACACCTATTCAGGATCAAAATATAGATTTGATTGCTACACTTATAAAATATCCATTTATAAATCCAAGTATTACACATTGATTACATCATAGAGTTAGTTAGATAACACACATGGTACCGTATGGTACATACTCAGTTAACATTGTGGATAATTCATTATGTTCCATAGTGAACTCAAGCAATGCGTGCCATACTTTTACACAATAGATACCACATATTACTTATCCTTATAGATCCATTAATCATACCCCAATTTATATTATAATTAATAATGTTATACATGGTACATGACATGAGACACTATTATATTCTTATCCATCCCCAATTGATATTTGAAAACCAAGACAAAATATCCATGCAACACCTAATATAGGCACTACCCATTGACATCCACTTCAGTTTAACATTAGATAGTTCTTGTTAGATTAAAATATTCCAAAAATAGAAAACAATCAAATAATTAGAAAATAAAAACATTTAAATATTGAAAAAAATCCAAAATCAATACATGAGCATGACATGGTTACTAGTTAACATAATTTGCATATGATGTTTATCACATGTTTGGTAAGTGACATACTATTTACATACACACATGTATTTCATTATACATATGTGTTATTAAATACGTAGATGTTACATAAGGACATACAAATGTTGGTTTTCTCTATACCCAGTGCCCATGTCAATAATAGGGACATTTTTTCCATAGGTTTTATTATTAAATGTAATATCTTTATATTATATTTCTATCATACTTATCCCCTTATATTTCTTACACAAGCCTTTATATTTAATCATTTCTTACACAATGATACACGATATACTATTTTAATACGATGTGACATTGATATATATGGATGGTGTAGATTACTTTTTTTGTTCTATGTTCCATTACTATAATTTAATTCTACATGATAGGTTACTTTGTGTGTGGCCCTTGGCATTTTTTGATGTGATATACTTTATTTAAATTATTTATGATATTATATATCTCCTCCTATTTGAGGGCCTTGGCCTTGGTTTTTTTACTGCTTATGTCTCTTATATGTGGCCTTTGTCTTATGATTGACACTAACAACACTAATAATTGTGTTTGTTGAACTTTCTAACATTGAAGAGTGCCATGATTTATATCATGCACTATTACTATGTATTATTATTCATATATACTTATATTTCATGATACAAAGATACATTTATATACACATGACATTTACATGCCATGCATTCCATATGTTACCTACATGCATTGATCAATGTATAAATTACTATGATGACATATTCTCCACATGATCAAATGATATTACATAATGTTATCTTTACACATCAATTGATACAATTAAATCTTATTTTGAGATGAGTAACTTACAATATTCATACCTCATCTCAAAATGGGGGAAATGTAGTGGGATTATAATAGAGACATAAGCCTTAATGAGTAGAAAATCAAACACAGTACAAGTTTCACAGATTTCAAAGATTCAAAGTTATTTAGATAGACAATAGGTACTATAAAATTGATATAGAGTATATGGGAATATGTCATGCATATGAATTCACTTAAGAAAGATATGAGTATAAATTTATACACACTTGAGTTCATATCCATGGGCATATGCACAATAATTTACAAGAACAAAATTATATATTTTCACATACACATACATTTGAGATAAAAGTTCTCAAATTTAACACATTGATGCACAATATTTTATATTATTTGGTACATATTCAAAGGGCATGATATTGGTTCATGCACATATACATAACAACACATTTACAATTGAATTTAGAAAAAAATTCATTCTACTTCACACTTATCAAACCTAATTATGTTTCAAGGGCATGAATAATATATATTCCCTTATGATCATGCATTTTGGTTTTTACATGGATTGAAATTGATCAAACTGGAGTAAAACATTATAATTGAATAAATAATCCATGTACAATTATTGATTCATTTTTTAATTGACCTTACCTAATTGGTTTTCTTATTTACCTTCATAGTGATTTTTGTAAGTTAAACCTAGTCACATGGTTCTCTCTTTTTTATTGCATACTCATTTGGTTTCGTCTAATATATAATTTTCCCCACATTCATGAGGGTTAACCCAACTCAATATCGTACATATTTACACAAGTTGGGGTATGATCACCTCAACTCTTTGATGATTCAATAAGTAAATAGCATCTCTAACATGTTACAATGGAAACATGACTTTCCCCAACACATAAGTGTACTCTAACCATTGCTCTTTCAATTTTAAAAATAAATTTTAAAATTTTGAATCTAGAAATTGACTATTTCCTTCTCATTCTATGTTTTTATGGAGCAAAGTTGTGCATTTGAGGCAACTCCTAAAGTCAGAATTGTGTTGTGCATACTTAGATACATTTTATCCTCTTCCTGTAACAATTCCATTACTATAGTAAAATAGGGTATTTTTAGATACTAAAATATGGTATGTAGTACTTGAAAATGATAATATTGTCACAAAATACTCTATTAATTCCATTACTATAATAAAATAGGGTATTTTTATATACAAAAATATAGTATTTAGTACTTGACATTGAAAATATTGTCACACACTTACCACACATGACTTGAGTTGATAAACAAGGTTAGAATAATCCATCCTTTCACACTTGTATGTTATCTTAGGAACCAACCTACGGATGCTCAACTACTCCTTATTCCTAGAATGGGGACCCACCTATTTTGATTTTCAAAATGCCTAAAATGCCAAGCTTGTTAAGTCATTTATCCACATAGAAAACTGATTTAATACTTCCTACCAATTTCTTGGTTAGATATTCATTTTATAATACAGAATAACATTTAGAAATATATAAATAATTTCAAGTTACTTTGATTTTTCTCTAAATTTCAATGAATAATTAACCATGAATTGATTCATAATGTGTAGACAGGGCTTTGTCAAAAGTATTCTACCTAGTTTTTGAATGAGCATGAACACAACAGACTTTACCAAATCCTACTTGACCTACCTTACATTTTATTTAAAGAATTTACTTAGTTTTGATTTAAATTAGCTTCATTTTGATTATGATGGGAATTTAACGTTTCCCAAAGTCTAACTTAACTTCTTACATGACTTTACAGGGCATCAAAATTAAAATAGCAAATTTTGACACTTCATTGAATGTCAAATTATAGAAGAGCCTCTAAAGGAATACTCACTCCTCAGTGTGCTATGTGTCATCATGACACTTATCCAAGGCATAATTCTTTGTTATCATAACTTCAAGCTACACCATTGGTTGAAATAAATATGCTCTACACATGACACTTGGAATGAATTTGATAAGCCTATGAACCATGTGGTATCATCTTGAGAGCTTGTAAAGGAATTAGCTACTAGAATCCAAATACATAGGCTATGCATCAAGATCCTAGTCCATCCAAGCAAACCCATTCAATCTGAGTCACCATGTGTCCTACCATAATAAAAAGGCCTATGAGATGCCACCATGTGTCTCCATTGCATCCAACTAAACCCAAGAAAGCTTCCAAAGTGATGTGTGTTTCCTTTAGACTCATATGAGATTGATGAATGTTAAAACTAAATTACATCTAATCTAAATCTTGTGAGAGCCCACCAAATGAACACATGGATACACCCAAGCTATCTAATTGAGGCTCGATGGTTTCTAGCTACCCAAGCCCCTTATAAGGGAAATAAGTGGTATAAAAATGAAGAGAAGCTTGTGAAAATGATGTGTATTCCCCTCAGACCCATACAATGATGAAAATTTCCATGCCTATACTATTTATATCCAAATAACCACTTGATCACCTCTAAAAGCCCACAAAAGTGATGTGTGTTCCCACTGAACCCATGAGATTATGTTGCATGTCATTCCTGCAAAGATTCATCCTTATGTCATCGAAATCATCTCTGAGGGTGAATGTGTCTCCACCTCAACCATATGTTCAAAATAAAGTTGTTGACAGCTGCTCAAAGACCTTCCAAAGGTGACATGTATCAAATTTAGGCCATGATTGCCCATAAGAGAGCCACCTAGCAAAGAAGAAGCCCCGATTGCTTGTAAAAGCAACATGTGGCACTCCCATAACCAACCAAAATTAGAAGGCTCCTCCTGATAGATAGCCATGAATAAAAGAATGACATGTGGTAGGGTATAAATGACTCACCACATTAAATTGCATCTAGAGAGCTCAAGAACAATCAAAAAATTCCATGTGTCTAGATTTGAGCTGACTAAGCAGGTTAGTCACATTTAGACCCCATGAGCACCTAGCTAGATTTGAGGTGGAATGTCACATTGCATACGGTGGTGAAATTTAGCTTCAAAGCTAAAATTGATGGTGAATCAAAATCAAATCAATGATAAATTTGAATTTTTAGGCAATTAAATACCAAAAGCAATAGTTTAGAGTGTTTTGAATGCAAAAGTGATGAGCTTTCCATTAATGTGGCATAAACCAAGATCACCATCAAACCTTGCATTAATCAAAGCAATCTACAATAGGATCCCAAATCTAATTATTGCTACCTACACTAGCATTTGAAAGCCCTAAGCATTTTCTCTCTTTGCTATTTATGTTCTTAAAGTTTGACCAAGCTTGAGCTCTTCATGGTTTTCACCCAGGTCATCATTGTTGGAGCTCCAAAACTATAGAAAGATATGAAAGACATCAATTTTTAACCAAAAAACTACAAAAATGATACAAGTAGGACCATCCACTTTGGGTAAGTGTATTTCATTTAGAAATGATGATTTATTATTTTAGTATGGCAATTCAATCATTTTCAAGGATATAGGGTTCATTCCTGAGGCTAAAAACTCAAGAGACATGCACTATAGAAATTTCTACTATAATGTTAAGAAGGTTAGGGAGCTTGATGAGTCTAAAACCATCCCACACATCATCTAATTGGCCTTTGATATCCTATCAATCTAAGATGTTGGTCTTCACAAAGTCATAGAAAAACCAGAGGTCATGTCACAAACTAACCTAATATATGGTATCTTTAGGATATCAAAGTGTGAGGATGGATTGCTTAAGTCCCTAAATTAAGGGCTCCCAATTGCCTTCATTATTGGGCCTAGTTTTGAAAAATACTATGACCTACCTCTGCCACAAGTGGAATATAACTAGAACGTCATAAAAAACTAGTATGAGGTGCACTCTTTAGACAAATTTCTAGCCTCATGGGTAACTGGCCTAAAGGGGATTGTCTACATGAATGACCAGGGGGATTTACCTATCCAATAGTTCAGATAGGGAGTCAAGATTAGCCTAGCCTTACTAAATAGGGTATTTGGTAACGCACATATTAGATATGTAGACATAAGGACTATCCCACTATTAAAACTAATTCTAGAGGATCAACAGATTCCCCCACTTAGGGATATTATTAGTGAAAATTTGGTTACTACTATGAATGACAAATACAAGAATGGAGCTCCATTCTATATGATGAGCTATTTATTAGATTTTATATGTGTGACTACATAATTAGGGCCAAATACATGGTCTTTAAAGCAAGATGAAATTGTGCCCCAAACATATTTTACAATGTATATTCACCATTTCAGGCATCACATCAAGATGATAAAAGAGGATTTCTTCCCTTGTCTACAAGTTGATTATAGAATGTGAAATGCAAAGAGTTTCATTAGAAGCCAAAATGCCATTGAGAGATATAGGTATTTTTTGTCTCTACCCTAACTACATTGTCATCCCATTATAAATAGTGATGGTATCCCCAATTGGGATACCAAGGTATGTGCCAATGAAGTTGGCAGATGAGGATATGGCCTATCAATTACTCCATGGAGTTGATGGCTTCTTCAAAAGGAAAAAAAAGACAACACCTCAAAAGACCCCTTTCAAGCTAGGGAGAACCTAGATAATGATATGGTAGGCTATTGTAGTGGTTACAAGGCATAGGTAGTCTTACATATTTCCTAAATATGACTTTTGAATATGCTATCCAAACCAAGTCATTGCCAAACACCTCTCTAAGTTCAAAAGGGATGTGGTTATTTAATACAAGCATCAGGATGAGGTGCATGATTGGATATACTTGGATATGATGAATGAAGAGGTGGTCTTAAGGAACATCACAAGGAAGAATATACTATTTAAAATGAGACTTGACCAAGAAAGGAGGAAAGAGGACATAGTAAATCCTCAACTCCCACCAACTTATCGGAGCACGTTCAATACAAATTATGAGGAAAAATAAGAAGAAGAAGAGGATGAAACTCCTTTTATTAGAAATAAACCTTGTTATCCCCCACTTTAAGATAATCCAAATGGGTAAGACATGCCTCCAAAATCTGATCAAGGAGCCTAGTTTCTCACAAGAACCTACAACAACAATTATATTTATTGAGGAAGTTGTCACAGAAAATTTGAACCAACCAGGTCCTAATGTCATTGATCTTAAGGAAGGGCAGAAAGGAATTGAGATATCATTAGAATGAATCCAAGAAATAGTTGTGAGAAATATTGATAAATACTACATAAGGAAGAGATCCCCCAAGACTACAATGAAAGGAACAGTGCCCCCTTCATCAGCCTCCCAATCTCCCTTTGTAAGACACACCATTGTCTTCTTTTTTAGTCACTAGTACATTTACAACTGCTCCTAATTCTATCATTAATCACACTCCCATGTTTACATCCCCCACCATAGATTCTTTTGGAGGCACCATTTCACAATTCATCTCCCATACCACTACCAACATTCCACCTCCAACAAACTCCCAGAGCATTAGTGTTAGCCAAGCTGTGGGTTCTACTCCCTTTCAGAGTTTGTCTCTAGTGTTCTTTTGTGTGTTTTGTGATTCTTATATTTTTGCACTTATAGATGTCTGATTGTTTATTTTATACAAATAATTTTGCAATTACATTTTATATATGCATCTGTTAGTTTGAGCTTAACACTAGGCTGATAAATTTGATAGTATACATGCTCTATTTTTCCTCTCATTTACAAAAGAATGTCTTGTGTAATTTACTATGAGTGAGTTGTCTTTATGAAAAGAATGCTATTAGACATATGCATATTTATGCCTTTGAAGTTTTAGCTGCATTTATTTAGCTTTGAGCATCACGTTAGATTTGGTAGATGCTAGTTTCATGTGTTTTTGTCTTTGAAGTTAGCAAAATTTATATCTTTAGTCATCTTAAACATAACCCCTTTTATGCCTTACCCTATTCACTCATTGATCTACCCATGAATAGACTTAGCTTAGATAATGATGTATATACCCATTATTTATTTGTGTTTTAGGCATTAATTGGAAAATAGTAAGATAATTCACAAAGATTAATAAGAAAAGTGTCACCGCATAAACATCTATTATCCCTATAGTAGGGTCTGCTTGCAGACTTTGAAAGAGGTGACCATATCTCTATTATGTGTGCTATTCCCAGCAATAGTTGTATAAAAAACTCAAGACCCAAGTCATTCCAAGACTTTAAATTGAGTTTCTCACTTTCCCCTAATTCCCTAGTGACACATGGAGCATAATAAGTGCCTCAACAAGAAGGGAAGCTTTTTGGCACTAAAAAGAGGGACATTATGCAACTATTTTCATGAATCTTTGTTGAATTGTAGTGTATTTCATTATATACATGCTTAATTCTTAAAAATATAAGAATATTATTAAATAACACTAAGATCTACATTATTTATAAAAATCTTTGCATTGTTTGAAATATTTCATTGGTATTAGTGTTCATTTGTGTAAATTTGGTAAAATAATCTAGTTATTTTCTTAAACTCCTGCGAAAATAGGTGAAATACCCCATTATTTTGACATATTAAGGGTTATTTTGGTCATCTTTGTAAAGTTTGGTAAAATTTTATTAAATAATTTGGACATTTGTGCAAAGATCAACCTCTAAGGTTTTGTGGTATTGGATCTAGGCATTTGATATCTTAATTGCTATAATTTTCTTGGATTTAAGTAAACTTTTGCTTAGTTTTTTATTGAGATTTTTTAAAAATCCTCAAACATTTTAATCTCATTAAATAAGGCAAATATACACTTTGAATTGTTGGTTTAACATTGATATTTGCAGGATAACGTGCAAGACTAATAATATTTATGTAGGTTTTAAGGATTCTAAGGTTTCATAGCTTAGATCTTCAAAGATCAAGGTGGTGTTTCTTGATCTAAGCTTTTTTGTCAAACATTCACTAGTCTTTGCAATATTTAGCATATATTAAGGCTATACTTAAATATCCTTGTGCTTTGATACTCAGCCTGCATCTTAGAGTTGCCTAGGATTATAACCAAGGCTTGATCTAAACCTAGGACCCCTTTATCATCTTTAGAGACCCATAAGAAGGTGAGAGCAGATAGAGGTAGAGGTAGGAAGTCTAGGACCTAGCCATATTCCCCATCTAACTAGACTATGAAACCCATCATACCAAATCCAATCATGGCATGGTTAGTTAACTCATCCATTAATGTCTCTAGGCCCATGCAAAATCTACCTAGGAATCTATAAAAGTACCTATCTCTCTTTACACCCACTAAGAGAGTGACAACTGAAGAGAATGTGAAGTCAATTAACACATCTTTAAAGTTGCTCAACATGATTCATTAAGATGTGTCCTATCTCTTTTTTCCCTTAACCTTTATGGATGTAACTTATGATTGGTTCCTTAACTTACTCAAAGATTCCGTCATAAGATAGGGTCAGTTTAATAATACCTTTATTTCCCAATTTAGAAGGGTAGTTAGTCCGAGAGTTGTATACCAATAGTTTACCACCTTAAAAAGGGACCTAAAAAAACCAATCAGGACCTTAAATACTAGGTTATAAAATATATACACCCTGACATACACCATATAAGTCTGTAGATGATTTAGACTTAGAAATATACAAGAATGCTTTGGACCCAATGACTACCTTCTTCTTGAGGAGAGTCATGGGTATTGACACATTGATTTTAGCCTATGCTGAGGCTATACATATTGATGAGCAAATACAACTGCAAGGGCATCTCACCTTTACTATACCAAACTTTGAGCCAAATTTTCCTGCTCTAAATGTCATCCCTAATATGAATCAAAATTAGCCTACATTGAACCAATTATTGATGCTTAACCAATTGTCTTTGAGTCATGCCACACCTAACCAACAACTTGGATTCTTCAACCAAGCAAATGCTGAAGCACATCCCCATAATAATCAAGTAATGGTGATTGTAAACAACACCAACATCCAAGATACCACAAAAAATAATAACCTAAAAACCCCAAAGGGAGAGTTAGACTAAATCCAAAGAATTATCCAAAATCTCACTAATGATTTCTTGGATCTCAAAAAGCAGACAGGTAACACCACTGAGAGTTTAACAAAAATTATTATTTCTAAAGATACAATAGACCTTTCAATAGGAATAATAATAATATGAGACACCTATGAGTAAACTAACTAAGATTAACATATGTGAGATGGCCTTACCTAACTGGTGTTGAGTGCATAATACTACTATATATAGAGAACTTGACATGTTGAGTTCTATCATGCATTTGAGGCTATTAAAAGTAAAATGGAAGGATTCAACATGAATTCCATTGATCAAAACAATGATAAGAGTTATGATAAATCCAATGATGCCTCTAGAGCCCCTGAATTGGTCCTCATAGTTGAGACTTATGACTTCCCCAGTCAAGATGAGAATGAACCTGAAGACAATGTTGAAGAGGTGCATGCTTTCCAATTGTACTAAAGGAGAAATTTTGACTTGAGAAGAAAAATTTATAACCCACCTCTAACAAATTCCACCCCACCTAGAAAATTAGATACTCCTCTTAATGGTAAGACAAATAATATTCCTCCATGCCCCAAAGGTAAGGAGAGCCAACCAGCAATAGAGGCCCCCTACATAGCATCAAATGTTGGATACAAAATAGTGGAAGACATGAAAAAAATTAAGGTGAATATAACATTGTATGAGCTCACACAAATCACTAAATAATGTGATTTAATATTAAAATCCTTGATGAAAAGCCTAGCTCTAGCAAGGCTAAACAGGCTCATGCCAATGCTATAATGTAAGCATGAGGTTCCCACATTCTTGTTAATGGTTAGAATATTTGGTAAGAACCTCCATAATTGCTTACTTGATTATCATGATTTAGCTAATATTATGCCTCTAGGAATTTTTGAAAAACTAGGGTTAAACTAATTTAAATTTGAGAAGGTGGTGGTACAATTGGATAAGTCAAGAGTAAAGGTAATTGGTGAATTTTTGAATATCTATATGTAGCTAGCTCATGAACCTTGAATATATAAGTTCATTGACATTCATGTCATTGATGTAATAGAATCCTATGGATTGTTACACAGTCATGACTAGACTAACTTTTTGAATGGATACATGTCCATAGATTGCTCTCACATGTGGCCACCTTGGTGAGGGATCCAAAATTAGATCAGGATCGACAAGGAGCCCAAGATGAAATACATGATTACTAAATATAATGAAAAAAATGAGAAGGTAAACTACCAATCCTTTGACTTGGGTATTTATATCTTGAAACCACTAACATTGTTGCATGTGATAGGAAGGTAGAGGAAAAAGGAAACAAAGGTCCTTGGACATTGCACTTTGATGGTGCACAAGCAAAACAAAGTTCAGGGGTTGGGATTGTCCTAAAAAATCCTAAAGGAAAGTGGCTCTGGAATGATGTCATTCTTGGAAGAATTTTTAGGCTATAACTAAGTCCTAATAAAAAAGAGTGATAGGATGAATACTACCTTCACAAACAAATGAGGAATATTAACCTACAAATGAATTTTGTTTAGACTTATTAATTTAGGAGAAACTTTCCAGTGAGTGATGGACCATGGGTTTCATAGATTGATAGGTAAATGCATTATTATTTACATGGATGATCTGACAATTTTTTCTAAAAATAAGGAAGATCACATGATGCATTTAGAATAAGTGATAGAGAAGTGTAGAAGGTATGGAATTTCCTTAAACCCCCCAAAAAGCATCTTTTGTGTGACTAAAGTTAAACTCTTAGGACATGTGATAACTCAAGAAGGTATGACCATCGAACCTGTTAGGATCAATGAAATTTCAAAGCTAGAAGTTCAAAATACCAAAAAGAGTTAAAATATTTCTTTGGTAAAATCAACTTTGTGAGAAAGTTTATCTCTAGTCTTGCAGAGATTGTGAGGTCACTCAATGCCATGCTAAAGAAGGATGCTAATATAGAATGGAAAACTAAGGTGAATAAGGCCTGCCAAGACATCAAGGATGTTATAGTTCAATCCCCTATCCTTATAAGCCTTGATTTTAGTAAATATTTATGTGTACTCTTTTGCTTCTCATCATACTATTGTTGTTATCTTAACATAGAAAGAAGATGACAAGGATCACCCCATAACATTTATGAGTACTAACTTGAAGAACGTAGAGCTAAATTATCCTATTTTAGATAAGAAAGTGTATGCACTAGTAAATGTTGTAAAAAAATTCATACACTATGTCCTAAAAATAAGACATATGTTATAGTGTTTGATTTAGCTGTTAAGTTAATGCTGGGATAGAATGAAGTTAGGGAAAGAAAGGGGTAATGGATGACCAAACTTTACAAAATATGACTTAGAGATAAGATCTGCTAAGTTAGTTAGGTGTTAAGTTCTTATCCAACTCATTGAAAATAATGATCCTCGCATTGATGTTCTACAGGTTGAGGCAAATTAAGTGCCCAAAAGATATTGGTACAAAGACATTGTCCATTACCTACTACATGGAGTATGTCCCTCACACCTCAAAAGATATTAAAAAATAGCCCTTAGGCTAAGATCATCTCACTTTATGATCAAGAGAGGTGTCCTCTATAGAAATAACTATGAATGAATATATCTAAGGTGTGTTTCTAAATATTAAGCCATTGATATCATGGATAGTTTCAATGACAAGATGGGAAGTGGCCATCATTCAGGATGTACTACTACACATAAGATATTAATGGTTGGCTATTATTTTCTAACTATTTTTAAAGATGCACATGTTCATGTGTGAACAAGACACTAATGCTAGGTGTTCGATCAAAGATTAGTAAATGCAACCATGCCTTTTCAACTTATAATTGAGGAAAACCAATTTATACAATTAGGCTTAAAATTCATGGATGTAATCAATACAAACTCCTTGGTAGGACAAAACTTTATGCTCACTACCATAGACTATTATACAAGGTGGATCAAAGTAGTGGCCACCAAGAATAGTAAAATAATTGATGTCATTAAGTTCCTAGAATAAAATGTCATTACGTGGTTTAGAACACCCCTATCTTTGGTATGTGACAATGGCCCAACCTTTGCCTCAACTAAATTCACTGAATGGGTGTATAACAACTAGATAGTTATCAAGTCTACATCAAACTACTACCCTTAAGGTAATGAAGTTGTAAAATCAACCAATAAAAACTTGATGAATGCGATCATGAAGTCTACAAAAAATAAACCTAGAAAATTGTAGTCTTTACTAAAATTCGCTCTCTGGGTGGATAGAACCAAATATAAGTAGGCACTTAAAGTGCCCCCATTCTTGTTGGTTTATGGGTAGTAACCTATATTTCCCATCACATTGAAGCTACCTACATATGATTTCATGTCCAAGTACGTGGAATATGATGAAAGAGTGAAGTCATAGATCCTAAACATCATCCAAATGGAAGATGCTAGAGATGAAGCATTGAAAAATTTTAGCAAGCACTAGGATGTTGTGAAAAGATGGTTTGACAAGTGAGCCAAAATTAAAGAATTTTAAATCTCAGACTTAGTCTTACTATGGGATAAATACCATGAAAAAAGGGACATCATGACAAGTTCACTCCCCTTTAGATTGGACACTATCAAGTAGCAAATATATTGGGAGAAAATGCATTTAGACTCAAGGACCTACAAGTGAATGATCTAGCCTTACCAGTTAATGGGAAATACATGAAGCATTACATCTCTACTGCTCTATCCCAAATTCCACAAGGAGTGTAAGTTTTTTTAGAGTTAGAGTAGGTAGGGTTAGTGTATTTTCATTTCTTACTTTACTTTCTTGTTGTTTTCTTTTTTGATTTCCTGCTTTACTTTCCTATTTATTCCTTCTCTCTTTTTGTTTATTTGCTTATTTCCTATTGTGTGCTATAGCTTAGTAATAATTCCTATGGATAGGAATTCATTTGCCCAATTTGTATTAACTTGGTCCCAGAATGGAAGAAGGGATGGCTGATCTTAAGCACTAGTAACCCAAAGTTAGGAAGCCTTTACCACTGTTCCAATTCAAAAATGTTGGGCGAGGTTGATTAGAAACTAGTTTTCTCATAAAGATCTTAAGTTATTTTAAGGATGTAATATAGTTCAAATGACCAAACATTTACTTGAAAAAGAGTTTTAATTTATGTGGGCCATCATACTATCACCTCAAATTCACTAAATAAATTACATGGATAGAACTTGATATTTGAGAGTGAATAACATTCAGACTATGTCTTGACAAAAACCTTACACTTGGCTAACTCTAGTTCTCAACCATCCTAGTTTATGAATGAAAGTATTAAAAGAACACAAAAATAGTATACACCAATGAAGTGAAATAATAAACTAATTCTTCATCTATGAATGGTGATTTATGTAATCTCTATCGGGGCTATACATGCCTCGCTGGTAGTAGAGCAAGGACTAAAGTGGAGCTAAAGGTATCTTTTTCAGGGCTATGGATGTCTAGCTAATAGTAGAGCAATGCCTGAGCCATCCTAATTAAGAAAAGCATTATTATTTAAATATAAATAATGCTTAAGTCATTTCATATCTAGGTTTCTTAAAAATTGAAAGCTAACATTTTTAAAGCCAATGGAGATGGTTAATGGACTTCAAATCATACACACAGTATGATTGTCTATAAGATTTAAACTCTATTTCCAACTTATGAGCCTTCATTTATTCCAAAATAAAGTTTTGATGATAATTGAAAGTCCTAATGAGATGACTAATTTTTATTCATCTTTGAACAAAATTTCTAAATTCTAACATTTTGTAATGTTTCCCCATAGAGGTCACCATATGTTGATGCTCAACTACCCCTATTCCCAGAATAGGGACCCTCCTATTTTGATTTTTGAAATGCCTAAAATGCCAAGCTTGCTAATTCATTTGTACACATAGAAAATTGATTTAATACTTCCTAGCAATTTTTTGGTTAGATATTCATTTTACAATACAGACTAGCATTTAGAAATATCTAAATTATTGTAAGTTGCTTTGAGTTTTCTATAAATTTTAATGAATAATTAACCACACATTGATTCAAAATGTGTAGATAGGCCTTCACCAAATGTGTTCTACCTAGTTTTCGAATGAGTATGAACAAAAAAAACTTTGCAAAATCCTACAAGACTAACCTTACAGTCTTTTAAAGCATTTAATTACTTAGTTTTGATTTAAATTAGCTTTATTTTTCTTATGATGGGAATTTGACATTTCTCAAAGTCTAAATTAACTTCTCGCATGACTTCACAGGGTTTCAAAATTAAAATATTGATTTCTAACACTTCACAAGATGTCATATTATAGATGAGCCTCTAAAGGAATACTCACTCCTTAGTGTACCACATGTCATCATGGAACCTATCCAAGGCATAATTCTTTGCTATCAAAACTTCAAGCTGCACCATTGGTTTAAATATGTGATCTATGCATGATACTTAGAATGAATATGCGAAGCCCACAAACTATAAAACACCATCTTGAAAGAGCACAAAGGAGTTAGTAATTAGAATTCAAATCCATAGGTTACATGTCAAGATCATAGTCCATCCAAGTAAACTCATTTCATTTCCATTTCCATGCATCCTACCATAACAAAAATGCCCACAAGATGATGCCACATGTCTCTATTATATCCATCTGAACTCAATCAAACTTCCAAAGTGATGTGTTTTTCCTTCAAACCCATCCAAGACCAATGCATGTTAACACTACACATCCAATCCAAATCTCATGAGAGCTTATTGAATGAACACATGGTAACACCTAAGCCATCTATTCAAGGCTCAATGGTATCTAGCTATCCAATCCCCTTCCAAGGGTGACAAGTGATATATTAATGAAGAGAAGCTCATGAGAATCATGTGTTCCCCATCAGACCCATATAATTATGAAACTTGTCACGCTTGCACTACTTCTATCTAAAGAACCACTTGATCACTTCCAAAGGATCATTGAAGTGATGTGCATTCTCACTAGACCCAAAAGATGATAATACATGTCATTCCCATGAATCTTCATCCCTAGGTCAGCCGGATCATCTCTGAGGGTGACATATGGCTCCACCTAAGCCACATATTCAAAATAAAGTTGTTGAAAGCTATCGAGAGACCTTTCAAAGGTGACACCTATCAAATCCAGGCTATGATTACCTAGGAGAGAACCACCTAGTAAATAAAAATCCTGATTAGCTATAAAAAAAACATGTGGCACTCCTATAACTAACCAAAATTAGAATGCCCTACCCATTAGCTATCCATGAATATAAGGATGCCCCATGGTAGGGTAAAAATTACTCACCACATTAAGCTACATCTAGGGAGCTCAAGAGCAATAAAAAAATGCCACATATCCATATTTGAGATGAACAAGTAGCTTACTCACATTTAGGCCTTGTGAGCACTTAACTAGATCTGAGGTGGCATGCCACATGTCATAAGGTGGTGGACTTTAACTTCAAATCTAAAATTGATGGCAAATCAAAAGTAAATTGGCACTAAATTTGAATTTTGAGGCAATTAAATGCCAAAAGTAATAGTTTGGAGTGTTTCAAATGTGAAGGTGATGAACTCACCATTGATGTGGCATGAACTAGGATCACCATAAAACCTTGCATTAATCAAAGCAATATAACAGAGGTTCCCCAAACAAATTATTATTACCTACACTTGTATTTGAAATCCCTAAGAATTTGCTCTCTTTGTTATCTATGTTCTCAAAGTTTAACCAAGCTCGAGATCCTCATAGATTTTACCCATGCTGCAATTATTAGAGATCCAAAACTACAAAAAGATATGGAAGAAGTCAATTTGTAACCATAATATTGAAAAAATGGCACAAGCAGGACCCTCTACTTTAGGTAATGGCATTGCTTTTGGAAATGATGATTTCTTATTTCAGTATGGTAATTCAATCATTTTTAAGGACACAAAGTTCATTCTCAAGGCCATAAACTTGAGAGAAATGCACTATAGTAGTGTCTAATACAATATTGAGAAGTTTAGGGAGATTGATGAGTCTGAAACCATGCCACACATCATCCAATTAGCCTATTTTATCCTAACAATCCATGCTACTATTCTTCACAAAGTTACAACAAAACCAAAGGTCATGTCATGTGTTGACCTAGTATATGGAATATTCAAGATGTCAAAGTGTGAGGATGGATTTATTAATTACCTAAATTAAGGGATCCTAATTGCATTCATTATTGAGCCTAGTTTCAAAACATACTATGACCTACCTCTACCATAGGTGGAATATAACTAGAGCATCATCAAAAATTGGCATGAGGTGCACTCTTTAGACAAAGTCCTAGCCTCATGGGTAACTAGACCAAAGGGGATTGTCTACATGAATGACCAGGGGGATCTACCTATCTATCAGTTTAGATAGGGAGTCAAGATTGGCTTGGCATTACTAAATAGGGTACTTTCCAATGTGCATATTATATATGCAGACATAAGGATTATCCCAATGTTGTAACTAATTCTAGACGATAAATAGTTTCCCCCATTTGGGGATATTATTAGTGAGAATTTGGTTGTTGCTATGAATGACACATGCAATAATGGAGCTCCATTCTATATGATGAGCTATTTATTGGATGTTATATGTGTGACTACAAAATTAGGGCCAAACACATGGTCTCTAGAGTGAGATGAAGTTGTGCCATAGACATATTATGTAATGCATATTGACCATTTTAGGTACCACATCAATATAATAGTAGAGGATTTATACACCCCTATCTACAAGTTTATTACAAAAGGTGAAATGTAAAGTGTTCCATCAGAGGTTAGAATGATATTGAGAGACATAGGCAATTTTTGGCTCTACCATGACTACATAGTCATTTGAATATAGGGAGTGATAATATCCCCCCTCAGGATACCAAGGTATGTGCCAATAAAGTTGTCATAGGAGGAGATGGCTTATCAATTACTCCATGGAGTTGATAGCCTCTTTAATAGGAAGAAAAAGACAACACCTCACAAGACCCCTTTCAAGCTAGGGAGAACCCAGATAATGAGATGGTAGGATGTTTTAGTGGGTGCAAGGCATAGGGAATCTTACCTATTACCTAGAGATGAATTTTTAATGTGGGATCTAAACCAAGTTATTTTCAAACACCTCTCCAAGTTTAAAAGGGATGTGGTTATTGAATACAAGCATCAGGATGAGGTGCATGATTGGATATACCTAGATGTAATGAATGAAGAGGCGGTCTTGAGGAATGATAAAAGGAATAATATACCACTTGAAATGAGACTTGACCAAGAAAGGAGGAAAGAGGACATAGTAAAGCCTCAACTCCTACCAACTCATAGGATCATGCTTAATATGGATTATGAGGAAAAAGAATAAGAAGAAGAGGATGACACTTCTCTTATAAAAATATACCTTTTAGGCCCCAAATTAAAGCTATTCAAAGTGGGAAATACATGCCTCTAATATTTGAGTAAGGAGATTTAAGAAACTAGCCTAACCCCTCACAAGAACCTCCAATAGCCATTCTATCTACTGAAGAAGTTGCCACAAAAATTTTGAGAAGCCAAGGAGGTGCCAATGTCATTGATCTTGAGGAAGGGAAGCAAGGAATTGATATATCACTAGAATGAATCAAGGAACTAGCTGGGAGAAGTGTTGAGAAAGTATACATAAGGAAAATACCCCCCAGGACTACAATGAAAGGAGTATTGCCCCCTTCATCAACCTCCCAATCTCCTTTTATAAGAAATATAACATTATCATCTTTTTTAGTCAATAATACATTTATAACTACTCTTGCTTCTATTTATGATCACACTCCCATTTTCACATCCCTCACCATTTCTTGATTTGGAGGCACATTCCCCAATTCATCTCCCATGCCACTACCAATATTCCACATCCACCAAACTCCTAGATCACTAGTGCTAGCCAAGTTTTGGGTTCTACTCCCTTTCAAGCTACCACATCAAGTGGACCACTCATCAGAGTTGCATCCACCAAGCCACTCAAACCCATTCCAAAATCATTTACCTAATATAAGCCACTTCACCCCACCATAGTAGCCAAAATGATTGAGCCTTGAATATTTCCCCTATTTACACTCAACATGGGTCCTACGAAGTCCTTGTTTGATCCACTTGGCCATATAGACCCTACCAATTTATATATCCTAGTTAGAGCACTAACTTCTTCATCTTCTCAAGAACTCTCATTAAAACCACCTCCCACATAGCTAATAGCTATAACCACTAAAAATTAGGTGAGGAACATGATGTAGATAATAAGGCAAGGGGGGCCTCAAGCAAGCCATGATCCAACCCAAATTAGGATGAGGTTTGACCCCACCACTGACACCATGAAGAGGGTAGTTTAGAGACAAGTGGAAAAACCATACTCAAGCTCAAATATGATATATGAGATTGAAGAGCCACTCTTCACTCTGATAAATAAGAGGAAGACTAGCCCTTAAGAGGTACAAGAATATGCAGATAATCCTATATCCTCTATAATCATAACCATAATCAACTATTTCCTTAGTGAAAGGGATGAAATAAGAATTAATGAGGCTAAAAGAGAAAACACTACCCATTATGCTAGAGGGAACCTTGATTTTAATAATTAGTGTTATGATTAATGTCTTTAATTTGTACAAGGTTATGAATAAAAGGCTGGAGGATGGGATCAAGCAAGCCAAAGGGGTCATTAAACTTGACCAAAGTCTTTCCCTCTATGACACCAAGTTAGTAAACTTGGTGAGAGTGGAAAGAAGCAATAAGTTTCCTTACATGATGGTGTTGCTTCTTGAATACATTATGCGTACACAAACCATCCTCATACATAGAAGGAGGATTTTAAAGACCTGGTTGGATCAACTCAAGGATGCAAATACATCCTTTGAGAAATTTGAATTTAAGATAGCCCACTTATTGAAGGATGCCATGATCAATAGAGTAACCAAGTTTGATAGCTCTTTCATGGATGATCAAGAGTTTAGGGAACAAATTAAGGTATTCATTACATAATTCCAATAGGATGTATCTAGTTCCAAGACATTTGTCAAGGTCATAGACATTATGGATTTTGCCAATCAGAGGCTGCAGAAGGTAGATGCAATTGAAGAAGCACTCAAACCAATACTCATGGAGCATGGGAAGTTAATCTAAGACATACCTAATTTATTTAGGCCCATGATCTTGGATTTTGATTAGATACATAAATACTACAAGGCATGTGTTAAAATATGGACCCAAGAATAAACTAAAAAATAAGCAAAAGCAACAACAACAACAAGCATCTCAGCCACCTTCAGGCCCTTAGGGATATTTAGTTATATTTTGTAATTCAAGTATAGAATATTCCATTATAATGTGGCACTTTAGGTCACTTGGTTGTATATTGGGTGACTTTTGTGGGCCCACTCAAATGTATCTTAGGCATTTTGAGCCCATAAATAGGGGTTTTCTCCTCATTTGTAAAATAGAAAACAACTATTACAAGAATTAATATGAGAGAGCTAAATAATTTGAGTTTGTTTGTAGTGTTCTTTTGTGTGTTTTATGATTATTGAATTGTCATGCTTCTAGATGTTTGATTGTTTCTTTTCTGCAAATAATTTGGCAATTACATTTTATATATGCATTTTTTAGTTTGATATTAATGCTAGGCTGTCAAATTTGATAGTATACATGATTTGTTTTTCCTCTCATTTATAAAGGAATGTGTTGTGCAATTTAATGCGAGTGAGTGATCTTTATGTAAAGTATGTTGTTAGACATATGCATATTTCTTCCTCTAAAGTTTTAATTACATTTATTTAGCTTTGAACATCATGTTAGAGTTGGTATATGCTAGTTTCATGTGTTTTTGGCTTTGAAGTTAGCAAAATTTGTATCTATAGTCATATTAAACATAACCCCTTTTCTGCCTTACCTTATTCACTCATGGATCTACCCATGAATCACCTTAGATTAGATCATGTTGTACATACCCATTGTTTATTTGTGTCTTAGGCATTAAATAGTAAATATTAAGATAATTCACAAAGATTATAAAGAAAAGTGTCACCGCATAAACATCTATTGTCCCTATAGTAGGGTATGCTTGTAGACTTTGAAAGAGGTGACCATATCTCTATTATGTGTGTTATTCCCAGTAAGATTTATATAAACAACTCAATCCCCAAGTCATTCCAAGACTTTAAATTTATTTTCTCACTTTCCCCTTGTTCTCTAGTGACACATGGAGCAGAATAAGTGCATCAACAGGAAGGAAGTTTTATGGCACTAGAAGGAGGGATATTATGAAACTATTTTCATACATATTTATTTAATTATAGTTTACTTCATTATATACATGCTTAATTTCTTCAAAGTATAGGAATATTGTTAAAAGAACACTAATATCTACATTATTTATAAGAATCTTTGCATCCTTTGTATATATGTTTTATTATTTTTGGGAAATTAAGGTTTAATTCCCTAATTAGTAAAGGGTCTAGATTAATCTAAAAATATGTGAATATAGTATGTCTAAATTAACCTACTAATTTTCTAAATCTAGATTTGATCAATTAATTACAAAAAATAGCAAACAAGGGGATAGAGAGTAAACTTAGCTAATTTTTGGACTGAGACAGAGGATTATGGAACTATAAATTACTAAGTTGATTGGGTAAACTATCACAAATAGGACCCAAAAGTCTATTTTATACCTGGATAGTAGCACCAAAAATTGGACACTAGGGGGTCTAGCACTATAGTCCTATTTTTCGTGCTATAGTCCTTTTGATCTACTTATTCTAAGATTTTTGGGTTCTATTCTGATACTTTAGGAGGCTCTATATGTAGAATCTCATGTTTTGATCATCCATGAAGCTCTGTGTGCAACTGATTCTATCTTATATGGTCTTAGTTCCTCCTTAGGCTTGACAGGTGGTCTTGAATCAACTATAAAAAGGGCTTAGTGTGTATTATGCACTGAACATACAATCACACCCCATGTGTGGGCACACTATCTACATACCAATACTCTGAGGAGGGATCAAGGCCAACATAGTTCTCCCAAATTAAATGTGTATTTTTAAATTTTGTGTATGTAATGTAAGTAATATGTGAATCTAGGAAAGATTGAGATGACTCGTGACTTATGCAAGAACTTAATTAGGTTGGAAATAGTAGTAGTTAGATGTATACAAAAAATAGGCAGATTTTTCTTGAGTGTGCTTAGTGTATTTCTAGCTTGTGCCTTTTGAATGATTGCCAACCTTTCTAAATGACTCTTGAATAGGATTTTAGAGGAAAATTGATGATCCTAGGTTAGATGATTTCATGTTAGGATGACAGGGAAAAAGATAAGGATCTGTGGAAATTTGATTGTTTGAGGCTAAGAGTGACTTGGACAATAGCAATAGAAAGTGGACACCCTAGGGTCTAATGCTATAGTCAAAATTATGGTGCTATTGTCTAAGGTGATAGGGACCTTAGGTGATAGGTCTATTCCTAGGAGAGGATTTTGGGGTAGTTGGGATTGATTCAGGAAGGCTTCAGGTGACTGAGAAGTGGTGAAAACATGCCTAGTGGGTTATGAAAGTAAGAAAGACCTATGGTTTGGATGTCACCAGTCATGCTCAAGTTGTTTAAATTACATTTTTATGTGATTACATTTTCCCTCCATTTATTTTAAGTATGTAGCTAAGTGAAATACTAGGATAAAGGAGGAAAATAGAAGCATACCTATACTTACATGTGAGCCTAAGCCCAAGAAGTTTTGTGAAGTTAGATGAATACTGAACCAAGAGTTATATCGATGGATGAGATGAGTGATCAATCCCCTATAAGGTGGCTCAATAATACAAAGTCATGCCTTTTAGTTCCATCATCACCAACTATGTGAAGTTAACAAATCATGCATGTGATAATCAATGTCTAAACTATGTGTCCAATCCCTTTGAATAGGTGGCTCAAAAATATAAAGGTTAGCTAGACCTTTGGCTCCATATTTACCACATGATATGACGATGAATATAAAGGTACTAGTATAAGATAAATGTCATATGAGATGTCTCATGAATCCCATGAATGTGTTATAATCTGAAAATGTTGGCATGTATAGCTGAATGTAACTAGAAACTAGGCCAATGATGGCCACTTCGAAAGATGGAGATTGGAACTTGTATAAAAAGCCCCTCCAAAATTGGAATCAACTTGGGTACTCAAGAATCAAACTTGTATGAAAGTTTATTTAAAGTAATGCTAACCACTTGTAAATGGATTAAGGCATGTAACTACTAGGAACATACAAGAAAATGTACTAAACTTAAAAAAGAGAAGGCCCATGTGTTGTACACATTACCTCCAATAACTAGTGTCTGGAACATATATTCTAAATGTAAAGTTGTATCAACTACCATGTCTAAATTTTAAGTGGAAACCCTCATTCCATGCATGATGCCCCTTGTATCTAGATTATTTGAGTGGAAAAGTGTTGAAAACTACTAGATTCTAGACTATATTATTATGGCAAAACTATGACTGAACTCACTCCTCTACTTGGTTCTAGAAAAACTAGAAATTTTGATGTCTAGACACTAGCACTAGAAACTAGACACTTTGGGCTCCAGTGCTATAGTCCTATTTTTGGCACTATTATCTAGAGCTAAAACTAAAAAATAGACTATGTTCTCTGTTGTCTATCTAATCTAGGCTACCTATGTTGAATTATAGAATCTAGACTAAACTTTTCTAAAACTATGTTTTTGATCAGTAGGAGCTCTGTTCTTTTTGAAAAAATCCTTGTTGGTTTTCCCCTCTTCTGAGGGTAGGAATGAAGACCTTACAATGACTACCCTCAGAAGAATAATCCTTGCAAGTGTGTTAAGTTATGAAAATGTTTGATATTTATGATCTAAAGAGAGATTGTTAGATCCATAGGGGTGTGCCTAGATAGATATAATAATGTAATGAATGGAAGATGTTAGTTGTTAGTGGCATGAAGGGATGGATAATGATGTCCATCATGGCATCCAAGAAGCAAGGTAAATGCATGATTGAAATCATGGCATTGTACACAAAGAGAAATGATCAAGCAAACAAGCATACAAAGAAAGAAGAAAGAAACACACAAGGATGGCCAAGGGTCCAATTAAGCACACAAGGCATATAAGGCATGTTAAAATGCCACATACACGTACAATGATAATAATCAAATATTGGCATAGGGGCCACAAGCACATATAAAGGCACACATAAAGGACATTGGAAAATGTCCAAAGGCACACACATATAGACAGGAGAAAAGGACATTTGGTAAATTTCCTAAAATTCAAACAAGAAATGAAAAAAGTAAACACATCTAGCTAATCAAAGTGAAGAGTGGAAGCATGCAAAGTACTAGAAAAAGTAAACATACATCTAACTATAAAAAGTGAGAAGCAAGAGTATACAAGATATGTAATACAAGACTAATGTAGATGCTATAAAATACAAAAGTGTGATAAATACTAATGGATGTCGATGTAATATCTATGTAATCAAGTAAGGAACATACTACAACAAGATGTCTAAAGTGTGTAGAGTAATAATGACATAACTTAGATGGTGTAGTCATGTAGAGTGTACCCCCAGTGGATAGATGTATTGATTTGTAACTAGAATGTAGAAGTAAGATGCCACCTTGATGGGTGGAGTAAATCAATCAAGGATATGGATGCACTGCACAAAATCAAAGGAGATCAAGTCAAGCATGGTAATATAGATAAATCAACAAATGATAGCATTGTATAACATAATGTAAGTCTAGAATAGGGATTAACAATGTAAAACATAGATGATGCATACAAATGACATGTTTTTGTATTTTTTTAAAAGTTTGTATTGTTTTTGTATTTTTGGAATAAACTATGTACAATCACGCAAAAGAGATTATGTATAGGAAATATTGTAAAGGAATGATACTAACTGATGAGTCTTGGATGAGACTCCCTGTCATCATGTCCATTATTAAAAAGTGGAATCATGTGTGATCATGAGGCATGGGAAGTGCTAAGACTAAGGCTCTAAAATCTGGATATGTTATACATGTTGTGAGATCTATGAAGGAGAAATTGACTATAGGGATCCTCTATAACTCTGAGAAGTATATGTAACTATAGGGCTCTTAGGGACCCATCTATAAGTAGGAGAAGCTCTTTGAATATCTACTCAATGTGTAGATGCCTAAGATATCAATGAAACTACTCTAAGTGTGAAAATTATAGCTGGAAGTTGTTTAGAATCTCAAATTTGTGGAGGTGTATGGACCCTCTATACTAGTAATGGAGTGAGAACTGGTGTTAGAACTAAAAATAGATTTAGAACCTAAACTAGAACTAAAATTAGAAGTGTCAACTCATATGGAACTCTATTAACTATAATAACCTGATTAACGTGAATGAATTTCATGTATCAATGCAATGTAGATGGAATTGCTCAGATTTTTTATATCCAAGGTTTGCCAAGTAACATGTCAAAAACTCCTACTCTAAGAACTATAATGAATAGGGTGGTCATTTATGTAGGACCAACCTATAATAGAATGAGGATCTCACCCAATGTAGGCTAACTATGTCCACTAAATCCACTAATAATTATGCTAGTTAGAGTGATATCTTACTCTTTATACCCCAAGTGTTGTAGTAGTGTCATAGTACATATGTTAACACTAGATTCGTTGTTAATTAGAACACTATGAATGGTGTGATCATGAATAAAAGCTATTATGAAGAGTGAATGATAATTTGTATCATCCTCAATAGTCTCCTGCTCAGAAAAGGAGATAAAAGGATGAACTAGAAGGTTGGAATGAAAGGTGCCAATCATGTAGCTCAATGGATGTGAATAAGTTATTGATGCCCTTTATGTATCTAGTGGAGGATGTGCCTGATATACATGATGTACACCTGATGTGTCTTATACCTTTGAATTTCTATGTTGTGGAAATAGATCTAAAAATATTTTAAGTGACTTATCCTGTATTGGTTTGGCCCAAGGAGGTTCAATTTAAGTGCCTATATCAATCTAGTTAGCATCAATTAAATCTTATATCTTATGTCTGAGACTAATGAATCTATTTTTAGTATGGCGTGGTGCCTTGTGAAAGTTGAAAAATGCATTCTGATCATATCCCCATGAAAGAGGCTTTTTTGGATCAAATTATTTGATAGGAGGTAGATAAGTCATATTACATTCTAGTAGCTATTATAGAACTCTAGCTGGAGAAATTGGTAGATTTGTAAAAGGTCACCGAGGAGGTATTGATAATGCGACTCTTTATGGGGGATCTGAAGCTGTATTGACTATTTGAAGAGTCTTTATTTTGTTGTCATTAAACTTGACCTTATATGGGACTTTGTTGTTACTCTTATTATTTGTATCTAATACACTTGTGTACTTGAGTTTGCCCATCGATATGAGTTTGATTTCTCATTCTTTTAAAGTGTGACATAATTCAATGAAAGAAGGAAATATTTTGGACATGATTTTCTCATGTAAAATTGGTAAAAGAATCTATTTGAAGAGGTCTTATAACCCTTGATCTACCATAGGCCTAGTCATCTTAGCCAATATGGTCTTATATCTGAGAACATACTCGGTGAGAGGCTCATTTGACTTCTATTTTTATTGTGCAATTTGAGCATATGACACCGTATCACTGATGTTGATATTGAAGTGTGTTAGGAACATGTTGGCAAGAGGATTAAATGCATTGATTAAATGATTTGGTAGACTATAAAACCATTGTATTTCATAATCCTTGAGGCTCCTTGGAAATAGCTTACTTAATATCCACTGTCTCTAGATCACCCTTACCATCATAAAGAGTGAGATTAGGTTGTACAAATATAGGTGGCAAGGGTGTAGCAGTGATATGTCATGCCAAAGGTGTATACAATAAAGCGATGGAATCTAATGTGTGTGTAGATCTAGTGGTACCTTGCTCAAGCACCTTGGATTGAAGAGATCAAATCTCCTACACAAGGGCTGTCAAATCAGGAGATATGGATGTACTAGCTACAGCTAGTGTCATAGAACAAGGTTGGGATACTATAGGGGGTTGTTGTAACATAGTTTCCCCTCTAGTGTCATATTCAACTAATGGATCTATATTTTTAGAAGATTGACCATTGGTTGCCTTTTGTTGTTCCTCTTGTAGTATTCTAATCATGTCTTCTTGCATATCTAGGTGTTTGGTTAAGACTTCTTGAAGCTCTCTTTTATCATTTTCATCAAAACTAGTATATTGGGCCATTACACAAGTAGGAAAACAATTTGAATGTATTTGAATGTTTTTCAATAAGTTTTAATAGATGATGTGTTAAAACTAGAAAGTACTAGATAAAATAAATGCAAAAGTCTAAAATGGTAGTTTAGAATTTATGCCAAAAAGGATACGAAGCTGCCAAACATGTAAGGTGATTGCTTAGAATGCAATAGGACCTAGTGTATGCACCTAGAGATTTTTAAATAATATTATTTTCACAATACTATGAACTTTTGAATTTGAAAATGATTCTCTAATTTTAATATTCAATCAAAATTTGTAGAAAATAAGAGGAAAATTATAGAAAATGACTGGAAATTAATTGATGTAACTAGGGTTTGAAATGATTTTTTTTTCAAAATTAATACAATAATTTGAAAAATTTACTAAGAATTAGTAGATTTGACTTGAAATATATTAGGAAAAATCTGAAAATATTTCTAAAATTAGAAAAATATTATTCCTAGTGGTTTGGAAGTGTTTGTATGCAAATAGGACCTAGTATGTGGAAACTAGAGTTTTAGTGAATTATTGAAAATATTACACTTAAATTTGTAGTTTATTGTTTTTTCAAATTTTAAAAAACTAAAAAAAAAATTGGCAAAAAAATCAAAAATAAACAACCGTAGGGTTTTTAGGGTTTTTGTGCAAAGATTTGAAGTAAGTCAGGTTCACCAAATGTTTTACTATTTTTGGGAAACTATGGTTTACTTCCCTAATTAGTAAAGGATATAGATTAATCTATAAAATATGTGAATACAGTATGTCTAAATTAACCTACTAATTTTCTAAATCTAGATTTGATCAATTAATTAACAAAAATAGCAAACAAGGGGATAGAGAGTAAACTTAGCTGATTTTTGGATTAAGACAAAGGATTCTGGAACTGTAAATTGCTAAGTTGACTGAGCAAACTATCAAAAATAGGACCTAAAAGTCTATTTTTTGCCTAGATAGTAGTGCCAAAAATTGGACACTTTGGGGTCCAGCATTATATTCCTATTTTTGGTGCTATAGTCCTTTTGATCTATTTCTTCTAAGCATTTGGGGTTCTATTCTGATACTTCAGGAGGCTTTATATTTGGAATCTCAGGTCTTGATCATCTGTGAAGCTCCATGTGCAACTAATTATATCCTCTAGGGTCCTAGTTCCTTAGGCTTGAAAAGTGGTCTTGAATCAACTATAAAAAGGGGTTAGTGTGTATTATGCATTGAACGTATAATCACACCCCATGTGTGGGCACACTGCCTACATACTAATACTTTGAGGAGGGATTAAGGCCAATGTAGTTCTCCTAAATTGAATGTGTATTATGCAATATTGTGTATGTAATGCAAGTATTATGTGAATTTGGGCAAGCTTGGGATGACTCATGACTTGTGTGGGAGCTTGACTAGGCTAGAAATAGCAGTGGTTGGCTGTATACAGAGAATAAGAAGATTTACTTGAGTGTGTTTAGTGTATTTATATCTTGTGCCTTTTGAATGATTGCCAACCCTTATAAATACCCTTGAATAGGATTTTATAAGAAAACTAATGATCCTAGGTTAGATGACTTTGTGTTAGGTTGATAGCTAAAAATATAAGGATCCAAGGAAATATGATTGTTTGAGGCTAAGAGTGACTTAGACAATAGCACTGGAAAGTGGACACCCTAGGGTCCAGTTCTGTAGTCCAAATTATGGTAATATTGTCCAAGGGGATAGGGACCCTAGGGGATAGGTCTATTCCTAGGAGAGGAGTTTGAGGTAGCTAGGGATGCTTCAAGAAGGCTTCAGGTGACTAAGAAGTAGTGAAAACATGCCTAGTGGGTTATGCAAGCAAGTAGGAAAGACCTATGGTTTGGATGTCACTAGTCATGCTCAAGTTGTACAAATTGCATTTTTATTTTATTAAAATATATCTTTACATTGTTTGAAATATTTCATTGATATTAGTGTTCATTTGTGCAAATTTGGTAAAATAATCTAGATATTTGCTTAAATTTGTGTGAAGATAGGTGAAATACCCCATTCTTTTCACATATTAAGGGTTATATTCGGTCATCTTTGTAAAGTTTGGTATAAGTTTGTTAAATAATATGAACATTTTTTTAAATATCAACCTCTAAAGTGTTTTTAGCACTGGATCTAGGCATTTGATATCTTAATTACTATAGTTTACCTAGATTTAAGTAGACTTTTGCTTAGCTTTGTGCTTGAAGTTGTTTTAAAATTCTCAAACTTTTTTAGCTCATTAAATAAGGCATAAATACACTTTGATTTATTGGTTTAACATTGAAATTTTTAGGATAACATGCATGACTAACAATATTTGTGTAGGTTTTAAGGATTCTAAAGTTTCATATCTTAGATCCTCAAAGATCAAGGTGGAGTTTTTTGATCTAAGATTTTCTATCAAAGATTCAAAAGTTTTTGAAATATTTAACATCTATGAAGGTCATCCCTAAATATCCCTATGCTTTGGTACCCATCCTACATCTTGGAGTTGCCTATGATTACAACTAGGTCTTGATTTGAACATAGGACCCTTTAACATCCTTAGATACCCATAAGAAGGTGAGAGAGGACATAGGTAGATGTAGGAAGTTTAGGACCTAGCCAAATTTCCCATTTAACTAAAATCTACAACCCCTTATACTGAATGCAATCATGTCATGGTTAGTTTGCTCATCTATTAATGTTTATGGGCCCATGCATGATCTACCTAGGAATTTGAAATAGTACCTACCTCTCTTTGCCCCCATTGGAGAGTGACAACTGAAGAGCACGTGAAGTCATTTAAGGTATATTTAAGGTTAATAAATGTGATTCATAAATACATGGCCTATTTAATTTTCCCCTTCACCTTTAGGTATGCAACTTATAATTGGTTCATTAACTTACCTAAATATTCCATCATAGGATGGGGTCAATTTAATGATACCTTTATTTCCCAATTTAGAAGGGTAGCTAGTTCAAGATTTGTATACCAATAGTTTACCACCCTAAAAAGGGACCCAAAATAAATAATCAAGACATTCAATGCTAAGTTACAAAATATGTACACCCTAAAATCATCACCATATAAGCCTACATATTATTTATCCTTAGAAATATATAAGAACACTTTTGACCCAATAACTTCCATATTCTTGAGGAGAGTCGTGGGTATTGACACGTTACCTTTAGCATATGCTAAGGCTATACATATTGATGAATAAATGCACCTACAAGGGAATCCCACCTTTAATATACCAAAATTTGATCCAAATATTCTTGCTCTATATGTCATCCCTAACATGAATCGGAACTAGCCTGCATTGAACCAACTACCAGTGCTCAATTAGTTGCCTTTGAGTCATGTTGCACCTAACCAATAGCTTGGATTATTTAACTAAGAATTTTTTTGAAACACATCCCCATAATAATCAAGAAATGGTGACTATAAATAATACCAAAATATAACCTACCACCCAAAAAAAGAACCCTAAAACCCCAAAGGAAGAGTAAAACTCAATCTAAAAATTGTCCAAAAACTCACTAATGATTTTTTAGATCTCAATAAGCAAATGGGTAACACCGCTATGAAATCTAATAGAAATTATAATTTCCAATAATATAATAGATATTTTAATATGCCTAACAACAATAGTGATCCACATTTGAGTAAACTACCTAAGATTAACATCTATGAAATGGCCTTACCTAACTGGGGGCTAATGCACAATACAACTAGACATGGAGAGCTTGACTATGTTGAGTTCTACGATGAATTTGAGGCTATTTAGATCCAAATGGAATGATTTTACATGAATCCCACTGATTAAAACAATTATAAGAGTTTTGATAACTCTAATGATGCATCTAGAGCACTTGAATCAGTCCTCATGATCGAGACTTATGGCTTCCCTAATCAAGATGAGAATGAACCTGAAGATAACATTAAAGAGGTGCATGATTTCTAACAATACCAAAAGAGCAAATATGCCTTGAGAAGAAAAGGTTATAACCCACCTTTGACATCTTCCACCCTACCTAAAAAACTAAATACTCCTCATGATAGCAGGATAGATAATAATCCTCCACATCCCAAAGTTAAGGAGAGCCAACTAGCAATAGAGGCCACCTTCATAGCATCAAAGGGTGGATACAACATAGTGGAAGACATCAAGAAAATGAAGGAAAATATAACATTTCATGAACTCACACAAATCACTTAATAACATGATTTACCATTAAAATCCTTGAATGAAACTCTTAGCTCTAGCAAGGTTAAACAAGCTCATGCCAATGTGGTAATGTTCACAAGTAAGCATGAGGTTCCCCCATTCTTATTAATGGTTATACTATTTTGGTAGAAACTTCCATAATTTCTTAGTTT
Source organism: Torreya grandis (assembly GCA_037957365.1). NCBI lineage: Eukaryota > Viridiplantae > Streptophyta > Pinopsida > Cupressales > Taxaceae > Torreya > Torreya grandis. The sequence goes on along the minus strand of JARHVA010002960.1, from coordinate 1,113,600 downwards.
ATTTTGGTTCTTTAGCTAATATTATGCATCTAGGAATTTGTGAAAATTTGGGGTTAAAACTAGTTAAATCTAAGAAGGTGGTGGTACAGTTGGACAAGTCAAGAGTGAAGGTAATTGGTGAATAATTGAATATCCATATGTATCTAGCTCATGAGCCTTGAATACAATAGTTCATCAACATTCAGATCATCGATATACTAAAATCTTATGGATTGTTACTAATCCATGACTAAAATAAATCTTTAAATGGATACATGTCCATGAATTGATCTCACATGTGGTTACCTTGGTGAGGGATCCCAAATCAAATCAAGAGCAACAAAGAGCATAAGATGAAATACATGATTACTAAATACAATGCCAAAAATGACAAGGTGAATTACCAATCCTATGACTTGGGTGTTTATACTCTATAAACCACTAAATTTTTTACAAGTGATAACAAGGTAGAGGAAGAAGAAAACAAAGGTCCTTAGACATTGCACTTTAATGGTGCATGAGCAAAACAAGGTTCAGGTGTTGGGATTGTCCTGAAAAATCCTAAAGGCAAAGATTATATAGCTTCTTATAGATTATAGTTATCTTACACTAGTAATTTAGCAAAGTATGAATCTCTTATCTTAGGACTTCAATTTGTAATTAAACATAAGGTTAAAGAATGATTAGTTTATGGTGATTCAAAACTAGTTATGAATCAATTAAGAAGTAGATATAAATATAATATTTCTTGTTTAAATAAGTATAAGTTTAGATCTTGGGATTTAATCAAGTATTTTGGCTCATTCAATATTGTTTCCTTACCCAGGAAATAAAACTAGTTGGTAGATGCCTTAACATCAACATCAGTGAACTTGGTTCCTTTAGAGGCTTTAAAGTTGTAAGAGTTTACTATGGAGATAATTTCATGCCCCTCCATGCTTGATAACTTCAATCATTTCCAAAGCTTTGATGATGACCAAGAGATAATTGATTTCTTCTATAATACTAGAGTATTTGAGTCTCATATCATTAATGAACAAGATGAAAGTCTTGTTCAATATTTAAAGGACAATTAATAAGGATGAATCTAACTTAAATAGAATCAAATCCATAAATGCATGATTTGCTTGGAAAGTATTCAACCCAAATAAGCATGATATTGAAGCCAAGTAGTCTAAATTAAGTGGGAAGAATTACAAGAAAGTGAATATAGGAGATCTTGGGAATGAGAAAAATGTCAACTTTGGTCTAGTTTGTACCGATGAAGAAGTGAAGCAAGCTACTGGTCTTTTGATGAAGTTCAAGGATGTTATTGCATGGTTATATGATGAGCTAAAGATATTTGACACTAGTGTCGATAATTCATAGTATTCCCTTAAAGGAATCTTACAAAGCTTTTAGGCAAAGATAAAGACCAATAAATCCAATGTTGGAACCATTAATTTATAAAGTAAAAAAATTGCTTGATGCAAGGATAATTTTTCCTATACAACACTCGAAATGGGTTTCCAACCTAGTGCCAATTCAAAATAAGAATGGAGAAATCCAATTTTGTGTTGATTTCTAAAAATTGAATAGATCCTTCGAGAAGGATAATTACCCTTTGCCATATTTGGATGAAGTCATACAATTGGTAAGTGGATCTGGAATGATGTCATTCCTAGATGGATTTTTAAGCTACAACCAAGTCTTAATAAACAAGAGCAATGGAATGAATAATGACTTCACAACTAAATGGGGAATGTTTGCCTACAAACAAATGCCATTAAAACTTATCAATGTAGGACAAACTTTACAACAAGTGATGGAACATTCATTTCATGGATTGATAGGTAAATGCATTATTATTTACATGGATGATCTAATACTTTTTTCTAAAAATACAGAAGATCACATGATGTATTTAAAACAAGTACTAGAGAAGTGTAGAAGGTATGGAATTTCCTTGAACCTTAAGAAAAGCATATTTTGTGTGACTAAAGGAAAAATATTAGGACATGTGATTACTCAATAAGGCATGACCATTGACCCTGATTGGATAAATGCAATTTCAAAGGTAGAAGTTCCAAATATCCAAAAAGAGTCAAAATCTTTCTTTGGTAAAATCAACTTTGTGAGAAAGTTTATCTCTAGTTTTATAGAGATTGTGAGACCACTCAATGCCATGATAAAAAAAGGATGACAAGATAGAATGGATAGCTGAGGTGAAGAAGGCATTCCAATACATCAAGGATGTTATTGTTCAAGCCCCTGTCCTTATAAGCCATAATTTTAGTGAAGATTTCTATTTGTACTCTTTTTCTTTTGATCATACTATTTATATTATCTTAGAATAGAAAGAAGATGACAAAGAGCACCCCATAGCCTTTATGAGTAATAACCTAAAGAACATGGAGCTAAATTATCCTATTTTGGACAAGCAAGCATACACACTAGTAAAGGTTGTAAAGAAATTTAGACACTACATCCTAAGAAACAAGACATATGATATAGTGTCTAATCTAGCTATTAAGTTAATGCTAGGACAAAATGAACTTGGGGAAATAAGAGGGAACTGAATGACCAAACTTCAAGAATATGACTTATAGATAAGATCCATTAAGTTATCTAGGGATCAACATCTTATCCAACTCATTGTAGACATTGATCTCACATTGATGTTCTGTAGGTTGAGGCAAATCAAGTGCTTAGAGGATATTGGTACAAAGACATTATTCATTACCTGTTGCATGGAGTGTGCCCCTCGTACCTCAATAGAGAATTGAAAAGAGCCCTCAGGCTAAGATCATCTCACTTTATGATCAATAGAGGTGTCATCTATAGAAATAACTATGAAGGAATTTATCTAAGGTGTGTTTCTAAAGCTAAAGCCACTGAGATCATGGATAGTTTCTATGACAAGTTGAGAAGTATATATTCTTCAATACATACTACTGCACATAAGATATTAAGGGTTGGCTATTATTGGCCAACTATTTTCAAAGATGTGCATGCTCATGTGTGAACATGCCACCAATGTTATGTGTTTTATTGAAGAGAAGTAAAGGTATCCATTCCTTTACAACCAATAATTGAATCAAATCCATTTGCATAATGGGTCCTAGACTTCATGATCATAATCAATCTAAACTCCTCAATAGGACACAAATTTGTGCAAACTACCATAGACTATTACACAAGGTAGACTGAAGTAGTGGCCACCAAGACTAGTAGAAAAATTAATGTCATAAAGTTCCTATAAGAGAATGCCATTACATGGATTGGAACACCCCTATCTATATTATGTGACAATGGCCTAGCTTTTTCCTCAGTTGAATTCATTGAATGGGTATATGACAACCAGATAGTTATTAGGTCTGTATCAAACTACTACCCTCAAGGTAATGAAGTTGCATAATCAACCAATAAAAAATTGATGAATGTGATCAAGAATTTTGCAAAAATAGGTCTATAGAATGATAGTTCATACTAAAATTCACTCTATGGTGAATATAACTAGATATAAGTAGGTGCTCAAAGCATCCTCATTCTTCATAGTTTATGGACATCATCCTATATTTCCCATCATATTGAAGCTTCCTACATATGATTTCATGTATGAGTACATGGAAGATGATGAAAGAGTGGTCTTGGATCTTAAACATCATCCAAATGGAAGATGCTAGAGATGAAGCATTGTAAAATTTCAGCAAGCACCAATATATTGTGAAAATATGGTTTGATAAACGAGCCAAAATTAAAGCATTCTGAATCTCAAACTTAGTCCTACTATGGGAAAAATCCCATAAAAAAAGGGATAGCATGACAAGTTCACTCCCCTCTAGATTGGAACCTATCAATTAGTAGAGATACTAGGAGAAAATGCATTTAGACTCAAGTACCTATAAAGAAATGACCTAGCCTTGCTAGTCAATGGGAAATACATGAAGCATTATATCTCTGTTGCTATATCCCAAATTCCATAAGGTGAGTAATCTTGTTTAGAGTTAGAGTAGATAATGGTAGTGTAGTTTCCTTTCTTTCTCTGATTTCTTGTTATTTTCTTTCCTAATTTCCTACTTTGATTTCATGTTTGTTCCTTCTCTCTTTTCATTTGTTTGTTTATTTCCTATTGTATGGTGTATCTTAGTAATAAGTCTTTTGGACATGAATTCATTGGACCAATTCATATTAACCTGGTCCCAAAATGGAAAAAGGGATGGATGATCTTAAGCACTAGTAAATCAAAGTTGGGAAGACTTTAGCACTATTCTAATTCAAAAAAGCTTGGTGGGTTTGATTAGAAACTATTTTTCTCACAAAGATCCTAAGTTATTTTAAGGTTGTAATATAGTTTAGATGACCAAACATTTTCTTGAATAAGAGTTTTAATTTATGTGAACCATCATATTGTCACCTCAAATTCATTAAATAAATTTCTTAGGTAGAACTTGTGATTTGAGAGTGAATAATATTCAGACTATGTTTTGACACAATCCTTACATCTGGCTAACTCTGCTTCCCAACCATCCTAGTTTATGAACGTAAGTATAAAAAAACAACACAAAAATATGATACACCAATGAAGTGAAATCATAAACTACTTTATATTCCATAAATGGTGATTTAGGAAATCTCTATCAGGGATATCTATCCCTGGTTGGTAGTAGAGAAAGACCCGGAGTGAAACCAAAGGTATCTTTGTCAGGGTTATGGATGCTTGGTTGGTAGCAGAGCAATTCCTGAGCCATCCCTAATTAAACAAAACATTATTATTTAAATCTAAAGAATGCTTAAGCCATTTCATATTCAGGTGTCTTGAAACTTGAAAGCTAACATTTATGAACCTAATGGTGATGGTTAATGGACTTCAAAACACACACATAGTATGATTGTCTACAAGATTTGAAATATATTTCCAGGTTATGAGCCTTCATTTGTTCTAAAAATTAGTTTTGATGCTAACTGAAAGTCCTAGTGAGATAACTAATTTTGATTCATCTTTGAACAAAAGTTCTTAATTCTAACATTTTGAAATGTTTCCCCATAGATGTCTCCATTTATTGATGCTCAAATACCACCTATTCATATAATGGGGACCCTCCTATTTTGATTTTCAAAATGCCTAAAATGCCAAGCTTGCTAAGTCATTTTTCCATATAGAAAATTGATTTAATACTTTATAGTAATTTCTTGGTTAGATATTCATCTTGAAATACAGACTAGCATTTATAAATATATAAATTATTGTAATTTGCTTCAAGTTTTATCCAAATTTCAATGAATAGTTAACCACAAATTGATTCACATTATGCATATAGGCCTTTGTCAAAAGTGTTATACTGGTTTTCAAATGAGCATGAACACAACAAACTTCACCAAATCCTACTAGACTAACCTTAAATTATATTTAAATCATTTAATTAATTAGTTTTGATTTAAATTAGCTTCATTTTGCTTCTGATGGGCATTTGACATTTCTTGAAGTCTAACTTAACTTCTCGCATGACTTTGTAGGGCATCAAAATTAAAATAGTGATTTTTGATGCTTCATAGGATGTCAAATTATATAAGAGACTCTAAAAGAATACTTTCTCCTTAGTGTTCCATGTGTCATCTTGGAGCTTATCCAAGGCATAATTCTTTATTGTAAAAACTTTATGTTATGCCATTGGTTGAAATAAATGCACTTTGTACATGACACTTAGAATGAATCTACAAAGCCCGTGAACCACATGGCACCATCCTAAGAGCTCACAAAGGAGTTAATAATTTTAATTCAAATCCATAGGATACATGTTAAGATATTGGTCCATCCAATCAAACCCATTCAATCCAAGTCACCATGTGTCCCACCATAACAAAGAGGCCCATGATATACTACCACATGTCTCCACTACATCCATCTAAACCCAAGAAACCTTCTAAAGTGATGTGTGTTTCCTTTAGAATCATCTGAGACTAACACATGTCAATAACACATTACATCTGATCTAAATCTCGTGAGAGCCTATTGAATGAACACATGGTTGCACCTGAGCTGTCTGATCAAGGCTCAATGGTAACCAGCTTCCTAAACCCCTTCTAAGGGTGATAAATGACATAATAATGAAGAGAAGCTTGTGAGATTGATGTGTGTCCCCTCATACCCATGTAATGATGATACTTGTTATGCCCATGTTGTTTCTATCTAAATAACCACTTGATCACCTCTAAAGGCATGCTGAAGCAATACATGTTCCCATTAGATCCACAATATGATGCCACATGTCATTCCCATAAAACTTCACCCTCAAGTCAACCTGATCATCTTTGAAGGAAACACATGGCTCCACCTGAGCCACATGTTTAAAATAATTTTTTTGATAGCTACCTCTAGACCTTATGAATGTGACACCTATCAAAAATAGGTTTTGATTGCTTGTGAGAGAGCCACCTATCAAATAAGAATCCCTAATTTCCTATAAAAGTGACATATGGCATTTACATAACCAACCAAAATTAGAAGGCTCTACCCAATGGATAACCTTTAATAGAAGGATGCCACGTGGTAGGTTACAAATGACTCACCACATTAAGTTGTATCTAGAGAGCTTGAGAGTAATCATAAAATGACACATGTCTAGATTTGAGCTGACTAACTAGATTAGTCACATTTAGACCCCATGAGCACTTAGATAGATCTAAGGTGGCATGCCATGTGTTATAAGGAGGTGTAATTTAGCTTCTAAGATAAAATTTATAGTGAATCAAAAGCAAATCAATGCTAAATTTGAATTTTGAGGCAATTAAATGCCAAAGGTAATAGTTTAGAGTGTTTCAAATGTGAAGGTGACAAGCTTGCCATTAATGTGTCATGAACCAAGATCACCATATCTCCTTGAATTAATCAAATCAATCTTCAAAAGGATCCCCAACCCAATCATTGCTACCTACACTCGCATTTGAAAGACCTAAGTGTTTTCTCTCTTTGTTATCTACATTCTCAAAGTTCAACCAAGCTTGAGCTCTTCATGGATTGCACCCAGGATACCATTGTTAGAGCTCCAAAACTAAAAAAAGATATAGAAGATGTCAATTGCTAACCATAATACTAAATAAATGGTGCAAGCAGGATCCTCCACTTTGGGTAAGGGCATTGCATTTAGATATGATGACATCTTATTTTGGTATGGCAATTCAATTATTTTTAAGGACATAAAGTTCATTCCTAAGGTCATAAACTTGGGAGACATGCACTATATTAGTTTATACTAAAATGTTGAGAAGGCTAGGGAGCTTTATGAGTCCAAAACCATGCCACAAATCATCCAATTGGCCTCGGATATCCTAGCAATCCAAGTTGTTGGTCTTCATAAAACTGTAGAAAAACTAGAGGTCATGTTGTGCACTAACCTAGTATATGAAATCTTCAAGATGTTAAAGTGTGAGGATGGATGGATTAAGTCCCTCAATCAAGGGCTTCCAATTACATTCATTGGTGGACCTAGTTTTAAAAAATACTATGACTTACCTCTGCCATAGGTGGAATATAACTAGAGCATTGTCAAAATATGGTATGAGGTACACTCTTTAGACAAAGTCTTAGCCTACTGGGTAACTAAAACAAAAGGGATTATCTACATGAATGACCAGTGGGTTCTACCTATCCATCAATTCAGACAAGGAGTTAGGATTGGTCTAGCCTTACTAAATAGGGTATTTGGCAATGCACATATTGGATATGCAAAGAAAAGGACTATCCCACTATTGTAACTAATTTTAGAGGATAAACATATTCTCTCACTTTGGGATATTATTAGTGAGAATTTGGTTAATATTATGAATGATGCATGCAATAATGGAGCTTCATTCTATATGGTGAGTTATTTATTGGATGTTATATGTGCAATTGCATAATTATGGCCAAACAAGTCTCTAGAATGAGATGAAGTTGTGCCCTAGACATATTATATAATGCATATTCATCATTTTAGGCACCACATCAAGATAATATAAGAGTATTTATACCCCTGATCCGGGCAACATTCCAGGAGACAATTCGGGTGATGGTTCTACCCCAATTGGTGGCAGGACTTCTGGGAGCCATAACTTTTGCACTGTAGATCCAATCAACTCACCGTTTGAATCATTGGAAAGATAAGAATGAGGAGAACATGATGAGATGGAATTTATATTTGATAAATGGATTTTTAACCCTGAAAACCCAATGGAAGTGACCCAAATTTTAATTTTAGTCATGCAGTCTAAAAATAGTAAGTTTCTAAAAATAGTAATTCCTCAAATTTTGTATTGTTGTAAATCATGGAAGTCAAACCAATTAATCTCCCTCAAAATTGGTGACCTTATACATCCTCCCAATACCTTGAAAATGTGTATAAATTAATATGTAACCTGAAATGGAAATCAAACATCTCTTCTTAGAGATAAGCATATGTTTGGATCTGCAAATTTTTATGAATAAAACATCTCTTCTCAGAGATAGAATTATTGTTATTGTGTTGTTCTTATTTATTGAATTTATTTCAATAAAATATTATGAGTTTTGGATCAACCCCTATCTAAAATTTGATTATAGAATTAAAATGCAAGAGTTTCATCAGAGTTCAGAATGACATTAAGAGACAAACAACTTTTGTCTCTACCTTGACTGCACAATCATCTGAGTATAAGGAGTGATGGTATCCCCCCTTAAGATACTAAGGTATATGAAAATGATGTTGGTAGAGGAGGATATTGCCTATAAATTAATCCATTAAGTTGATGGTCTCTTTAAAATGAATAAAAATATAACACCTCATAAGACCCCTTTTAAGTTGGGGAGAACCCATATATGTTAATGTAGGCATTTTCCCACCTAGTGGTTTTACCTACATGTCTTTTCAACTTACTTAGGTTAATTAATTAAGTAATTAGGGCTCATTTAACTTTAATTGGTTTCTAATTATGAATTAGGGTTTTAGATTTTTGGTGACCTAATTTTACCGTATATGTATTTTCTTCTTCTTCTAAGTTGGTTAATGCAAACATTTCCTTTGTCAAATTTTCTTGTTTTTGGAGCTCTCATTCTACCTCTATAGGAATTCAACGTTATTGTATGCTTGATATTTTGATATCTAGGTGAACTATAACATGGTATCAGAGCTTTCCTAATAGCTTCATGCATTTGTCTCCTTTGACATGATCCTTCTACATTCGCCATAGCTAGTTTTTTCCTTTCGTAGCCATTTTTTGACCCTAGAGGCATGATTCTTCTCTACCTCAAAAATCATGTCAAATGACCTTTAGATAAGAAATCTAGTTGCATATTCCTTGTGGGTTTCAAGATCTCAAATGGGTCTCTCTTATTTTTTGAGAAAGTTCATGGATATTTTAGAAATCAAGTTTTCTTCTTACTGATAGACGTATGTATGAATGAGTAGAAGAGACTTCAAAACCCACAAATATGATGACTTAATAAATCAAAATTCCAACCTCAAAAATTGGGAAGTAATTAGCAGTCAATAATCAGAATTATAAAACCTGATAACTTTCTTGAAGATCTACGTTTTTAAAGGAGTCTTACTTCTTCAAGTTCCTAAGTTGCAATTGTTTGAAATCCCAAAGTAGTAGTTTCTCAAAAGCTTGACCACTAGACTTGTTCAGTGTTTTGAAGGAGACTTACTTCTTTGATTTCCCCAGTTGTAGTTGTTTGAAAGCTTGAAGTAGAAGTTACTTGAAAGCTCAACTGTTAGACTTATTTGGTGTTTTGAAGGAGACTTACTTCTTTGAGTTCCTAAGTTATAGTTGTTTGAAAGCCTAAATTAATAGTTGCTTGAAAGTCCAACTACTAGACTTATTCAATGTTTCAAAGGAGACTTACTTCTTTGAGTTCTCGAGTTGTAGTTGTTCCAAAGCCTAAAGTAGTAGTTGTCCAAAAGCCTGACTGCTAGACTTGTTTGGTGTTTTTAAGGAGACTTACTTCTCTAAGTTCTCAAGTTGAAATTTCTTGAAAAATAAGTAGCAGTTGTTTGAAATCTCGAGAAAGTAATGCTCAGTCTAAAGATTGAGTAATTAAAGCAACATGAAAAGTCTGAGTAAGTAAGCAAGATCTAGAACCCTGTGTGATGTTTAGAAGGGCATGCTCAATGTTTAGGAGGGCATCAAATTTTAGATAAAATGTAATGAAGAAATAGATTGAAGTTTTTGGCATTTTTGGATTTTTGGATGAAAAAACACAAGTATAGAAAAAAATTCCATTTTTTGAAAGGGCTCGGGAATGTGTATAAGTAATAACTTGTAAGTTCCATAACTTTTAATCCTTAGATCCATTTTGGGTGCTATTTTTTTAAAAGTGCATAGTTTTTTAATCTATAAGCATTGGTGGTATTATTTTTGGATTTTTGTAACATCCATTTTCTTCATGGTGTAATGGCTTAAATCTCACTTCATCCTTATTGTACTCTCTCTTAGATTCATTATTGATTGAATCTGATATCCCTCTAGTTCCTTTTACTTACACACCTACTACTTAAGATGTATTTTCAATTGAATTTGATGTCTATATGAGCGTGCTTGTATTTAAAACATTCAATTGGGTTACTGCTGATAGTTTTAAGGGGGTATTGTGTTGTGTTGTGCATTCTTTGTTTTTCTACATTATTCTTTACTTATTGCAATAATCTTTACTTCTACACTATGGACTCACTCTCTATTTGTTCACTTACACCATTTAATTATCATGAATGGAAATCATCTTTCAATCTAAGGTTTACCATCAAATTATAATGGGCACTGAGACTAAACCTACTAATGTTAGAGCTAAAATCAAATGGTTTAACCATTATGATAAAATATATAGACTACTATGTCTTTCCATCTCCTTATATCTACTCTTTCACATTAAATCCACTAAAATACCTACTGAGGTGTGGGCCCAACTCACCAAGCTCTTTGGGGTGTAGGATGTGAGGAGAGGACATGAGCTGGAAAATGACCTCATTAAATTGAGCCCAGATGAATTCCACACTCTTCAGGACTTCTTCACCAAGTTTAAACTTTTGAGATTTTAGTTGAAATCATGTGGAATTTACATAAAGATGAACAACTTATTCTATTAATACTCTCTAAATTGGGTCTTGAATATTATGTATATTTGTGTCCTCTTTCCATGCCACTAAGATTGCTCTTGACACCACATGGAAGATGCCTTCTTTAGATACCTTTTTTGTTGACCTGATTCAAGATTAAGATAAGTTGATATAGATGGGCATAATGAATTCATCTAAATCTCATGCACTACTTGGTAAGAAAGATAAGTCTTCTAATAAGAGAGAGAGAAAGTAAAGCAATAAAAATGATGAGAAGTGTGAAAATATTTCCACCTCTAAATTAAAAAAGAGACCTCTTCTTCCCATCATAAGCCTAAGAAATATGTGATCAAATGTGGGCATTTCTCAGGTAAGCATGATGAGATTAAATGTTTGAAGAAAAAAAGTGACCACCTTATTAGCCTTCTTATTCAGAACAACATAGGTGTTCCAGATTCTATCAAACTGTCTTCATCAACCCATGAATCCACTAAGGCAAATAACTTTGACAAAGAAAAGGCAAAAGAGAATAACAAGGGGAAATAAAAGGGGAAATCCTTAGTTTCAGTTATGCCTCTAACTCCTCCTACATGGGTCATTGACTCTAGTGATTCACATCACATGGCCTCTTCATAGATTGAGGTTAGTTCATTGGAACCATGTGACATGTCCTCTATACAACTGGGAAATAACACTTCTAAAAATGTTCTCAGGAGAGGGTCTATTGAAGTGAGTTGTAGAACATTAAATAATGTTCTAAGTGTGTCCTCATTCTCAACTAATCTCCTATCAATCTACTAGATCACTCACCTTGGTCTGGGCATGTGATTTAAATTCACTCCAAATTTAGTGTACATCAGGGAGTTGCATAGTGATACTATTTTGGCTATGGGAATGTTCGATCATCAGACTCAACTATATATCTTCTCACACTTTGATTCTAACTCTCCTTCAAATTATTTATATTCCTCTTTAGAATCACCTATACCTATTGACACTTTTGAGCTTGAGCATTTTTTTGATATTAACAACTCTTCTTCTATAGATGACTATAGTAGTGGAGTGAACACACCTCCACCATTTCCTTGTCACCTTATAGATATTGAAGAGTTAGATCTCGATCTACCTACATCTAGTCTACTTCCAAAATTATAGGGAAATAGTCTACTGATCTAGGATACATCAAACATTGGGCAGTCTATTCCATAGTTACAAAGGATTCTACTAACCTTCTTTGTCTCTACTTTTAGTGCACCATCTTGGCATAGAGTAGTTAGACCATCTACCTCATTGTATGAGAATCATTCCTTTCATAGGAATTACACCTTTGGTTAAAGATCCATCAAAAACTTGGCATACAAACTCACTATTTTAGGGTGAACCACTCTTCACTACATCTAATTCTAATTCATAGTTACTTTTGAGTATTCCTCTTGGGGACACTAGGTGGCTACAGTCAATTGTAGACCTTGTGGGGATTTTTATCTCTCTTCTCTTCTTTGCTCTCTTTTAGGGAGGATTTTTATTCCTACAATTTTTCTCCTTTACCTCAGTTTATGAGAGTTACATTGTGCTTGGGTACTTCATCAAGCCTCATTTGTAGGACCTAATTCTTCTACCCACCTAAGCTATGCTTTAGGGGGGTGTTAGTGTAGGCATTTTCCAACCTATTGGTTTTACCTACACATCTTTTCAACTTACTTAGGTTAATTAATTAAGTCATTAGGGGTCATTTACCTTTAAGTGGGTTCTAATTATGAATTAGGGTTTTACCTTTTTGGTGACCTAATTTCATCCTATATGTACTTTTTTATTCTTCTAAGTTGGTTAATGCAAACATTTCATTTGTGTATTTTTATTATTTTTGGAGCTTTCATTTTGCCTCTACAAGAATTTGACATTACTTCATGCTTGCTATTTAGAGATCTTGGCAAAATATAACAAGATAATGAGATGGTAGGATGTTATATTGGCTAAAAGGCATAGGGACTCTTACATGTTTCCCAAAGATGACTTTCAAATGTGAGATCCAAACCAAGTCATTTCCAAGCACCTCTCCAAATTCAAAAGGGATGTGGTTGTTGAATACAACCATCAAGATGAGGTGCACGATTGGATATACCTGGATGTGATGAATGAAGAGGTGGTCTTAAGGAATGCCATAAGGAAGAATATACCATTTGAAATAAGACTTGATCAAGAAAGGAGGAAAGAGGACATAGTAAAGCCTCAACTCCCACCAACACATGCAAGCATGTTCAATGCAAATTATGAAGAAAAAAAAGAAGAAAAAGAGGATGACACTCCTCTCATTAGAAATAGACCCTATAAGCCCCCACTTCAAGATATTCTATGTGGGTAAGACATGCCTCCATGATCTGAGAAAGGAGAGTCAAGCATCTAGCCTATCCCCTCATAATAACCTAAAATAACAATTGTATCTATTGAGGAAGCTACCATAGAAAAATTGAGCTAGCTAAGTCCCACTATCATTGATCTTGAGGAAGGGTAGCAAGGAATTGAGATATTATTATAAGGACTCCAGGCACTAGCTGGGAGAATTATGAGAAAGCATACACAAAGAAGAGATCCCTAAGGACTATAATGAAATTAGAAGTGTCCCCTTCATCGTCTCCCACTCTCCCTTTGTAAGTAAAGCACCACTGTATTCTTTTTTATTCATTAGTACATTTATAAATGCTCCTATTTTTACCATTGCTCACACTCCCATGTTCACATCCCCCACCACTACTTCCTTTGGAGGAACCATTCCTCAATTCATGTCCTATGCCACTACCAACATTTTAACTCCAATAAGCTCCCAGAGCACTAGTGCTATCCAAGATGTGGGTTCTAATCCCTTTTAGGGTACCACATCAAGTGCATCACTCACCCTTGGCTCCCTTACATCCACAAAGCCACTAAAATCCATTCCAAAATCAATCACCTGGTATAAGTAACTTCACCACACCATAGCAACCAAAATTATTGGGCCTTAAACATTGCCCTCATTTATACTCAATATGAGCCCTGCCAAGTCCTTATTTGATACACTTGGCCAATTAGACCTGACCAATTTATATATCCTAACTATAGCTCTAACTTCTTCCTCTTCTCATGCACTCCTATTAAAACCACCTCCCACATAGATAATAGATATAACCACCCCAAATTGGGTGAAGAACATGATGAAGATAATAAGGTAAGGGAGGCCTCAGGCAAGCCAAGATCTAACCCAAATTGGGATGAGGTTTGACCTGACCACTGACACCATGAAGAGGGAAGTTTAGAGACAAGTGGAGCAACCAAAATCAAGCTTGATTGTGATATATGAGAGTGAAGAGACACTCTTCACTTTGACAAAGAAGAGGAAGTTTGGCCCTTGATAGGTACAAGAATATGCAGAGTACCTTATATCCTCAGTATAAACACAAACATAATCAACTATTGCCTTAGTGAAAGGAATGCAATAGGAACTAAAGAAGCTAAAAGAGAAAACATTACCCATTATGCCAGAGGGCGCCTTGATTTCAATAACCAATGTTGTGATCAATGTCTTTAATTTTTATAAGGTTATGAAGAAAAGGTAGGAGGATGGGATCAAGAAAGCTAGAGATATCATTAAATTTGACAAAAGTCTTGCCACCTATGACACCAAGTTAGCAAACTTGGTGAGAATAGAAAGAAGCAATAAGTTTCCTAACCTGAATATGATGCCTCTTGAAGACATTGTGCCTACATAGACCATACTCATGAATAGAAGGAGGATTTTGAAGAGCTAGCTAGATCAGCTCAAGGATGCAAATACATCTTTTGAAAAAATTGAATTTAAGATAACCCACTTATTGAAGGATGCCATGATCACCAGAGTGACCAAGCCTGATGGATATTTCATGTATGATCAAGAGTTTAGGGCATAAATTAAGGTCTTAATTTCATAATTCCAACAAGATGTAGCCATTGTTAGGATAGCTACCAAGGTCATAAACATTTTGTCATTTGCTAGTTAGAGGCTGAAGAATGTAGAGATAATTGAAGAAGCACTCAAGCCAATACTCACAGAGCATGGGAAGTTAATCCAATACATACTTGATTTGTTTAGACCCATGATCTTGGATTTTACTCAAATAGATAAAGACTACCATGAATGTGCTAAAATATGGACTTGAGAATAAATGGAAAAGAAGTAGAAGTAGCAATAATAGTAGTAGTAAGTATCTAAACCACCTCCAAGCCTTTAAGGATACTCTGTTATGTTTTGTAATTAAATTATATAATATTCCATTGTAATATGGCACTTTAGGCCACTTGATTGTATATTGGGTGCCTTTTTTGGGCCCACTCAAATGTGTCTTAGGCATTTTGAGCTTATAAATAGGGGTTTCCCCTCATTTTTAGACCAAAAAATAAATATTATAGGAATTAATACAAGAGAGCCAAAGAATTTTATAGTTTGCCTGCAATGTTCTTTTGTGTGTTTTATGAATCTTAAATTCTCATTCTTCTAGATGTCTGATTGTTTCTTTTCTATAGATATTTTTTCAATTACATTTTATATATGCATCTATTAGTTTGATCTTAATGCTAGGCTAATAAATTTGATAGTATACATGCTCTATTTTCCCTCTCATTTACAAAGGAATGTGTTGTGCAATTTATTATGAGTGAGTTATCTTATATAAAATATGTTATTATACATATGCATCTTTCTTCCTCTAAAGTTTTAAATTCATTTATTTAGCTTTGTGCATCATGATAGAGTTAGTAGATGTTAGTTTCCTATGTTTTTGCCTTTGAAGTTAGTAGAATCTATAGCTTTAGTCATATTAAGTGCAACCCCTTTTTTGCCTTACCCTACTCACTCTTGGATATACCCATGAATCACCTTAGTTTATATCATGTTATATATACCCACTATTTTTTTGTGTTTTGGACATTAATTAGAAAATATTAAGATAATTCACAAAGATTGGCAGGAAAATTATCACCGCATAAACATATGTTGTCCCAACAATAGGGTCTGCTTGTAGACTTTCAAAGTGGTGACCATATCTTTGCTATTTATGCTATTCACAATAATATTTGTATAAACAACTCAAACACCAAGTCATTTCAGGACTTTAAATTGATTTTATCATTTTCCCGTTATTCCCTAGTGACACAAGAAGCACAATATGTGCATCAACACAACAATTTTATTATAGTATTATAAACCTATGGGAACCTCATTATCTATTTCAAACCTATTAAATACCTTTCAAAGACATCTCTAAACTCTTAGATCAGTTCACATGTATATAGGTTAGTTTCACCACTTGAAATCATTATCATTTTTTGATAATGCCATGTGATTGTTAAAACTAATGTGCTCCTAGTAACAACTATTTTATAAAACCAAATCCATCCTTAGGGTTGGATAATAATCCTCATATGTTTGTGGCCTAAGTAATTATTTAAGTGGATCCATATATAAAAAATCAAGGATAAAATTTACCCTTCTTGATTTATGTTTATACACTATTACACACTAATAAAGTATACCCTATATATGTTTGATATAAGTCAATGATAAATTGATTATTCAAATAGAACTTATTTGATATATGTATATACACTATTGGACACTTAGGAAACTAATCTATTTTTCCCAATTTGCATACCTACCATTAGGAGTAGTCATAATCTAAGTCTAACAAGATTGTTTTATCAAATAAACCAAAGAGGCAATTCTCTATTTTACTACAATTGCCTCATAAATTTCTACAAAATTTACTTGAGTGCAATATCTTTATTCTAGCTCCACTAGTAGAGGTTGATATCAATAGACCTCAAGATAATATTTTGATAACAATGGATATTTTGATTATCATATATGTAATGTTAATTCTACTAAAATATGTTTCAATCTCAATCACCTTATTTAAGATCTTATAAATAAAAATGACATTGAGTTAGGCACTCTAATAAAGGAAACTAAACCCAACATAATGAAATGATAAGTTAAATATTTTAAATGGTCCATTTACAAATCGTGATACAAATAAAGATAATTAAGAAGTGCATCTTGTATTCAAAAAATTAGGGTATATCTATATGTTATCTAAATTATTAAATACAATATTAGATAAGTTAATCAATTAACATCCATTACAACATATGTTTATATCAATAACATGATCAAATTAGATCCACTAAACCTAATTAAAGGATCTCTTACTGCAAAATACCAAAGGAGAGGATTCTAAATCCTCTACAAAAATTACACCATGAAATAACCCTAGATAGGTATACGTATATAAAATAAAACTAATCTAGTGTTCACTAAATCTTGTGGTACAAATGGGGATGATTAAACACAAACAAATAATCAAAGCATTATGGTAGGAAAATGGGTGCTTAGATGACTAAAATGAAAGACGGAAATAAAAAAAACTTATATATATATATATATATATATATATATATATATATATATATATATATATATATATAAGCATAGAGGTAATATAAACAAGGATTTATACATTCACAACACTTATATAATATCTATCTATCAAGTGAAATAGAAAGAGTTAGGAATACTTACCAAGGGCGAACATGTTGAGTCTCAATCTCTCCTTTAGATAATGGTGATTTTCAAGACACTGTTTTAGATTTGTAGGTATCACACTATATAATAAAATCTACACTAAAATACTCCTAATTTTCATCAAAGACTTCGCATAATACAAGTAATCTTATCTCTAAGGCAAACCCTGAGCAATGGTTCCTTCAAATGTAGATTTAGTAGAATTGTGAATAGTAATGATGGAAAAATGAATGTTCCTCTCCATTGGATTGAAATGAGCCTTGTATTTATATCAATGTATAATCCTTAACCCTATTATAATTTTATCTAATAAGATCGACCAAATTGAGCTTATAAGCTATAAATATTTACCATTAGGACTAGAACTAAGTAGATCAGGCAGACTCAATTCCATAACATGTGCTTGATTCTTTCTAACAAGACTGATCTAGCCTACTTAATAGGAAAAATGGTTACTTACTTAGTTAAGGACTATTTAAAAGTATAAATACTTAGATAAATATGTAAATAAGGTTTGTATTACCTGGGTAGTTAGATACATAAGATTCATAATGGGTTTAGGTAATTATAGAGTTGACCAATAATCATGTGAAGCATAAATGGTCTACCCACCCTTTCCTAGTGTACCCTTTAAGGTGTGCACTCAAATAGATTGAAATTCGATAGGTTATTTCAAGCAAGAAAGCATTGATAAATGATAAATATTAAAAATATTGTGTGTATACATATTCCCCACTCGAAGCTCATAATGTGTCACTTAGTTGTAACATGGGATGGTGATTCAAGAAAAAACATAGTAACACATAATTTTGAGCTAATAAATTGCATTAGAAAGTATAAATTAAATGATAATAAGGAATATGTAAATAATTGAAAGTGAAATATACATCATTTATCTTACCTTTGTTATTTTAATGGTTGCCTATTATGTTTTTAGTCTTGATCATGGAGGGCATAGTTAACTGCTTTAGACAAACCCTACTAATACAGGGCTAAAGATAAAAAACAAACAATCATAGGGAAATAAAAGTAAGTGAATAATTACATAATTGAATAAGTCACTTGTAAAATTGGTAAGTTGAACTGATAAATGCTAATTTAGATTCAAAATTCCAAGGAAAATTGATAAGATTAAATTAATTTGGGTAACCTAAGATCCAAGGCTACTAAATGACTAATAGACCTGATAAATTCACCCTAAATTATAAAAGTAACAAAATAGATCAAACTAAAAATACATGAGATTAAAATAATGAAACCAACATAAATTTAAGATAAGTAATAATACATTTCAAATAAATATGGAAAAATATTATAAATGAAAACACCATAGATGAAAGGGAGGTAATAATCCATAATCAACAATGGCAAAAAATTAAATGGGAATGTAAAAGAAATAGAATAAAATCATCTATAAAATGAGTAAAAAATTAATATCATAGTATCAATAATAACCAAGGGAAATCCATTAAATATAAATCAATGATTAATAAATTATCTCATAACCACTAAAAGATACAACTTCTATTCCAATGATAGATGGACTAAAACAATCATATTTTGAACATGTCTGAAAGAGATGAAGTATAGGGATTTTATAAATTGGGGAAATATTTAGAAAAAAAAATTCCTGTCAATGGGGTATATGAAATAGGTGGTGGGGAAAGTGTAAAAATATTCACCAAGGTGAGTAATATTTATTGGAAACAAGACACACAAATTAAATTGGCAAGATAAAAAGACTTTCGGCATTAAGTAGTCTAGAGAACTCATCCTATCCACACAAATTTGGGTTAACTAATGAAGTATAAATAACATCCCATATAGGTTATATATGAAATAAAAATAAAATGGACCTACCTTACTATAACATGTTCCCCTTTCTTCAATAACCCTTGTAGAGTCATCAGTCTACAACGAAGATTTGGTACTTGTATGAGAAAGCAAACTAACATTATATATATATATATAATTAATTAATTAACTAATTATGAGACCTCATACCCCAATATACTATCTTAATAAACCCAAAAGACCTCAGCTCTATCATGAGGCCAACTATGGAGTTTGAGCTTCAATTAGGATAAGAGATGTGTCTGATAATAATAATGTATTTTTGTGGTATTTTTACTTTTGAATGGTTTCTTTTACATTTTGATCATTTCATTTTGTTTTAATTATTTTTAGTTTTATTTTTATGGATTTTATCTATTCTTCATCCATACAAATTAAAAAATCCAAACATGGGTGTCAAAAATAACTCTCACTAGATAACATATACTTGGTGGTTAGTGAAAAGAACTTAGAGACCATGATCTATAGGACTATTATATTTATAAATTATATAAAAATTATATCTTTAAACTTACCTTGGTGTGCCCATAGTGGGATGGAATAGGGTAGAGAATGGAAGTGAACATGGAATGATTGAATTACCTCAAATTGCAAAATAAAATGTAGTTTAAACATGGTATAATGACAAGTATGAATCATCATCATAAGGAATAGTGTAAGTGAATTGAGACACAAATATAGGTTTTTAAAGTTATTACTATAAAATAATATGACTTATTTGAAGAGTATGAAGTCACAAATCTCAACCATTTTCCTTATTTTTTATGGAAGATGCTTTAGTTAAGTTTGTAGATAAAAGTAATTTAGAAAATGAATATTTGTGAGGAAGTCAGGGTCCTATCCAAGGTCTCATAATGAAACTCACAAAATGAAAACCAATGAGATGTAAAAACTATGTTTTATAGGAAATAATGGCATTTTGTGAGGAAGTCCTAGTTTGATCCAAGGTATTACATCGAAAATAAATAAATAAAAAGGTGTAAAAAGTAAATAAGTTTTTAAGGCAATAATTTGATGACCCAAAATAGAATTGAATTTTAATTGAAAAATGAAAAAGAGATAAAAATATATTCATGAGGAAGGTTTGGTCCTATCCACAGTCTTATGATGCAACTCATGAATTAATATATGAAGGAATGTAGATAGAGAAAAGGACCAACAATAGGAACTAAGGCTACTAAAATTATTGTAATGTTATACTTTGTGAAGCTTTGAAAAACCTATAATAAGTTTTAGCACTAATATATATAAAAAATATATGAAAGTCATGTAGGGTAACAATCATATTGTAAATGACATTTTAAACAAAATACTTCTTTAAAAATTAAGCATTAGTGGGTTGTTTGAAAATATGTCCTTCATTACTTTGTAATTGGTAAATAATAGGACCAAGAATATCTTTGACCAGATAAGGGCCCCTCCATTTTTAATCATATCTTCCTTATTTATCATGGGTATATTCTAATTTAATAACTAAGTCACTAACACTAAAGGTACATACTTTGAAATTTTTGTTATGTTTTTTGGCAATTTGGGATATATATTGTCAATTATGTTGTAAAGTACCCATATAATGCTCATCAAGAAGATTTAAATCATATAGGTGGGATTCCCAAAGCTATTCATCAGGGATAATGTCATGAAGAGATATACATAATGATCATAGATCAAATACAAATTTAAAACCATATACTAAATAAAATTATGTGGTTCCAGTAGTAGTATAGATGCTAGTGAGATAAGCCCAAAGTGTAGGATAAAGTTTTAAATGTCAGTCAGAACAACAATCTTGAATGGTCTTTTGTAAAATTTTGTTAGTGGCCTCTACTTGTCCATTACATTAAGGATGATAAGACATGGAAAATTTATGCATGATTTTGAATTTAGTACATAATTGTTTCATATCCTTATTCTTAAAATTCCCACCATTATTAGAAATAATGGTGTCAGGGATTCCAAAGTGACAAATGATTTGATTAAGTATAAATTTGGACATAGTGATACATGTGACATTAAAAATAGGCATAACTTCAACCCAGTTAGTGAAATACTCGATGGCCATGATAATGAATATGTGACTATCTTGAGAGTGTAGTAATTTACCAATGAGATCTAGTCCTCACATGGAAAAATTTCAAGATGGTAATGTTTGAAGATCGGCCAAAGGATAATGGATAATATTATCATGAATTTGGTATGGATTATATTTTTGCATAAATGTGATGGCATATTTTTCAAATGTGGTATATAAATATCCCATGCATATTCATTTATGGGTTATAATGTGTCTACCATAGTGACCACCACAAATTCCACCATACACATTTTTGAGAAGGGAAGGACTTAATATTTAGTGACACAACTAAGTAAGGTACCTTTAAAATTATGATAATATATGATGTAAAATCATAAGACATATTTGTAATCTTGTTTGTGAATTCTAGTTTTTTATTGAGAATCAATGTCAGTAGGATAAGCATGATGCTCAAAAAATTGTAAAATGTTTTTGTACCATGGGATTTTTTGGATAGTGACAACTTCAATATGGTAGATAAGAGAATTGTTCATGGTTGGTATTGAAGATGTTGAATTGCATACGTATATGATAAATTAGGAATCATGAATATCTTTATGATGGTGAAAAATATAGGTAGATGAATCAAGTGAATCATTTATGAGATTATGATCTCATGAAATTTGTTTTATAGTGAAGGATTTGAATTATTGAGCAAGATTGGTAAAAATTTGATGATAAGCAATGAAATTTTCATTCTTTCATTGTTAATCACTATTGAATTGATGAAAAATGAGTTGTGAATTACATAAAACATGTAGGAAAGGGATGTCTAAGTTAATGGTTGATTACATGCCTAGGATGAGAGATTCATATTAAATCATGTTATTAGTAACATACAAGGTTAATCATAAAGCAAGAGGAATGATTTTTCCTTGAGGATCAACTAAGGCACATCCTGCCCCAACTCCTTGAAGACATTTATAACCATCAAAATTAAGTAGCCAAGTATCTTCATATTGTTCGATTATAACTTTAAGTAATTATTCAATGATGACTTTGGGTTTTGTTTTAGAAATGAAAGTGTTCAGTTCATCAAGAGTATTTTTTTTGAGTTCAACTATAAAATTTTGGAAATAATTTTTGAGTTAAATAGACTTATTAAGAAATTCAAAGTATAATATTTATTCATTGATAAGAGTATCTTTAAGATGATCAGTGGTTGGTATAAGAGCTACAAAAAGTTGGTCAATAATACTTTGGTATTTAACTAATTTTTCCATAATGATTCCTAAGTCAAATTATGTTGTCAGTTGAGAAGAAATGATGGAGAGGATTGGAATGGATGATGACATAAGTTATTTTATAAATCATGTGATGGTTAATTATTCAACTATAAAATAAATGAGGAGATAATCATGTTCTACTTTGGTATAACTTATATCATAGTCAATTAAAGCATGATTGATATAATATATGGCATATTTAAGACCTTTTTCATCTTGTTTAGAAAGAATTACCCCAATTTATATGGGGGTAGAGTAAGTGTACAATATGAGAGGTTGATCATTAGAAGGAGGTCAAAGAGTTGGAGAATGTAGGATTTATTATTCCATGTTATTGAATGATTTTTGACATGAAACAGTCCATTCCACAACTATACCTTTATCAAATATTGAATTAATTAAATAAATACAATAATCCAACAAATTGTTGGATTACCCCAAGTTTACCAAGGTATGTTCATATGTTTTAAATTGATTGAAGAATAGGAATATTGATAATAGCTTTGCTTTTATTTAGATCAATGTTAATTACTCAAAGATAAACTAGAAAACCTAAGATTTTATAGGAGGTTACACCAAAAACACATTTGTAGGGATTTAGTCAAACTTTCTATTTAATGAGATGATCAAAGATGATAGAGAGATCATAAGATGAATTTCATGATTCTTGGATTTGGTTATGAGTTCATCTACATAGGTTTCAAAAATTTTGTGTATGAGATTATGAAATATATGGGTTATTACACATGGATATATGACACCAAAATTTTTTAGATCGAAAGGTATTTTGATGTAAAAATAGGTGCCTCATTCTATTGTAAATGTGGTTTTATGTTGATATTTGGGGGCAATGTGAATTTGATTATTTCCTAAGAAAACATCCATGAGAGATAAATTTCATATCCAATAGTGGAACTAATGTTGGCATCAATTGATGGTAAAGGAAATTTAACCTTGGGATAAGCTAAGTTAAGATTATGGAAGTCTATATAGATACGAATAGCCATGGTGACTTTATTTCATATGGGAACAATGTTAGAAACCCATGTGGAACTAGAATGATGAATTTAGCATCTACTATTTTGATGACCTCTTTTTAACAAAGGGTAGCAATCTCATGAGGGAATATATGTTATTTTTGACAAACATATTTCACTTTAGGATAATTAATGATATTATGGACCACAATACTAGGGTAAATTATAGACATATATTCATATGAACAAGTGAAAGCTTCACGATATTTATCAAAGAATAAACTAAAATTTTCATATTCTATAGGATGAAGATCTTTGGAGACAAGAATGGATCGAGGAAAAATCGTGCTTTTGTAATTAATTTCCATAGTTTTTTATATAAACATAACATTTCCATCTTATAAATGATAGGGAGCATGAGGGAGTGAATAAATAGGATGTGTGTTAGGGTCTATACTAGTAATGAATTTATTAAAACAAGATACCTTTTATCAAAATAAACTAGATTATGATGTTGGCATGGGAGTTGAGGCTTGAGAGCATAAAGTAGTTATAATATGGATTCATCAGTGGGAAGCATGGGTAAGGGTCCATAATATTCAACAAATACTTTAATATCTAAATTTTAGTTACCTTTATTATCAAATTCAAAATTTATTTATTGGATAGTTGTATCTTGTGCATTTAAGCTAATTTTAGGAGTAGGGGTGTGTGATTGTTCAATAGAAGTTGGTATTGAGAGAGTGGGAGAAGTACTATAATTAATGGTGATTGGATTATGGATAATAGGCATAAAAGTGGGTTATGTAAGAGGATCAATGGAAGGTAGTAGATGTTGGCTAAGTAGGTTTTTTTTCTCAGTGTAATTAGGTGTTATGGGTTGGATTAGATCAGAATTATCAATTTATTAGATAACCCAGGGTTTTTTGTCAAAGGTACATTGATAGGTGTCACACAACCTTTTGGTTATTATTTATTATTAGAAGATATGTGAATATCATGAACACCATGATTGAAAGCATATATTTTATCTAATGTCTTTATATCATGTAATGCATCAAGATCTCATGACTGAGCTTGTACCATAATGTAGGTATCATCATAGGATAGAGATATAGCACATATATATGTTTTAGTTGGAACATCAATAGTGGAGAGGCCCATATTACTTAAAGTATGAGAAAACATGGCTAAGGAACCTTTAACAAGTTTGGCCACCCCATATTCATTATAAGAGAAATCATATTTTGTGTAAGATGCTTCATTTGTGTTACATGGGAGAGGGATATCAATGGTATCATTTATTAAAGGAATGTTTTGATCTCAAGGAAGAATGTAAATAAGGATCCATTATTATATATAGGGATATAATCAAGTGGTATTACAAATGTTTTTTAGTTCACTAAGTTCATCATCATCTAAATCTATGAGAGTTACATGTAGATCTAAATCCATATTAAGAAATTCAAGAAGAGGAGGAATATTGATGTGAATGATAATAGGAATATGATATTGAGATTAAAGATTTTTAAGTTGGATACTCCAAGGATTAGGATTAGCCTCATGTTTTTAACACTTCCCATTATGTATGAATTTGATACATTAGTTACCAGAAGATGTGATAGCTTTCATACGATGAGTCTAAGAATGACCTAAAATCATGTTGTAAGATAAGAGAATATCAAGGACCATAAGTTTGGTACAAACTATATTGGGTCTAATGGCAAGAGTGATCCAAATTCAACCAAGTGATTTTTGGTTAGTTTTTTTCAAATCCCTGACACATGAGTTAGGTTTGATTGAGATTTTATTTGGAATATCTGATTTGTTGAATTAACTAAAGAGATGTAATATTGATACCTAATATTTCATCAACTTATTATATCCACCTCTTAAAGAATATGATTATCAATGACCTAAAATCATGTTGTAAGATAAGAGAATATCAAGGACCATAAGTTTGGTACAAATTATATTGGGTCCAATGGCAAGAGTGAGCCAAATTTAGCCAAGTGGTTTTTGGTTAGTTTTTTAAAAATTCCTGACATTTGAGTTAGGTTTGATTAAGATTTTCTTTGTAACATATAATTTGTTAAATTAACTAAAGAGAGGTAATATTGATACTTGATATTTCATCAACTTATTATATCCACCTCTTGAATTAACTTATTATAGTTTTCATACGATGAGTCTAAGAATGACCTAAAATCATGTTGTAAGATAAGAGAATATCAAGGACCATAAGTTTGGTGCAAATTATATTAGGTCCAATGGCAAGAGTGAGCCAAATTTAGCCAAGTGGTTTTTGGTTAGTTTTTTTCAAATCCCCGACACATGAGTTAGGTTTGATTGATATTTTCTTTGGAATATCTGATTTATTAAATTAACTAAATAGAGATAATATTGATACATGATATTTCATCAACTTATTATATCCACCTCTTGAATTAAATTATTATAGGTTTCATACGATGAGTCTAAGAATGACCTAACATCATGTTGTAAGATAAGAGAATATCAAGGACCATAAGTTTGGTGAAAATTATATTGGGTCCAATGGCAAGAGTGAGCCAAATTCATCCAAGTGGTTTTTGGTTAGTTTTTTTCAAATCCTCGACACATGAGTTAGGTTTGATTGATATTTTCTTTGGAATATCTGATTTGTTGAATTAACTAAAGAGAGGTAATATTGATACCTGATATTTCATCAACTTATTATATCCACCTCTTGAAGAATATGATTATCAATGACCTAAAATCATGTTGTAAGATAAGATAATATCAAAGACCATAAGTTTGGTGAAAATTATATTGGGTCCAATGGCAAGATTGAGCTAAATTCAGCCAAGTGGTTTTTGGTTAGTTTTTTTCAAATACCTGACACATGAGTTAGGTTTGATTGAGATTTTATTTAAAATATCTAATTTTTTAAATTAACTAGAGAGAGGTCATATTGATACCTGATATTTCATCAAATTATTATCTCCACCTCTTTAATTAACTTAATATAGCTCTCATACAATGAGTCTAATAATGACCTAAAATCATGTTGTAAGATAAGAGAATATCAAGGACAATAAGTTTGGTGCAAATTATATTGGGTCCAATGGCAAGAGTGAGCCAAATTCAGCCAAGTGGTTTTTGGTTAGTTTTTTTCAAATCCCTGACACATGAGTTAGGTTTGATTGATATTTTATTTGGAATATCTGATTTGTTGAATTAACTAAAGAGAGGTAATATTGATACCTAATATTTCATCAACTTATTATATCTACCTCTTGAAGAATATGATTATCAATTAGATATAATTATTCAAAATTCTCAACTACATACTATGATTACTTTTGATGATACTAAGATAGTGAATGTTGATTCTAATTTCCATGCCTTATGTATACATGTGTGTGTGTGTGTAAACAACCCATTCATATTGTTCTAGTTTATAATGGATCAAGTGAGAATGCATTCACAATGACATTAATCCATTCATTGGGTTACACACAACATAACATACAAGTAACATCTAAAAGTGTCAAGAAATTTAATGGGAAACAAAAAACTACTTTGGGACACATTATGTTTCCTTTTCGAGTGGGCCCTGCTATACTATCTACTCATTTTCTAGCTCTACTATATAATGAGGTATTTGACATGATATTAGGATGCCTTTAGTTGTAAAAATTGTGTGTTTTACCTTTTATGGTACATATATGCTCAAATTACATTCATTTTAATTGAGTTGTTACAATTTCAAGAATCAGACATAACTACCCTCTAGAATATATGATATTTCTTCCTCTTCATCCACCAACACATTCTATTGATACATCTATGAAAGAAAAAATAACATTTATAATTAGTGTAGCTACGCATTTTTTTTCTATTCAATCAGTTTAGAATCAAGTGCAAAATTCTAAAATCAACGAGTGTAAAAGAAAGCATATTAGAAAAAAGGGTCAAGTTCCCAACAAACACCATCACATGTAACTTATTATAAAATGGTGATACATATAGATAAGCATATTATTCAAAGAGCAAAACATTTGGTATAATCTCCTACTAGTGCTCATTAAATTTCAAATCATTCTACATATCCTAGAGATACTCCTCTCACATAGGACTACACGAGTAGTGATCTAGATAATTTCATTACAACACATGATGCATTTTATGGTTTTGAGTCATGCACATCTAGCACATTTAATTCAAAAAATGTAATCCTTTGATCAATTATTATATATTATTATGACTCTTATCTTGATGGGACCATTGGTTAGTATATTTCATTTTCAATTATTCTAAAAATCCAAAAACATTAAAAAAATAAATAGACTGTACATAGCTTCTTGATTATTTCATCATGTTGTTCTTTTACTTTTGGCACATGTTATTGATTTGAGTAATTACTATATCCCTTGGTTATTAATAACTTTTTTCCCTCTTGGATTTTCATTTTCACTTTATAGATATGAATAGTCCAACATAATGATCTGTACTATAATATTTTCATTTACCTTATTATTTTCATTGTCTAAATTGATCAAATTACATTTTTTTAAAGAAAAATATCAACCACAGTGGGTCATAATTGACTACCATTATTATCTTGAGCTATTTTATAATCTCTTGTACCTTGTTTCATATTGAAATCAAACATTGAAAACATATAGCCTTAATACATCTAATTTCTTGATACTTCATTCAGTTTAGTATAGAAAATAATACTCGTGCATGCAGAATCTTTATTTTTTTAGGATATATTTCTCATACATGTGTGTTACATATATTTAAAAGTGTACATTTGATGAGATAAGGATGTACACTCATATATCCACACATAAATTATACCTCCCACATGCTTTTCAAAGTTACAATTCACATTTACATTGGGGGCATATTGCTCATACATGGAAATATCATAATTTTTAGTGTATAATTCACATTCACAGATGTTTTGGATTATTTATATTCCTCCTCTTTCTTCTACTTTCAAATCCATGGTTTAATCACTAGTCTTGTCTGTTTTTGTTCTAAAATTTAAAATAGTAAAGAAAATCAAATATTCAAATATACAAAAAAAATTAAAATATTCTAAAATGAAAAAGGTTTCTGAGCACAAATAGACATCTAATTTGCATCACTATCATATGTGTAAACACCCTAATTTGGTAAAATAACCACAACTATTATTTATTTTGTTGCTCTTTCACCAAAGGGTCTTAGTGATGGTTATAGTCCTTATTCTCATGGTCATATTGAGTCTTTTGGTCTTTTTTATGTCTTATTTTTTGTATTTTTTACACCTCCAGTAGTCACATGTCACCTTTTTATAGTTATAGGTGCTCCTAGCCTATCATCTAAATTTTACTCTATTTTGAGACTTCAGACATTAGCACCATTTTTAGGATAGTAGCACCACATGATGCTAATATCCACTTTTAACTTCAGTTTCTAATGGACCCTTTCACCTATGTTTGAGTCCTAACCCCTCTGTGACCCTTCTCTTATGTGTTTTATATCTTTTTCATGACTTTTTAGTTAGAGAACAAGGTATTATATTCCAAATAAATATCTTCTTATATAAATAGCCTCATAAGGCATTTTACATCTAACACTTACTATTTTTTAACTTATTTACATAAAATAAACTAAGAGTACAACTCAAATACTCTGCATACTACTCAACATTCACACTTGGACATTTGCATGATTGATCAAAGAAGGGCTTAGGTGAAATTCATCCTAGCATACCATGAAAGTTGATGGTGTACATTCCTTAAGGGATAACTACATGTGATTTGAGACACCTAAAATTGGGGCTAATGTAGGTAATGGTTAGGATTATAGGGGTTTTGTACCATGCAATTTTAACATCCCACAACCCATTCTTTCCTTTCTTTTTACATTTGATTAGTCCATTATTTTATGTGTGCGGGTATTCATTAGGGTTTAGAAGAATAATCAACCAAAATAGTGACACAGATGACCCCCCACATGATAGTAACTGACCTATAGGACCCTTAGGAACTCCCACATCTTCTCTAAAAATTGTAGATAGTCACTACATGAAGGACACTAGCACTAGGTTTGGACATTAGTACCATATGGTTCTACTATCTTAAGGGGGAAACTACTATTGGAGCTAGATATATAAAAATTATCAACATATGCAAGAGTTCTCCTTATCTACTCAGTCATCTCTTTTATTCATATCTACAAGAAACTCTATGTATATCTAGATAAGTCCACTTTCTCCTTGTATTTACTGTTTTTGAAAAGTTATATATAATCAATAAATTCTAATTTTATTCTATGTATACAGTATTCCTAACCTTTTAATCTATATTAGGATTTACATAGTAAAAACCTAAAACATTAAATCATTTGGTGAACCTTACTTACTTCAAACATAGCTTCAAAAACCCTAATTTTTCTTAGAGTTTACCTTCTAAATTTTTCACATTAAATTGGAGTTACAAAAATCTAATTTTTTATTTTTTTGGATTAACCTAGCTAATTTAATTAATTCAATACCAAGGTTTTATTAATTTAATTTAAATATTTGCAACACAACCCTAGATCCATATACTAGGTCCCTATACACACAAACAATATCAATTAGGGTTTTAATAATAACCCTATTTTATATTACTATATTTGTTCAAAAAAATCACAAATTATACCTCTTGTGTGTTTATTATTCATTTTTTACACTATATTCTTTGGCAAGTTTAAAATGGCATCTAAAAAGTCTTTTACCCCTCATCCACTTTATGTACTATTGAATTTTTCTCATGATTATAATAATTAATGGACTAATTTTTAGGATTGTACATTAGAGCATGATAATGATTTCATTTAAATTGATGATGATGACTATTTTTATAATGATGGATATGAGGATTATTATTCACATGACAATACAAATGAATATGAGGATACATTAGTTACAACATCTTCTCTTTCCTCTTCTTCTTCTCTTATTCTTAAAACTCAAAGTAACAATACAATTACAAAAGAACCTCTTGTTGGTAGTGTTTTATTAGAATGTGATTCTAATTTTTCAACTACTTTTGCTACTTCATTGTTCAAAATAAATTAATATAAGTGCACTACATGAAAATCAATTATGCATGCTTCAAGGAAAGTAGATCAAAATAATGAATCTTCTTTACCCTTCTCAGTTACATATCAAAAAGAAAATATAAAGGATGTTACACCTTTTATCAATGCACAAACTAAGGTAGATGAAATTACTTTATCACCTTCATTCACATTTCAAACTCAATGCAATGATTTTTTTCCACAAATAGATAATGAACATATTTCTAACTCTTCTCCTATATATCATAATGTGCAAAAAGAAAACATGGTTGTTACTCATTCTTCCCTTGATTCTCAAATAGAATTTGATAATCATGCTTGAATTTCAAAAATGACTAGTGAACAGATACTTTGCATTACTCTTACACATGATGATACATTGCATAGTAATAAAAAGTTAAAATCTTCTCCTTATCTTAATTAGCATGTGAATGATACTTCTTCCACTCTTACTTCTTCAAATGAATTAAATTTTGATTTTGATGAACCATGAGATGATGATAATTATTGTGATTATGATGAAGATGACATATAATCTAAAACTTCTACTTCTTCTCTTACCTCACATATCTCTTATTCAACCAAAAAATAGATCACATGTTAAAAGACACACACACACTTATTATTATGTGCATAATTTTCATTCACTATAAAATAAAGTACCTTTTATTCAACTTAATAATATAAAAGATACCAATGAATCCCCCTTGGCACCCCTTACTATAGTAGAACCCATTTCTCAAATTAACCCAAATGAGTGTGATAGGTTATTTCCATCTAACTAGATCCAAGATATCATACCTCCAAAGGTTATTGAGATCACACTGATCCTTTATAAATAATAACTCCAATCTAATATAATAATGGATTAAAAAAATCAAGCACCCTTTGATAATGATACTATACCTTCAGAAGTTTTAATTTATTTAATGCATGTTGTGGGTACTTTGTAAAAAAAATTAAATCATCTCACTTTGGAGAATGCGGCATAAAAAACTCAAGTTGATTCCAATGTTAAAAATAATAATCCTATTTCATGCATAATCTTAACAAAGATATTGCCATGGAACTTTTAAATACCACTGTTACTTATATGTGATGGACAAGGAGATGCTTATTTACATCTTTAGGCTTATGAGAAAGCAATGGCTCATATTAAAAAAATTTAATTATGCTACAAGTGTTTCTAAAGTCACTGAAACACAAAACACTAGATTGGTTCCACCGTACACTCCCTATTGGATCTTTACATACATATGAAGAGATAGAGATAGTTTTTCTTAGGTATTATATACATAAAAAGGGATCTTGAGTCACATATGAGAGATTACCTTCACTACATTAGGGTGGGATAAAGACTACATTAGAATAAATTCTATGGTTAAAAGCTTGTTTGCATCAGCTAATTTATCCACCAACAGATTTAGAAGTACAACACATCTTTACTATAAGTTTAGTCTCTCCTCTCAAGGATGTATTGCTACATCAGACATGTAAATCATTCAAGCATCTATGCAATACAGCTATATCATTAGAGGCACAATTGGGATTAGTAATTATATAGTTAGAGGCAGATTTGGCTATAAACACCTTAGAGCTTTAGACATCAAATTTTGTACAAGAGCTTACTCCACTTCTAATTTATAAACTAGTAGAACACAAACAACTAATAAAAATACTTAGTAATTGCAAATCTCCACTCTATACATCATAATATACAATGAGTAGCACACAAGATATACATAGAGGGGTTATACAATTTTTAGTTAAGGTTGGGCCTCATGACATATTGCTTACACTAATAGATAAGGGGATGATCACACTTCATTCAACTAACCATTATCCACCACACTGTTTGCACTAGGTACCACATAAGCATTATTATCCTTTTGATTAGATCAATGGACATTTAGATGATCATTACTATGCACTTAGAGATCGCATCGATATGTATGTTAGAAGAGGAAAAGTAGAGTCTACATAAGGAAATTATGTCCTCATTCACTACACTCTCATAGATCACGTTCTTCTAAAACAAATTTATCCCAGGATGCTCCTTTTATGGAACCATTAGTTACTCATCATATGAGCATTGTAACTTCTATGATATTTATTTATTAGTAGTCTCCTACATCACAGCCTTAGAAGTGATGGAAACTAGTTAATCGAGTTCATAAAGCACCACTAATGCATATGTTGATTAAGATATTTTGGAATAATTATAAACCCAAAGCCATAGTTTTGGTTAAAACACCAATCAAAATCTTTGAAAATAATTACACAGCTTAGAATGTACCTCTAGTACACACACCAATAACAATATTTGGGAATCAATATCAACCTAAAGGCACAACTTCAATTGGAAAATTGATAAATATATATGGAAATAATTACAAAGATCAGAACCCAGCTTTAATTCACACACCAATAAAAATATTTTCAATAAATCAAACAACTCAAAGTGTAGTTTCATAGTGACAACCAATCAAGATTTTTTCATCAAAGTCTACACAGTTATCCACTAGTAGTGCATCACAAGAATCTCTAGTTTCACATTCTACATCTATAGAAACACATCATGATCAATATGGCCATTAGTTCTCCATGCCATCTAGGTTCATATAGGGCATCTTGTAATAACATGATATACATGCAAACATCTTATGAAATATAAACAAAAAACCATATACCAATATAATACAAAATCTAAAATCTCTTGCACATATGCCTAAAACATTTGTAACACATATATAAGTCAATTAAATTTAACCTAGCTAAAATAAATTACAAAACATCAAACATTTCAAACAATTAAACCAAATTTAAACACATAAAAAATAATATAATATAACTAGATCTAGATGCCAATACACAATGCCAAATTACATAAAAACCATATATATATAGCTAGTAACATCATTTCAATAAAAATGAGATGCATCACTCAATGATTCAAACATTATTATTGGGACCAGCTCCCTCACTCTCACTCTTAGAGACATCAACACTAGAATAGAGGCCCCACTATCTCCATAAAACCTCAATCTATGACTATGCCTTCTCTCTTTCTCTCTCTCTCTCTCTCTCTCTCTCTCTCTCTCTCTCTCTCTCTCTCTCTAACTATCTTAACCCTACACTCCACACATAAATCATCTCTATCTTTTACTGCTTGCCTATATGCCACAGTCACTGTCATTGCATGATCAAACAAATGAGCTTGCACTCTAGTTATATTGGTGGCTAACTCCACCAATCCATCATCCACAACATCATCTAGAATATGCCACGTCAACTCATGCATTGCCAACTCAATGGTGACCTCCTAATACTCTTCATCTCTAACACTTAAAAATATCCATTCAATTTCATAAGAATATTATTATATAAAAACACATGATCAAAATTACACAAAACATACAAACAACCTATCTAACTTACCATCAATAGCCCTCAGGGGTTCTACATCCAATACCTCCTCTATGATCATCCCATATCTCAAAAATAAAGGTTCCCACTTGTGCTCACTCCAACAGGCCAAGTAGGCCTTAGTTACTCCAGTATAATCCACATCTAGTACCTCCATCTCTGGATTTGACTCTATCACTAGCACAAGAACTAGCTTAATAATTGATGGTCGTAGCCTACTTCTTGTCCTCATACAAGCTTGAGAACTATTTAACCACACTACAAGTGTTGGGGGCACATTATGTACAACACCAAATTATTGGGTAACCCTCTCATATTAGAATTACTTTTATGCATTATTCCATTGATCATGTATCTAGTAGCTAACTTGAATCTATCTCAACTATGTGTTATCCTTAGGCTACCCCTGATAGACCCTATAGGGTCTCCAAACAATGTCCTCTACTCTCAAACTATTTATAACTATCAAAAATAGATAGTATTCCTCATTAGATCATGCCCCATCCTAGTTTATCTATTTGAAAATACCTATGGGTGACCTCATCTATCCCATGGAGGTACCACTAGCCTGCTCACATCTATGTGCTCATATGCCCTATAATATAATAATGTCGACACACCAATACCCCACCACTCATATTCTATGTGAAATGATACAAATCCCTATATAAATGAGCTAGCATGGTACAACCCCAAGAATACACAATTCCATGGTATTTGATGTCATACACTATCTAATGCATCTTATATGAAATAAAGACACCACTCCCATCCATGGTAATAAACACTACTAGAATTTGGAAAATAAATGACTACATGACTAAAACTATTAGTCAAAACAATTAAAAACATCTAAATTCTACTAAGTTTTTACAACTCAGCTATAAATGAGTAAATATATGACTAATTTGGTCATCAATTAAAAAATTATTTAGTCATACAAATAAAAATGACTAATTAGTTACTCACGCAAATACAAATTAGACAAAATTTAAAAAAAAAACTTGGCAGGAGTGTATTGCACATGATTCATTATTCATTAAATATTTCATCATTTTCTTAGTTGGTAATTAGCCTGAAACTGAGGCATTTTGGATTATAACATCTACTTTCATAGGTGATAAAGCTTGTTCAGAGAGGACCTAGAGACTTTTGAAAAGGTGGGCAAGGAATTTGGAGTTTGTTGCAAACAATTTGAAGTTGGCAAGGACCTCTATAGTGAATTCAGATTTGGGGATGCCCTCTATAGTAAATTCAAAGGTAATTTGAAACCCTCATTACATTAAACACAAAATCTATAGCTTTATCATTGGCAACTTATAGTAGTTACATAGGCAACTGAGTACTAAAACCATACATGTAGTTTAGGGTTTAGGGGAATATTATTTCATTAGTTTTCTCTACACATTTTGGAGCATATGGGAATTGAACTTGTAACTCAAGTGAAACACCACCTTCTTCTAGTTGTTGGAATAATTCCATATCCTTAAAGTGCACAAAAAATTAGTGAATTGGCACTGGGGCTTTTATTTATGAAATCAACCCAAATGCCATTTCTTAATGCCTCCATAAATGTTAGTTGATCCAACTCTAGTTCATCATGCTCAACATGAATAACCCTAATGTTTTTTAACAATTTAATGGTTACTTCTTCTCTACTCTTCTTTAGGAGAGACTTTGCTATCTTAAAAGATTCTAAGGTTGCACTGGGGTTTGACAATATTAATAACTCACCCATATTGATAAATGCATGGGCATCATGTGGATCTGTGTGATTTGACTTTCTTAAAATTTCCAAAGCCTTCTCTAACTACCCTTGTTGATCATATATGGCTTACAACTTTTAAACCCTCACAGTTCTCAGGGTGGACCTCTAGAACCTTTTCAAAATTTGAGAGTGAACTCTTAAGATCTCCCCGCTTTAATTGAACCTGCCCACAAAATCCTATGGCCTCTAGCTTTCCTTGACTGATTCCATGTAGTAGCTGCCAGTGGTATCATAATCACCTTTACTATGACAAGATAGTGTAATATTATAATATGAATGAGATTTCATGAGAGGGTGGTCAATTGAAATAAGAGCTATCTCGGTCAACTATTCCATAATAAAATTCTTATTTGTAAAGAAAAAATGGTTTTCTAAATGATTCAATGCCATTGCATAGTACAGGTATAATTCAAAGGATCTATGCATATTTTCCATTCCTTCATGAACACTTCCTTTTTCACTACCTGTGAGAATCCTACAAGTAAAATATGCACAAAACTAACCACAGAGATTTATGTGGAGTTAGAACATCATTTCCTAATGCCTCCATAAAATTTTGTTGAGCCAACTGTAGTTCATCACGCTCAAAATGAAGAACCCCAATGTTGTTTAACAATTCAATGGGTACTTCTTCTCTTCTTTAGAAGAGACTTTGGTGTCTTAAGAGAATCTAAGGCTATACTAGGGTCTGATGATATTAATAACTCACCCATCTTGATAAATGTATGGGCATCATGTAGATCTATGTGAGTTTCCTTTCTTAAAATTTCCAAAGCCTTCTGTTGGTTCTCAAATTTGTAGTATGCAAAACCTTAAAAGGATGCCAAGATTTATGATTAGGTTATGCAACCAATTTGGCCAACTGACAGAATCAACCCAAGTGGTTAGGATTCTTTACACTTTAGGCTCTACTTTGCCAAGGTGGGTGCTACCTTATATTCACCAATGATTAATTACTCCTCAAATTTGTTGGTGACTTTAGAGCAGATTAAGAGATTTATGTAATTTTGTCAATTGAATCATCTAAATCATCCTAATCCAAACTAGCATATGATTTGAATTAGATTTTTTTTTAAACTTTATATTCTACTATTACTCTTTCTCCTACACATCAAAAAAATTAAAATATGAATTTTTGAATATGATACAAGGAAATGATTCTGGAAAAGAATTGATCGATGTATTTCTCAATAATTGGGTAACGGAGTCTATTCATAGAAATATTTATGGTTTCTATCTAGCCACAACTTAAATTACTTGGCATGGGATTTTTTATGACTGGCATAGACATGCAAGATTATTATTATCTAGATCTTCGTAATTATCCAAATTAAATCCTTCAAGTTACAGTGATCTATTGAATGGAATTTAATCCCTACTTGAGGAAACCCAATTAGATAAACCACCCAAAAACAACAAATGTGTTTTGAAGATCTAAACATATACTTTATATCTTAATTTAAATAACAAGGAGAAACAAAAATGGAGACAACCAGATAAAGTATAACATGAATATTCAACAAGAAATTGAGAACTAGATATATGGCACTAGAGAAATGTGGTTTGATTTTATTGATATATCTTTGAAGAGCAGACCTTACAATGTCTTTTTCCAAAATAAAATTCCCAAAGAGATTTTCCAAGGTCTTGGTTTCCTTTTTATAGAGGTGAAAGAAGCTATAAGCTTCAGACCTTTCACATTCCAAAAAATGACTTTTCATATACCCACCCCTTAATATGACCTATTACAACATATACTTTTTAACAAGTCTTAAAAATATTATCAAATATATTTTGAATACATATTGGAAAGCATAAAAACAAGAAAAAGACAAAACAAGAAGATGTCCAAGATTTTTTGGTGTCATGTTCATGCTAGATTAATGCTCATTGCTCCTCTGCATACTTGGCCTACTTATTCTTCAATTATCAAACACTGATTCTCCCATTGGTAAACTGTGAAATCATTAGGCCACTTATATTATTGGATCTAGAGTAGGTTGGCCTAGATATCTTTCCATCTTTTGTCCAGCAACAATTTGAAATCAATGATGAACTTTGCATATCCAACATCCAAAGCATTTACTCTATCCAAAATGACATTAAAATTGAGAATATTTATGTTTTGATCTTTTTTCAAGAATCAATGACTTGAAAAATTGTTTGACCATATTCACTTTTCCATGCATCAAAACCTATGATATTTTTATCCTCTATCAAAATGGAAGGAATAAACTAGTGTTTAAAGGTAGCAAAAGAATTAATCTTTACCTACATTTTTTGGCTCTCACCATTCACATACTAAAATTCATCCAAGATCATTTTCACTATCTTCTCTATTAGATTAAGTGAGGTTAGAACACCTGGATCTCTTTTTCAAACTTTTCACAAGGTTAGCAATGTATGGTGTGCAGGTGTCCATTTCTTGTATATTGGATCTAAAATAGAAAGACTAACCTTCAACTAATCAATGGCTTGAGATAAGGAAGAATATCATTCATGCACATCTCCCAACTTGTCAACAACTAATTTTACTCTATATTCCAAAACCTTCTCAAACACCTCAAGGATTTTCAATTTGGCCTCATCCTTTGTCTTCTCATTTTGATTTTTCAAATCTTCATTTTCTTTCTCCAAATTCAACTTCAATGCATTCAACTGATCAACTAGGACTGTATTATCACTGGTTATTTATGTCACAAGGGCTTGGTATGGCACAATTTCTTAGATTTAAGAATTAACACCCTTCAACTGCTTCTTTAGTTTGACATTTTCCAAAAACAACCTATTCACTTCATCATTCATCTCAATTTTTCATAGTCGAGTAATCTTTGCTCCATTTTCTTGATATCATCTTGTGTGAACATTACAGAGTGCACAATAAGGGTGGTAGCTTCAAGCACTGATGTATCCTAAAATGTTTTCACCATGTTTGTTCCCCTCAACTCCTACACTACATCAAGCAATCTTGGCTTATTGGTGTTCTTTTGTGTGGTCCATATTTCTAGAGTTTGTATCTTTGGGTTATACCCACAACCACTAATACCATCCTCATAATCAAACTTAGAAACCTTCATGGTGTCATCTTAATTTCTCACTTGGTTCAAAAAAACATTTTATTCAATTCAAGGCTAGGGATGATCATCATATTACTCTTCAAAACCATTTGTCTAGCCTCATTAGGGTTGACATTTATTTAATCAATTTTTAAATCCTTGAATGTATGTGTCATAATTTGATCATGCTAAGATTTATTAGCACCCATTTTATTTATTTCCACCTTTTATTCAAAAATTTTCATCTTCATTTTGAGCCAAAAATATTTGAATTTTGGGGTATTGATGAAATCATCATCCTTAATGAACCTCATAGAAGCCAAAACCCTTTCATCTTCTTGTAGTTCAAGCTCACCTTGTGCCTATTCATCCATTCTTACTTCTGGTTTGTGTGCTTATGTTTCTTGACCAATAAGGGGTTGATAAACTTCCTCTTCCTCTCCTATATGCCTCAAAATACTAGCCACCTCTTCAGAGTCACCAACTCCTTTAGTCATTTCATATATAACCAGTGGAGAAACATCATTAGTCTTTTGCCTTTTGGTAGGTGGTAAATCAGGAACAACTAGATTTTGCATTGATATTGCATCTAGACCAAGTTCTTGAATCACAACTCTTGTTGGTTTTTTAACAGGGAGGTTGGTAGCCTTTGTAGGTTGTTTTTCAAACTTGCTATATATTTTTTCAAAATTATCAATTTATCAAATCTATTCTTTTCAAAGGATTTTTCTCTTCAACAATAAATACTAAAAAATTAGGGTTTTATTTTATTTTGTCATCCTCAATATTCTTCAAAATTTCCCATTTTCTTTTCCTATTAAATACCTCTTCAAAAGTGACACAATTTCTAATCACATCCTCATCAAAATTGATTTGATGGGATATCCCCGTCCTGGTAAGGATGACTTATCTAACAAATTTCATGTGAGCCTCTAGATCACAAACCCTTTATGTCCTTTATTTCAAAGAATATTTAGCCTTGAAATAGGCTTGTAACTCCTCCAAGGTATCTGCACCAATGTACCATTCACCAAACATAGTAGAATTTGGAAGAAATGTGCCCTTCTTTTGTTTTTTTATCACATCTCTCTCCATCCAAAGCATCTACCATATGAATTCAAGAAAATCAATTCTATTTGGCACACATTTTGGCAACACATGAGGTGGTTGAGTACACCCATATACTCTAATTATAATATGGTCAAGTAAACAATACCAATCATCAAAGTTATGCTTGTGACCCTATTATGGGATATGAGCAAGAGGCCTCAACATTTATCTGGCCTCATTGATTAATCTAGGAAAAAGGCTACCAAGGAAATTCATTATTATGACTGAGAGATTATCATGAAACACAACATAGTTATAGTTCTAGTAATGAGTGTCTCATTTGTAACACTAAAACTATGTAGGAAATCTCTGTCTCTTTTGATCAATCATGCTCAAATCCATCCTACTAGACCAATTCCTTTTATTCTAATATAAAATTAAATGACACAATAAAGAATAATATTTGAACTCCATAGGTGTCTTATTCTCCCTAATTTGCAAAAATCCATCATGTAATTTCTTCTCAATATATGATGCCAAATCATACTCAATATTAACCTCTAGTTCTATATTCTCATGGCCATCATCATCATGATAACTATAATTATATCTTGGGCATCAATTCTTAGCACTTGACATAAAGCAAAATATGCCCTTTTGAAATACACAACAAAGTCATCAACTGGAAAAGGATCAACTGTAGTGGTTGGGATTGAAATCCTTCTATTATTGGCCCATTTCCTCATGTACATGGGCAACTCATCACTCCTATGTGTATTTCCTAGATTGGTAAATTCTTGTTCACTCTTCTTCAAGTCAACTTTTGTGAGGGCTTGCTTATTGATCATGAAGCAATCAATGATTGCATTTCTATCC
The DNA here is from genome assembly GCA_037957365.1 of Torreya grandis. NCBI lineage: Eukaryota > Viridiplantae > Streptophyta > Pinopsida > Cupressales > Taxaceae > Torreya > Torreya grandis. The sequence continues at coordinate 1,072,573 of JARHVA010002960.1, read as the reverse complement.
ACAGCCACTAATGGTGACCCATTTGACAACCTAAAAATTTTGGTGGTTGGATGATAGCGTTGTGCTAATATCCTAATCAAATCCACATCAATGAATATATTTGGCACCATAAACTTAGACAAATTCAAATTCCATGGGTTTACAAATAATCCCTATCCATCTTACTTTTTACAAAAATACCAAAAAAGGTTCCATCAATAGATAACATCTCGACACCCCTCTGCGACATCTTTGAATAGTTTATTATACCCTTTGTCAACTAAATTTGTTAATATGTCTAATAGTGACTATTGAAGGGACCACTTCTTGGGAATAGGGGTTTCAATGCTCTTACTTGCAAACTTAGATTTATTAGGTGCCATAGTTTGATGCTTTTATGAACTAGGGATTTAATAGTCACTTGCTTTACCAAACTAGTTGAAAACAAAGCACAAACTAAATACTAACTTTTATGAAGAGAGTGATGAGGTAAACTTACCCAATTGGAAGATGGATAAAGTACACACATAGATCTTGAATTCACCATCTACAATCACCATTTAATTTTTTTGAATGATGACATACAAATAAATTATAAATTTAATTATGCTACGGAGCTGGTCATTTTGCCATTACTCTGGTTCATGCCACAAAATTGACAAATCTCAGCATTCAAGTCTTTTAAACATAGGCCATTAATTTGTTCTAATCAAATGGTTCGGTAGGCACTTCAATCACAATCATTAATGATAACCACTACGGGGTAGTGATATAGTCATTTTAACATTTAATACTTTACCACATCACCACAAGACCTATTTAGATCTATTATAGGACCATGGGATCTTATGGATGGTTATACCACATCTTTCACCACTTACTACCACCCCAAAATCCTTGATACACATCATCATGGGATGGTGGGATATATGTTACCCCTTATACCTCATATCACATTACCGCCAACCTTTGATCTGATCATCATGAGACCATGGGATCCTTTGGCATCCCTTCACTATTTATCATATCATCATAAGCATTAGATTTGATTATGGTGGGAGTATGGGACATACTTTATATAACTTTTACCACTTATCTCTATCCCAAAAGATGTTATATGACATATGAAAATAGATAGAAATAACATATATTGTATAGTGTTACATAAAATTTATGTAAAAATCTTACCCTAGAAATTTGTAATTACAATTGTGATTATTATTGCTATAACATTTGGATTTTGTAGGAGATGGTTGTCATGATCATACAAAATACTCCTAATAGGGTTATTGAGTATAGAAATCATTATTTGTAATTCAAATGTACCTTCTATAGTTCAATTTTTGACCTAGAGTGTCAAGGAAAATATATGAAAAATCTAGAGTGTAGACTCTAGAGAGTTAATATATCTAGCTATGTATATTAGCGTTTGGGTGGCTAATGTCCATTGAATGAAAATTTAATAGTGAAAAACTATGTGATAGAATAATAAAATTTATGAGAATATAGAAATAACAAAATATGTGTCTCATATATTACAAACATGTTCAAAGTTAAGTGTGTAATTGATAATGCTTATGTGTGAAATAAGCTACAACACTTATCTATTTATAAGTGACTTTGAATTCAAAAATTTGATAATTTTAATAGATGAAAAATGATTATAAAATAAGGTCATAAAATGTTATGAGATTATACGCTATTATACCAAAAACATAAAATAACATAATAACTATTATGAAATTTTAAAAAGGTGGTATCCACATTTAAAAATCAACCACAATACTAATATCATTCAATTAAAAAAATTAAGTATACATATATAAATATAAATAAAACTTAGGTAACCATTTTAAAATACCCTAAACCAGCCCCTCCCAATCCACCAATCCCCAATTAAATATAGTTTCCAAGTTCATTTCATAAAAGTCTAATCAAAGGTCATCCATCCAACTCGTATAAAGTTATAATAACATTATGCTACCTTACCATACTTACATCATATTTATTGAAATAATAGTATTCCCTTACCACTATATCACCATTTATCTTCTTATGCATTATGGGGCTATGGTGAACCTTTACTGTTTGCTGTTACTGCATCACTACAGGTCAATATTTTATTTGTCACAGGGTCATGGTGAAATATTATATGCTACTCAAATTCTTATCGCCAGCCCACCAATTTATTTTGAGACCTCTATGGGGCCACAATAACTAGTCTATATATATCGTAGCACTACAAGTGAAGTTTTTGCATGTTACAGGGAAGCAATAACTATCTTTTAATTTCCTTTGGTTCTTGCACACCTGCCAAAGATATTTGAATATACTGCGGGGCTATGGGAAGAGACAAAAAATACATCAATGATCAAAATACAAATGTCTTTCACATGGGCATGATATGGGATGCTAAATAGGCTAATGAGTTGGTTTCACAACCATTTGATTGTTGTGATCAATCAGACTATAGGTGGATTGTCTAAATAAATACACAATCAAATATTGTTCATGTACACAAAGAAAATAATCTAATGATTATAACAAAACACTCCAAATCAAACTTAACTCTATGAATTAATGTGAATTCTCACTCTAACACTTAGTTAGATGAGACTAATGTGGTAAGGCTACTTCTTTACCTTTAACATCTTTCTTGTCTACTTGACAAACATTTTTTTATATTGGTTTGTTTTTCTTTGAGTGCGTTACACTTTAACTCTTTCTATGTTTGGGCTTTTTGGATGGTTATATCCATATATTTCATCCCTATGGTATGATTTTAGATGCATCTAATATTATCCAATTTCTTATTTTTAGATATGAAATTATGATTTTTTCTTAAGGAAAAAAAAGATCGTGTATCAACCAAAAAATCTAAAAAATAGAATAGTATCAAATAAGGTAATCTAATAATAGTAGGCGGTGGAGGAATCTTGAGGGACCACCAAGGTCAACCTTGTCTTGTATGCTCATTAGATACTGGGAATGATAAAAATAATTGGGTGGAAACAACATGACACTCCTAAAGGGGATGTATTTAGTAGTGTTGAAAGGATGGAAAAAGGTAATAATAGAAGGTGATATAAAAATATTAATCAACTCAAGATCAAGTGGATCGATAAGTGCATAGATAATAGATGAGATTATAAAATAGATTAAATGTATTTGTAAAAAATAAAAAAAAAATATTTCAACATATCAAAATAAAATAGAATTATGTAGAAAATTATCATGGGAGTATGAGACATACTTTATTTAACTTTTACCGCTTACGGCTAGCCCACAAGTCCTTCTCTAAACTATCATGGGGCTACGGTATGTGTTATCTATCAGCTTAGCCCTTACTACCATACTGCCATTTATCTTCTTGTCTACCATAGGGCTAGGGTGAACCTTTATTGTTTGCTCTTACCACATCACCACAGGTCAATATTTTATTTCTCATAGGGTCATGATGAAATATTATATACTACTCAAACTCTTGTTTCTAGCCTACCAATTACTTTTGAGACCTCCACAAGGCCATGATAACCAGTCTCTATATACCAAAACATCACAAGTGAAGTTCTTAAATGTTGTGGGGAAATGGTAACTATCCTTTTACTTCCTTTGGTTTCTGCACACCCGCCAAAGCTATTTGAATGTACTGTGGGGCTTTGATAAGAGACAAAAAACACATCAATGATCAAAATACAAATGTATTTCACATGGAAATTATATGGGATGCTTATTAGTGACTCCTAGAATAATTGTAAAAGGAATATGGACTCGTAAGATGAATTTTGAAAAAAATGCCTCAAAGAAATGTGGTCTCATGGTGATGGAATGCCATGATAAGTGAATTTTTATGGATTATCATGTCATTCCATCACCATGAGACCACATTTATTTAAGGCATTTTTCAACCAATTCACTACCTTGTCTATGTTATTGCTTACTATTATATTTTGATAGATTTTTTCCAACCATCCATAACTTGTTTGAAAGCACTTGTTTTAGGATTTTAGCCATAGAAACAAGGTAGTGAACTATTTGATAAAATGATTTGGTAGACATGTTAGGATTGTGGAGCTAAAAGCTTCACTGATGAAAATAGGAGAGGAGGTTGCAGGAGAGTTGTTGAGTGTCAGAGACACCGGCGTCGGTCAGGCCAACCGACGTCGGCAGGATAGGGCAGAAAGGCAACCGACGTCGGTCAGAGATCGGCCGGCGTCGGTGACCCCCAGGCAGACAGGGACCGACATCAGTTGCCTGTGTGGTTCGACTGCGAGCTATTTACGGGCAGTTAGCTAATGAACCAAGTGTTTGCATGAAGAGATCTATTTTTAGACTGAGAGCTGCGGATCTAATTATTGTAATTAGATGTCTAATTATTGTTTGGATGAGATCTATATAATAGACTCATGGTTGTATTGGAAAAGTGTGCTAGGGAGTAAGAGAGCATAATTATAAGCTCCTTCTGTGTGTGAGGTAGAGCAATGGTGCGTTCCTCCTAGTGCCTCAGTACCAGGTGTGTTGGTGCTGGATTGGAGAGCTAGCTGGGTTCTTCAGGAGTGTAGGATCTTGGTCACAGTTGCATGGCCTATATAGGAGATCTACATGGTAAGTAAGATCATTGATCTGCAGGTGTATGTGTGTGCAAGGTCAAGGTTCACAGGTGAGCAGAACCGTTGTTTGATTTGCAGGTGTGCAAGGTCATATAGACAGCAACACAGCAGGGAGCAGTATCAGGCAGGATCTACTTGGAGTACAGGTGTGTGTACTCGGATAGAGCAAAGAGGAAGGCAAGGGAGTTCCTTCCATAAGTATGGTCTGTTGAATTATAGGTTGTTGCAGATTCATGGGAGATCTACTTGAAGTACTTTGAGTACTTGTGGAGCACGTGGAGTGCTTGTGGAGTGCGTGGAGCACTTGTGGTGTGCGTGGAGCACGGGAGGTGAACACCAACTCTGTATTTGAGTTAGGTGTTGGGACCTGTGAGAGGGAGAGCTTTGGGGAGAAGAATTACTATTCACTTGAGGTGTGGGAAACCTCTGTAAGGTGGTGGAGAAGAAGTGGCATCTTCTTTATTGTATTCTTTTTTGTATAAAGTGTTAATACAAGTTGTGTATTGTCTCTCATATCTGTGTTATTCTGAATTCTAGTTACTTGGTGAATCTGGTTTATTTCTGCATATTAAGTTGCTTGAAGTTTGGTAATCAATTGTATGCTTCCGGTGTTCGCAATCCTGACAAGTGGTATCAGAGCCAAGGTTGCAGGAAGCAGGTTGTGTTTTGGTTATAGGGCACTCTCAGGGGTTTTTGATTGAGTGGGAGTAGAGCAACGGTAGATCAAAGTAAGCTAAGAATGGAGGAGTTGAAAAGCATAGACGGTTACTCACAGTCTGATGGAAAGAAAGAGCAGGTAAAAGAATATTGTTGGTTGGTAGCAGATCAGCATGAAGAAACTGAAGATACAGATGTAGCAGGTGTTGTTGCACAGGATGTGTTTGCAGGTTTCTTGGATAAAGTTGAATCTTGGATAAAAGATTCGGTTGCCTCTTTCCATGCAGCCCCAGGTAGAGGAGCTGGTAAGCCTTGCCAAAGAATTGGCAAAGGGGAAGTGAAGCTGAAATTGCAGGCGGCCAACACATAGGTGTTGATGAAGGTCATGCAAGTCCCAGGTTTGGAGATATGGCTAATTTCTTCAGAAAGATTGGGTGATGAGAGATGCATAAGAACTCTCACAGTGGATGCACTTGAATTAGCTAGTGGTAAGAAAATAGGTATTCTTTATCTACTTGTTTATATTACTGATTCTTCTTCTGTTGCGAAGACGTGGCTTCGTAGGCTTGGTCACATGAGCAGGAAGGAGATGCATGTTCTTAAGCGGAAGACATATATATTTGACAGGCTTAAGAACTGGAAAGCCTTGGTGTTCTTGGAGGAGATGGCGGACAGAGTTCAGTGGATGAGGCTGGATACATCTGAGCAGGGCAATTTGGACATGGAGATTGATCCAAAGGAGCTCGCGGGTAAAAAGTCATCACTCACAGGCGAACACAGGTACCGGCGTCGGTCAGGAGGAATCGGCGTCGAACAGACAGGTGCCGATGTCGGTCATGTGCAGACTGAAGCCGGCGATGTCAGGCAGAGTAAGACCGACGTCGGTCATCGGACTGACATCGGCAGTATGTAAGACCGATGTCGGTCAGGAGGACCGACGTCGGCAGCAGGGACACCAGCGCTGGCAAGCTGGTAGTCAGGTACAGACGCATGGAACTGACATCGGTCGGATGCAGACTGTGGAGTGACCGAGGTCGGTCACTGTAACGAATTTTGGGTGGACAACATGTTGTCAAGGAGTCTCAAACACCCATACGGAGGACTGAAGGCGTAAGTAGGCCCTCAAATTCATGTTCCTCTTCTTCATACTTGTTGCTGATTGTATAGCAGGAAGGATCCAGGAAACAGGTGTGAGCTAGGCAAGGTTATGATGCAAAACCAAACGGGAGTTTTTGGTAGGTTTGCCAGCTGGATGAAAGCATAGAGATGAATGGATGCCTTAGTAGAAGAATAGAGAGAACAGATACGTGAGACAGAAGACCAGGTATATGGTCTTGAGGTAGCTGCAGGATAGTGTTACAGGTTTTGACAGGTGGAGGACGAAGCATGGCTTCAGTCAGTGTCAGGTAACTACTGTGGTTTGACTTACCAGGGGGATGATGATTGCAACATCATTTTGTTGCTGTATGTGGATAGTATGCTAGCTAGCAGGGGTGTACATACAGGGTTTTGCTGAGCTAAGGGTAAGATTAGTTCAGTGGCATGTCATGAGGAGTTTGGAGCAGCGGAATTCTTTGACATGGGAGGCATGGAGATCATAGGTTGATTTTGTCTTGAGTGGGAGCTGATGTGAATCAGGTGTTGGCGAGGTTCAGGATGCAGAACTGGAGCACACTAAGGGCTAGACAGGTACAGTGGCCGAAATCACATGAGGTCTGGTATAGACCTGAGTATTCCCATGCAGTGGGAGCTGTCAGAGTTAGGAGCCAATTTGGGGAAGTGGGTTCTCAAGTTTTTTGAGAGGGACCGGCAGCAGGTGTTGCTACGTAGGGTCAGGACTTCACTACAGGTGTTGTAGGTTCGGATGTGGCAGGGTACTCGAATGACAGGAGGTACACCACGGGATGTGTGTTGGGTTGTCTTCAGGTGGGAGCTTGAAGAGGGATACAAACCAGGAAACAGATTAGACGGGGTACAGGTATAGGTACAGTGCAGCTATTTATCTCCAAGTGGGAGATTGTTAGGATTGTGGAGCTAAAAGCTTCACTGATGCAAACAGGAGAGGAGGTTGCAGGAGAGTTTCTGAGTGTCAGAGACACCGGCGTCGATCAGGCCAACCGACGTCGACAAGATAGGGTAGAAAGGCAACTGACGTCGGTCAGAGATCGGCCGGCGTCGGCGACCCCCAGGCAGACAGGGACCGACGTCGGTCGCCTGTGTGGTTTGACTGCGAGCTATTTACAGGCAGTTAGCTAACGAACCAAGTGTTTGCATGAAGAGATCTATTTTTAGACTGAGAGCTGTGGATCTAATTATTGTAATTAGATGTCTAATTATTGTTTGGATGAGATCTATATAATAGACTCATGATTGTATTGGAAAAGTGTGCTAGGGAGTAAGAGAGCATAATTATAAGCTCCTTCTGTGTGTGAGGTAGAGCAATGGTGCATTCCTCCTAGTGCCTCAGTACCAGGTGTGTTGGTGTTGGATTGGAGAGCCAGCTGGGTTTATTCAGGAGTGTAGGATCTTGGTCACAGTTGCATGGCCTATATAGGAGATCTACATGGTAAGTAAGATCATTGATCTGCAGGTGTATATGTGTGTAAGGTTGAGGTTCACAGGTGAGCAGAACCGTTGTTTGATTTGCAGGTGTGCAAGGTCATATAGACAGCAACACAGCAGGGAGCAGTATCAGGCAGGATCTACTTGGAGTACAGGTGTGTGTACTCAGATAGAGCAAAGAGGAAGGCAAGGGAGTTCCTTCCATAAGTATGGTCTGTTGAATTGCAGGTTGTTGCAGATTCATGGGAGATCTACTTGAAGTACTTTGAGTACTTGTGGAGCACGTGGAGTGCTTGTGGAGTGCGTGGAGCACTTGTGGTGTGCGTGGAGCACGGGAGGTGAACACCAACTCTGTATTTGAGTTGGGTGTTGGGACCTGTGAGAGGGAGAGCTTTGGGGAGAAGAATTACTATTCACTTGAGGTGTGGGAAACCTCTGTAAGGTGGTGGAGAAGAAGTGGCATCTTCTTTATTGTATTCTTTTATGTATAAAGTGTTAATACAAGTTGTGTATTGTCTCTCGTATCTGTGTTATTCTGAATTCTAGTTACTTGGTGAATCTGGTTTATTTCCGCATATTAAGTTGCTTGAAGTTTGGTAATCAATTGTATGCTTCCGGTGTTCACAATCCTGACAAGACATATATAAAAAAATTGGTAGTATAGACAAGGCAATGAACTATTTGAAAAAATACCTCAAAGAAATTTGGTTTCATGGAATGCCATGACAAGCAAATGCAATTAATAGCTGATCCTAGTTATTAGTTATGGAATGTGAAGTAATTGCATAATTACTTAGGTTGACTTTATAAAAACTATATTTTAATTGAAATTTTGACATCTATTAGCATCTAGTTATTAGTTATGCAATGTGAAGTAATGTTTTGAGTTTGAAAGATGTGCAATGCAATGTAATCAACAATTTGAATATAAACTACAAAAAAATAGTTTTTACAATTCATTAGTTAAACTCTCTATTTTATTTTATATATATAACTCTATTGCTATGTAAATACCTTTCAATTGAAAACAAATAGTTTTTATCTCTTAGTCTACATTTTTTTAAAAATATAATTTTTTCTCGATATTTTCAAAAAATCTTAAACTTTTGGTTTGCCAAATTTTTCCCAAAATATTTGTTTTGCTATGTGTAGAAAATTATATATGGATCAACATCGAAGGTTGACTACATATCAATACCATGCATTTGATGAGAGAGTATCTAATGAGAGGGACATGGACAAATATCCATGTCCATGTAATGACTATCTTGGTAGAAAGGTGAGAAAAAATAATTTTGATTTATCAACATATGATAAGATATGGACATAGTGGTATAATCCCTTGGGATTACAATTATTATGAAGATATGATAGAATTCCAGAGTGTGAGAGATGAAGAGGAAACAAACATAGATGAAGTGGCAAAAAACACAGATGAAGAGGTAGCAATGTTAGATGAAGGGTTTGAAGTTGATAGAATGTTCAATGAGGGTCTAAATGATGATCGGGCCAAGTTGATCAAGGATGCTTTAAATATTGTGTATGCTAATTACAAGTTAAGTAGTTTGACAATGATCCTTCAAATTATTAACTTGCAAGTGGTGTTTGGTTGGATAAATGAGAGTGTAGATCAGTTACTGGCATTATTAAGTTCATTATTACCACTTGAATCCACATTGGCAACAAAATTAATTTAATGTAAAAAAAATCACTAAGCTAGGGTTAGGGTATGAAAACATCCACACATGTGTGAATGATTGTGTATTATTTCAAAATAATCTTGAAAGTGAGAGTGAATGTCTAAAATGTCATGAAGTAAGTGTTGACATAGGAAATTGCACCCTTTGATAGGAAGTCAAACTCCTGTCTTCTCCTCGCAACATGGAAACTCCCCTCTCTCCTGTGGGACTAGCAAAGCTGGAGGGGAGAGTCTCTAGATAAGGGCTAGCTCCCTTTGATGTATCATGTTTATTTTAGCAAGTGCAAATACAGGCATATATATATATATATATATATATATATATATATATATATATATAGGGGGGGGATGAAAAGGGAAAAGAGAATGCAGGAAAACAAGCATACTCTAAAGAGGTGATACACCAAAATGAAATGACCTTATCACATCCACACTCAGGATCAGACAAAACAACATACATACACTCAAACTTGGCAAAAAGACCAGGCTATAGGAAAATGGTAGGGAGGTTCTTATGAAAACATAGGAACAGGGACTCACCAAGATGCTGTGAAATACATACTGTAAATGAATTCCTCTATTCTATACTTCCAAATAGAGATCTTCTCTTGTCAGCTACAGAAAATGGCACTTTGTAGATAACTAGTGTGTTGGTGTTGAACCTGTGAGAGCATCAAAAGACAATGACTGAACACAAATCAAACACTCAGGACATACACAGAATATCTATCCAAGAAGAGGTAAAATCTACTTTTATTTGATTCAGGTGGAAATTTTAGCAAGGTTGTGCCTTGTAAAATTGTGAAAAGATGATTACAAAATGACCAAGTTCACAATATATATGAGAAGCAAAGAGGCCCTTTTGGCGCTCCTTTTACAAGTGGCATACGTGTCCCTTCATGAAAAGAAACAAGTCGCTCAAAACATTAATGAGCTATTCATTTTGTTTGCTCAAAATTTGCTTCTCTCTTTTAGGTGACTTACATGATTTTCCTTCTCATTTAATGCAAAATGGAGAAACCAGTTGCTTCACTAGTTGCTTACATCCCAAATGATCAATTTGCTGGCACTATTTCACCTACTGGAGTCACTTCTTCAATTAGCACCAGTTGGACCAACTACTCACTCATTCCTTACTTGTCGCTTTGTCCATTTTGTCTTATCTAGCTCATTCAGCCCTTGGGGCAAACATCTTGGTAGGTTGTTGTGTTTTGAGCTCCTTTCCATGGCTAGCACTCTCCTTTGGTTTTGAAGACAAATGGCCATCCTCTTTGTTAATTTTGATGTTCACGTGACCGTCATGCTTTGAAAACCAATGGATATTTCATCCTCTTGAATTTGACAGCCTCCTGAATGTCACTGCTTGAAAACCAACGGCTATCTGGATCTGTTAAACTTGACATCCTCCATAACGTCACTGTCCTCGTCACAACACTATCAGATCCCTTGGTCGGCCTTTGCTTATTCTCCTTCCCTGTGGGCACCCCTTTTGCCTTTGAAACAACCCTTCGCATTTGGGCCAAAATTCCCCCACAAGGGCATCTGCCCTTCGAGGTCCTTCGGTGGGTCCCTTTGTATTGGCACAAATGTCTCCCAGGTTCTCGTGGACAAAATGTCTGTGGACAATTTCCCTGGGTAAAATTCCCTGGGTCTACCTTTGGCTTGTTTGTTTTCCATAGACTTTTGTCCGTAGACATTTTCCTGCAGACAAAAAGTCTGTGGAAATTCTATCCGCTCTCACCTTGAAGCTTTGGTGTTCGCGGCCAAAATTCCTTTAGACTTTTTGTTCGAAGGAATTGGGACTTAGCCAATTTCAATCAAAACTTGAACTTTGAACTTTGAATTTGAACTTACCCTTACTCGGGTCCTTTTCCTTTGAAGTGTCGGCCCTTTGGAAGGGCACTAAACCTTGAAGATTGCCCTTCGGCTAAGGACATACCTTTGAACCAAGTATTGAACTGGGCCCTTTGAACCAAGATGTTGAACCAAAAAGGTTCAATGATTCAAAGTTCAACCAAGCACGCCGATTTCCTAATGAACCAAGCCGATGAACTTTTCCATTGAACTTTTTCGTTGAACTAAACCCATTGAACCAAAATGGTTCAACAGTTCAAAGGTTCAACCAAGCACACCAATGAGCCTTTGAACTGAAGCTGATGAACTTTTCATTGAAATAAATGATTGAACCAATCATGTTGAACCAAGCAGAGAAACATTGGCATTAAACTTGTGCAACCTAAAACAACTGTCTTTGAATAGCGAAGAAAGAAGGTGAACGATTTTGGCCTGTGTGTAAAAATTGGTCAACAGATGGCGACTCATAGGGGAAGCATGCTTGTTTCGCTTAGAACCCAACTACCTTGTAGTCCATTGGGTGCAGAGTCAGATAGTAACTTTGAAAATCAACAACAGATTTGTTAAAACTTAGAACCAGTCACACAGATCTACCTCCAAGGAAATTAAAGCACACGCAAGACTAAGAAAACTACTACTTGTGCAATAGCACTTAGGGAAAAATAGGAAAGAAAACAAGGGAAAACATGTACAAGCGAACCCAAAAAAAATTAATGGTAACACTTTAGATGTATCCCATTATCTAGGATACGTAGTTCTTTCCTATCTAACCTAGAAAGTTGGAACGCATTATGTTGCTTGCACTGAGTGATCATGTAAGGACCGCTCCATAGGGCATCAAATTTTTCATGTTTTCTAGGTTTAGCTCGATCTTCATCCCATTTTAGGACAATGTCTCCTTCAGAGAAATCTCTTGACAAAGATTTCTTGTCAAAGTGCCTTTTTACTTGCTATTGGCGACTGGTCATAGAAGCCATAGCCCGATCCCTTACCTCTTGGAGTTCCATTCGCTCACACAACCTAACCTCCATGCTACTTCCTTCTCCAAATTACAGTTGGTGGGAGAGATCCAATGCTAGCAATTCAAGCGAGATGGGAAGCCTAGCTTCCCTTCCATACACGAGCGTATATGGAGAATTTTTGATTGCTCTCTTTGGAGTAATTCGGTCGGCCCATAGAGTTGTCTTTAGCTTGGCATGCCAAGTCCTCTGATTTTCTTCCATAGTCCTCTTTATGATTCTGATCAGATTTTTGTTGGTGGACTCAGCAAGCCCATTCCCCTACGAATAATAATTTGATGAAGTACTAAGGTATATGCCATACTTCAGTGCCCATTCACTAGTTTTGGTTCCCAGAAAAGCCAAGGCATTATCTGAGATTATGGTGGCTGGGACCCCAAATCTTGTTACCATGTCCTCATAGAACTTCAAGACTATGCTTTCATTTGCCTCTTTTAGAGCGATGGCCTCCACCCACCTGGTGAAATAATCCATAGCAGTCAGGACCCATTTGTGCCCAGCACTGGAGGGGGGATTGATCATCCTTATGAAATCTAGGCCCCACTGCATGAATGGTTGTTCAACTTGAATGGGCTATAGAGGCATGGCAGCCAATCGCTATTTTCTATCAAAAAGTGCACACTTTTGGCACTTTCTTACCCAGGCATGGGTGTCCTTGAAAAGAGTAGGCCATAAATAGCCAGCTCTCATTATCCTTGCTACTGTAGTTCTAGGAGCGAAGTGACCACCTGCTGGCCCATCATGGAACTTAGCCAACACCTTATTAGCCTGGTTTGGGTCAATGCACCTTAGAAGGACCCTAGAGAGATCCCTCCTAAACAATACTTCACCAACCAAGACGTAAGGGAGAGACTGGAGTTTAAAATACCTTCTTTTGGTCTTATCAAGACCCTGTGGGCACTCATCGGTAGTAAGGAAATGCCTCAGTTCCAACATCCAATCCTCTCTGACAGTTGGTTCCTCTGCAGTGTCTACATTATGAATTAACAAGCTATCTTTCCTCTCTTGCTTTAAGTCTATAGTGAACTATTCGCATAGGCCTCATCCCCTCACCAGCTTGGTGATCTTAATTTCTATGTCATACTCCATCACTTTGGTAATCCACCTTGTCCTCTTCTCATTCAGGTCTTGATTGGTCAAGAAATCCTTGACGCCAAGATGTGGGACCATGAGGTGAATCCTACTGTTAGACAACATATGCCTAAATTTCTTTAGGCTCCGTACTACTGCTAGGACTTGCTTCTCTACATATGTGTACCTAACTTCAAAATCCTCTAATCCTTGGCTGAAAAAAGCAAGTGGCTATTCAAGGTCATCACCATTAGCTTGGGTAAGCATGGCAGATATCACCTCTTCATTACTAAAAGTATAGAGGTTGAAGTCTTTGCTGAAGTTTGGGCTGATCAAAGTGGGAGCCCGGGTTATGGCCTGCTTGATGGCCTCAAAGCTATCTTTCGTTTGAGCTGTCCATTTGAATTCCTCACCTTTCCTCAACATAGGGGTGAGTGGCTTGACTATCTCTACAAAATTTGAAATAAACCTTTGAATGAAGTTTATCCTGCCAAAGAAACTCTGTAGGCCTTTCTTGTGCTTTGGGAGGGACATCTCCAAGATAGAGCGAACTCTCTCGGGGTCAATGGATAAGCCTTCCTTGGACACGATGTAGCCAAGGAGTTTCCATTCATGAACAACAAACATGCACTTCATTGGATTAATAGAGATGCCAAACTCTCTACACCCTTCAAAAATCTGCTTGAGATGTTCTATGTGTTGGCTTGCTTCCTTGGAGAATACCGTCACATCATCGAGGTAGACTAGTACGTTGTTATTCATTAAGCCTCCAAAAGCCATATCTATGGCTCACTAAAAAGTAGCACCAGCATTGGATAGCCCAAAATGCATCTTCTTGTAGGCAAACATTCCCCATTTAGTAGTGAAGGCTATTTTGTGCTGATCACAACCTCACACTAGAATCTAATTATACCCTAAATAACCATCCAGGAGGGAGAAACGTTCGCGCCCTATTACCTTCTAAAGGATCCACTCCATGCTTGGAAGGGGATAATGATATTTTAAAGAGACTTTATTAAGGTCTCTAAAATTGACACACAGCCTGATCTCCCCATTCTTCTTTCTAACAGGAATAAGATTGGCCAGCCAGGAGGAACGCTTGATTGGGAAAATAATTCCAGATTCAATCAATTTGGCCAATTCCCTCTACATGAGGGGCTTAATTGTCAGATTGATAGGTCTTTGCTTTTATGTGACTGGCCTAGTGCCTTCTTCTAATTCAATGGTGTGCTGGGTAAGCCTTGGATCGAAGCCCTTTAAGTCACTGTAATCTCAAGCAAAGACATCAGAGAATTCTTGACACAACAAAATGAAAGCCCACCTTTCTTGAAATGTGCAGACCTTTCCAAGCGTAAACAGCTTGTCCTTGAAGATTTTAACCCTTTCGTAATTCACCTATTTGGTTGTGATGCATTCCTTGTCATTTCTCAATTGGTCATCTCTATTGAAGATGCTTTCAAGTGTGACCAAACCTTTAGGGAGTTTATTGTTCTTCAACTAAACAATCTGATTGCCGTATTGCTGCTGCAATTTTGCTTGATTCTATGTTGCCAATTCGGCTTCTTCCTATAATAAAAAAGCTATTTTTTGGTCGCTTTTAAAGACCTACCAATTTGCAACATTTTCAGGGATTGAAGGCCGAACCACCACTTTCAAGTGGCACAAACCCCAGTCTCAACTTATTTCCTTTGAAACGTCAAACTGGGTGCCAATTGCTGCCAGCCTATTCGCTTGTTCATTTTGCTCTCTAGGAATGGAGGTGATATTAAAGGTAAGAAAATCCTCCACCAAGTCCCAAACTCTATGCTTGTAATACTTTAGCAAGGATTTCTTGGTTAGATTCAGGCCTCTCACCTGATTCACAATTAGCTTGTTGTCTCCCAAAACTTGCAACTCCTTAATCCCTCGTTTTCTTGCCCATTCAAGGCCATGTATAAAAGACTCATATTCTACAACATTACTTGTGCAAGAGAATTGGAAATGAAAAACTAAAAAGTACCTTTCCTTTGAAGGGGAGACCAACATTGCCCCACCTCCAGTGCCTAGCTTACTTCTGGAACCGTCAAAATATAGCTGCCATAGCCCAAGGTCCTCTTGGTCTGCCTTCATTAAATTTGGCATGAAGGTGCCCTCTTCGTGCATGCAATATACTCCAAGGTCTGCCTCCTCAATGAACTTGTAAGGATCATGTTCAAATTTATCATTTCCCCACTCATCCAAGAGTAGGTCTACGACTCCTTCAAGAGTAGAGGATGGAGCTTGGTCTGTTTGGGACTCTTCTGGGTCGATGATTATGTAACTGACATTCACTACCTTGGGCATGTACGGTTCTAGATGGTCCTTATAGAGTGGTTCAGACTCGATTTTTACCTTGGTCCCATATTTGGTTCTAAAAACTAGATATGACCAATTCACTACTAGATAGCCACCTATCTTTTACGTGAAGTCCCTAGACAAGCAAATTATGAAATACGGAGGAACATCCGCTACCACTATATCATGGGGAATTGAGAAGGTTGGGCAAGCATGCAATGTCAAGCCTAAACCCTTCATAATCCCAACTATTTTTGTAGGTGTCCCATCTAGCTATGGGACTCCTTTGTTCATTTCTTCATACTTTAATCTCATCTTATCAGCAATGCACTTGGGCATCACTGAGGTACTAGCCCCATTGTCAATTATGCAATTATATACCAAGCAAGTCCCCAATGATTAAGGATACTTAGAAAGGGGGAGTCTTCTCTTCCTTGTTTACCTGACCTAAAGTGGAAGGCTGTCCATTTGTCATCAAGATATTATTAGTGCTAGCTGGGATAGCTTGACAATCTAGCTCGTGCAATTCCTTCTTCAATACGTCCTTCTAGCCTGGAAGAGATAATGAATCCCATAAAGAGATGTTCATATGCATTTTCTTCATCTAGTCCACTATATTGATTTGAGGGTTGCCTCCCTTCAAGTTTTCTTTGGGGTTGATTCCAAGCTAAACTGTAGGCTAAGGGGCTGAAGGTATAGATGACTGCCTGAAGTTTGGGGCCTTTGAATTAGAGTGCAATGGAGGAGGTGCTATTGCCGCCTGGGTGGTGGCCTAGGCTTCTCCCATTACCCTTCTCTTAAACCTTGTGTTGGCTGCAACATAATTACCCTGATTATCTGTAGTGCTCACATAATTCACTAAATAAAATTCCCCTTCCAAATGATTCATTAGGGTAGAATCAGGCTGAGCCTGATTGCTACTCATGCTGGGTTGCATTGAAGGCTCAAAGGCCTGAGATTGAGCAGTTGTTTGGTTGTCTACATTTTGAAAACAGTTTATCATCTCATTTGTGTAAATGGCCTATTCTTGACCATATCCCATGGTCGAACAACTTGGCTACTCCTGTACTAGATTATTTTGAATTGGCACCATGACTTTGGATGACAAAAGGGGGCCTGAGTTGTAATTTTGAAACGATCTGGTCTGAGTGAGCTGACCCTGTCCTCGGTTATAGCCTTGAAAAGGGGGTCTAGGTCCTTGACCATAATGTTGATAGCCCTGGTTTAGCCTGTTGCTTTGAGCTTGCTACCTTTTAAGGGCTACAAGTTTGTTTGACATGTTTTGTAACAGGATTTTAACCTCATGAAGTTCATTAGACAGAATAGCAGCTAGCTTCTCAATACTAGGCAAAGGGGCTAGTGTGGGAGCAACAATTTGAATTGGGGGCAGCATTTTTGGGAAAAGTGGCATGTGAGGCTTAGGGGCGATTTTCCCAGCTTGAACCAAGCAATTTTTGGCTGCTATGGCAATGTCATAAGTAGCTGGCAGTATATGTCCTCCCATGGATTGGATCATCACAACAATATCACTGTTTAACACCTTTAAATTATATAAGAAAGCATAGCTGGGAGTCAGTCTTACCAAGATGGGAATTTTGTCCCAAGTCTTTTGAAAACGTGTGTTGAAGTCTTGCATATACTCATGTGGATCTCTCTTTATAGTCATTAGCTGCTTAGCAAGTGAGAGGTCATCACTCTTTTCCCCAAAATGATCTGTTAACTGAGTGCCCAATTCATTCCAGGAATGTATGGAATTCATAGGCAAGGTCCTGTACCAGTCAAGAGCCTTGCCTTTGAGAGACAGCGCCAACAATCTGATGGCAATATTTTCTTCTATTACATTGTGAATATTGCAGAGGTTGGAAATATTCCTAATATGCTCGATGGTTGTAATAGGTCCCACTCCATTGAAAGAAGGCACATTTTTTAGAGTTGTTCCTAGAATTGGATCGTAGCGTGGGAGATTTAAGGGGCTCTCACCACGAAAAGTGACAAAAGGTAATGCCATGGCTGGGATCGGCTGTAACTGGGGTTCTGCTGCAACTGTGTCTCTTATAATAAGCCTAGGAGGATTGATTGCTAGATAAGGATGGGTCCTCTCAAATCATAGTCTTTTAGCAGAGTTTAAAGGTAATTCAACAAAATTGAAGGGAAACCCCTCTTAAAGAAGATCTTGTGGTGACTTTAGGCATAGAAAGTTAAGCAAATGGTCTTAATTAGAGGACTGAAGCTCTTATCAGTGGAGTCACCAGATGCTAGAAAACTTTGAATTGGTTGTATCAGGACCAACATCAATCCTAAACTTTATTGAGTTATCAAACTATGTGTCCCACTGGGCATGGCAAAACTGTTGACATAGGAAATTGCACCTTTTAATAAGAAGTCAAACTCCTGTCTTCTCCTTGCAACATGGAAACTCCCCTCTTGCCTGTGGGACTGGCGAAGCTGGAGGGGAGAGTCTCTAGATAAGGGCTAGCTCCCTTTGATGTATCATGTTTGTTTTAGCAAGAGCAAATACAGGCACACACACACACACACACACACACACACACACACACACACACACACACACACACACACACAGCTATATATAAAAAAAGGGGGGGATGAAAAGGGAAAAGAGAATGCAGGAAAACAAGCATACTCTAAAGAGGTGATACACCATAATGAAATGACCTTCTCACATCCACACTCAGGATCAGACAAAACAACATACATACACTCAGACTTGGTAGAAAGACCAGGCTGTAGGAAAATGGCAGGGAGGTTCTTATGAAAACACAGGAATAAGGACTCACCAAGATGCTATGAAATACATACTGTAAATGACTTCCTCTATTCTATACTTACAAATAGAGCTCTTCTCCTGTCAGCTGCAGAAAATGGTGCTTTGTAGATAACTAGTGTGTTGGTGTTGAACCTATGAGAGCATCAAAAGACAATGACTGAACACAAATCAAACACTCAGGACATACACAGAATATCTATCCAAGAAGAGGTAAAATCTACTTTTATTTGATTCAAGTGGAAATTTCAGCAAGGCTGTGCCTTATAAAATTATGAAAAGATGATTACAAAATGACCAAGTTCATAATATATATGAGAAACAAAAAGGCCCTTTTAGTGCTCCTTCTTTTACAAGTGGCATACGTGTCCCTTCATGAAAAGAAACAAATCACTCAAAACATTAATGAGCTGTTCATTTTGTTTGCTCAAAATTTGCTTCTCTCTTTTAGGTGACTTACACGATTTTCCTTCTCATTTAATGCAAAATGGAGAAACTAGTTGCTTCACTCGCTGCTTGCATCCTAAATGATCAATTTTCTAGCACTATTTCACCTACTAGAGTCACTTCTTCAATTAGCACCAGTTGGACCAACTGCTCACTCATTCCTTGCTTGTCACTTTGTCCATTTTGTCTTATCTGGCTCATTTAGCCCTTGGGGCAAACATCTTGGTAGGTCACTGTGTTTTGAGCTCCTTTCCATGGCTAGTGTTCTCCTTTGCTTTTGAAGACAAACAGCCATCCTCTTTGTTAATTTTGATGTTCACATGACTGTCATGTTTTGAAAACCAATGGATATTTCATCCTCTTGAATTTGATAGCCTCTTGAACGTCACCACTTGAAAACCAATGGCTATCTAGATCTGTTAAACTTGACATCCTCCATAATGTCACCGTCCCTGTCGCAACACTATCGGATCCCTTGGTCAGCCTTTGCTTATTCTCCTTCCTTGCAGGCACCCCTTTTGCCTTTGAAACTACCCTTCACATTTGGGCTGAAATTCCCCCGTAAGGGCATCTACGCTTCCAGGTCCTTCGGTGGGTCCCTTTGTATTGGCGCGAATGTCTCCCAGGTTCTTGCGGATAAAATGTCCGCAAATAATTTCCTTGGGTAAAATTCCTCGGGTCTACCTTTGGCTTGTTTATTTTCCACAGACTTTTGTCCGCAGACATTTTCTCGCAGACAAAAAGTCTACAAAAATTCTATCCGCTCTCGCTTTAAAGCTTTGGTGTTCGCGACTCGAATTCCTTTGGAATTTTTGTTCAAAGGAATTGGGACTTAGCCAATTTCAATCAAAACTTGAACATTGAACTTTGAATTTGAACTTACCCTTGCCCGGGTCCTTTTCCTTTGAAGTGTCAGCCCTTTGGAAGGGCACTGAAGCTTGAAGATTACCCTTCGGCCAAGGACATACCTTTGAACCAAGTATTGAACTGGGCCCTTTGAACCAAGCTGTTGAACCAAAAATGTTCAACGATTCAAAGTTCAACCAAGCGCGTTGATTTCCTAATGAACCAAGCCGATGAACTTTTCCATTGAACTGAACCCGTTGAACCAAAATGGTTCAACGGTTCAAAGGTGCACTGATGAGCCTTTGAATAGAAGCCAATGAAATTTTTGTTGAACTAAATGATTGAGCCAATCATGTTGAACCAAGCAGAGAAACACTGGCATTGAACTTGTGCAACCTGAAACAACTGTCTTCGAATAGCGAAGAAAGAAGGTGAACGATTTTGGTCTGTGGGCAAAAATTGGTCAGCAATAAGGTATAAACAAGGGTTGAAATTAATGATGGTTCCTAGAAAGGTTCTTTATTACTTTTTTATAATCCCATAATTACTCTAAATGTATAGGTGCAGATACATTATTGAACTTATGCAATGGCATGCCCAAAATAAGAGCACTAATGGAAAATAATGACATGTGCCTTATTCTAAGATGTGGATGGAATTTGATAATAGATGGCCTAATTTTTCTCGATATCCCCATAATATAATGTTGGGTTTGGATTTAAATGGGGTGAACCCATCTAAATGGTCAACTTGGCCAGTGTTTTTAATAAGTTATAACTTGCCTCCATGGTTAGCAACTAAACAATTTTTCTTAATGCTATCATTGATTATACCAAGAAAGAAAAGAGTGACTTCAGAGTGACTTATGATAAGTTAATGGAATTTTGGAAAGGAAATGAAGTAATTCAATCTTTAAGGAATGGTCATTCAATAAAATTCACTTTAATATTTTCTTATTGTTTATGATTCATTATCTTCTTACATATGGCACATTGTCTGGTCTCAGTGTTCATGGATACCATGGATGTCTTGATTAAAACTTTAAGGATTTTGTGAGGCACTCAAGAAGTTTGTGTAAGTGTATTTATTGTGTACATCCTACTTAACTTAAAATGGATCATCCATATCATTGCTAAAAAAACATGTTTCAATGGTCAAGAAGAGAATCGTGAAGCACCATTGCTAATAATAGGTAATAAAATTGTTGAGAATACACAAAAAAGAATGCCATTCATTGAAAATGATGGGATTTCTAGTAGTAGATATGATCCATATAATGAAAGTAGTGCAAAATAGTTGTGCATATTTTATAAGTTGCTATATTTTAAGGATATATCCATTAGGCATATTGTTGACTTTATGCATACTGAAAAAAATATAGTCTATGCTATTATAGAAACTCTTTTTGCTGAGAAAAATATAGTCTTTGATATTATAGAAACTTTATCACATGAAGACTTTTGACAACTAAAAATTCATCAAAATCTCTAGGTTAAAAAATGTGATGATGAAAAATATAGAAAACCTAGTGTTCCTTATGTCTGGACAAAGGAACAACATGCACAATTCTTACTATTAAGGTCTCAGACTCGCTTTCCCACTAGATATGTAAGTAGTAGTATTAGAAGTCAAAATGACATTAATAACTTAACATGCCTCAAGACCCATGAATATCATGTCATAATTGAGAATATTTTACTTGTTGTGGTAAATATTTCAAGTTTGGCAAAGGGGCCAAAATTGGAAATTATAAGGTTAGGTCAGATATTAAAGAGAATGAGTTTACATGTATTAGATCCTTCAAACTTTGATAGTTTGAGGGAGGAGGTTATTGAAGTCCTTTGTCCATTGGAATGAGAATTTCCACCAACAATCTATAGCATTTCTATGCATCTTTTGATATATATAGAATATGAACTAGAGCATTGTGGCCCAATAAGAATGAGATGGATGTATCCTATAGAATGATATATGAAGGTTTTGAAAAAAATGTTTGTATTAGGGAAAATTTGGAAGGCAACATGTCTGAGGGATATTCAATGCAAGAGGCCATGGGATTTTACAAAGAATATATGAAGGATTTTTTTAAAATGTCAATCAACATGTATGGGATGATGATGAAGATGAGAGAGTTGCAGGTGAAGTATTATAAGGCAATGGATGTCACTTCAAGCTATTACATCAAGAAAACAATGTGATACATGCCTATATTCTTCAGAACACATGTTCATTCGATAAGTGGTGTAGGTAAAAAAAATTTACACAATAATTTATTTACTCAATTACATTTACACATTTATATTATTAATATTACTATTTATATGTTAATATTCTATGTAAAAAATATGAAGAAGAGAATCAAGCTTGGATGCAACATTGACCTCAAAAGTGGTGATGTCATGATTTGATTGGAGGTGATTCTTTTCCAAATTTTGAAGAATGGATTGCTAATGCAGTCAATGATGCAAAAGAAGAAGTCCAAGATATAACAACAAAGAAAAGTGAGCTTTCAAAATCTCCACATTTATGGGCTATGTGTTTTAGTGTAATGTGGGCCTATGGTATTCATTTAATAGTGGAAGAAAAAGACAAATGAAAGACAAATTGTGATTGTGTAGTTAGTGTTGAATTCCTTCATGGAATTGAGAAGAAATTTTATGTTTAATTCATCCAAGAAATTATTCAAGTGGATTTTGGTGAAAATAGTCCTATATTATTAAAATGTAAGTGGATCTAACAATCTATAGTATAATTTCATGAGTATGGATTTGTACGTGCAAATACAAAACAATTTTTATCAGATATGGATGAGTCGTATGTTTCCTCTCTTCAAATGAACAAATCATTTATAATTGATTATGTAAGAATCCCAAGATGGTCATATTTCATCCAAATAGATTCTTTTTCCAAACAAAAATTCATGGAAGTTATCGATATAATGCCCGATGGGCAATATGTTAATTTACAAGAAACATTCGAAGAAGTGGATGAAGATGATGATGGAGTGTTTGAAGAAGAGATTTTGATTACCAGTGAAGAGATTGGGAGAGAGAATGTATTACATGTCACAAATGAGGATGAGGAATAAAATCAAGTAGATGCAGATGGGAGTGATCAGGATTCATGAGTGTCAATATCCAATTGAGATAAGGGATAGTCATATTGATAGTCTAATACATGTAATTGTAAACATCTTCTTGGTTTTTTAATGTAACTTCTTTTTAATCTATAAATTGAATTCTATTTTAAGTTTCCATTTTAACTTATGAACTCAATAAAGTTTTACTGATTCAAGTTGTTGATTTATAAATTATTATTTATTTGAACCTTAGGAAATGAGGAAAAGAACTGTAAGGCACAAATTAGTCGATGATAGTGATCATAATGCTGAAATTTCATTGATATATTATGAGTGCTTTCATAGAGAAAAAGTGGCCAAGAATAATGAATATTTATCATGTCTTGGTTTGATAAACAGGCAAGTTTTAAATCCACTAAGTAGTATATTATTTATTTAATAGTGTTTAATTAATTTTTATAGGCAAGATATTTATGTATATAAGACATAATATGATATATTTTTTGTTTTATAGGCAAGAAAAAGAGTGCAAAAAAAAAGTGGAAAAAAAACAAAAGGAAAGAATAGATATAGTGCCACCAACTTGTAAAAGCCAACACATTTGTGATTCAATAAATACAGTTGGTAAAAACAATAGTTGTGATGATGTGTAGCCTAATATATCATGTGGTGATGTGTAGCTTGATATAACACATGGTAATGTGTAGCCTGATATAGCACATGGTGATGTGCAACCTAATATAGCACATGGTGATGTGCAACCTGATATAGTACATGGTGATGTGTAACATCATGATGATCTCTTAGCACAAAGTCTAAAAGAGATTATTTAAAAAAATCAAAACAAAGGAACAACAGGTCTGCAAATGATTTATTCAACATTAAAGGATGTGTTTGAAGTGGAATTTGTGTTTACCAAAACTGATCTACCTACTCATGCCACACATGATGTGGTTAATGAGCATGAAGTTATATTTAATGAAATTAATGAAGAGATACCACTTGCATCTATTTTACCTTAGAGTGCACCTATTGCATTTAGAACTTTTGATAGAACTAGTGGATTAGCTAGTAATACTGGTAGTGGTTTAGTAGAAAATGTGTCTGCTTTTGTCAAAAGACAAAGATTGATTCAATATTTGTATATATCTATAGAGAGGAATGAAAAAGAAAGAAAATTTGAAGGCAAAATTCCATTCTTTGTTGAGGTATCAAGAGATGGTGAGCCCATTAGGCCAAATGCTACAAAGTGGGCCTCTGAGTTGGGTGTAAGATGTAGGGCCCATTTGGATATTTTCAATCAAGTTTTACAAAGCAAGATCCATGAACTGTGAAAAATGTTTTACAAAAAATGGAAAATGATTTTGAGACTACTGGTAGACAAATATCTAGAAAATATTACAAGCAAAAGATGAGAATTTTGATGAACAATTTTAGATACAATTACAAAAAAACAATCATGGAGGGAAAAGAGAGATTAGACTCCACTCTATCTCCCAAATAGTGGGAGGAATTGAAAGAAAGTATGCATTCTGAAGAATATTTGGCAAAGATTAAGAGAGGCAAGAGAGCAAGAGATAATGTGAGGGCTAGATATATATTTGGCCAAGATGGGTTGCAGGCCAAAACGGACAAATTTATAGTAAGTGTATGGCTTTTTGGTTTAATTTATATTATTTTATTTATTTTGATTTTTTATTGAACTGACTATATGTTGAAATTAACATTATATTTTAGGTGGAAAATAGTAATAGAGAAGTAGGTACCGAAGATATTGTCAATTATATGGCAGTACGAGATCGACCTAGTAAATCTAAGAGTGGGATGAAGTGGAAATCTAGTTCATCAATAGAGATTTCATAGCCATCTATTAAATTACTAGTAGGAGCCTCACTAGATCATGTCAACTCAAATGAAGGGTGCCAACAGGTAATGAGTTGCATATTTGGTCTCACTCAACAAGTTTTGTAGTTGGTTGCCTCTGTTAACCCTATAATTTCTATATGGAATGAGCATAAGTTAACAAATTTAGATGAGGTAAGAGGATCTATTGAGATGTTTGGCAATTCTATATACAAATGACTCTTAATGTGTAGATTATTTAAATCTAAGATTAGGAGAATCCAACCCAATTTCTTTATTATTGGAGTGATCCATAAAATGTTCTTTTGGACAAATTTATAGCTTGCATTTTTTACTTGATTATTAAATGCTTTGTATATTTTTTTGCATATAGTTAAACCACATCCAATAAATTTTATCAAAACAATAGGAAAAAAAATGCCTTCATGATGTCATTAGAGCTATCAATATTGATAGGGGTCATGATGAACTAGACAATAATGTGTATCATAATTGTCATAGTTGTGCTAGATTAGTTGAGGTAATATAATAGTTGTTAGTTATTTGTCCCAATATTTTGTCATTGTTCATGCTTAAAATATTATTTTAACTTAATAGAGTTTAATTTGTTGTTAACTATTTCCACAATACTTACTTCAATCTTGTTTTGAAGGGATTTGAGACTCATTTCCTTATCTTGGAACAATCTTCTATTCCGTTCCTTACAGAGTTCTTGGATTAGAATTGTGGGACTTATCAACCATCAACAATGATAAATAGAATATATTTTTATATTGGGCCAGTATTGAAAAAAAGTCATTATATCATTAGGAAGGGCACTCTTCCATCCTATCTTTGTGCATAACCACCTCTAGTATTCAAAAGAGAATTGATATCCAAAATCTTCTCACTTTGACTCACTTAAACTTTGCCATATCCTAAATTTCCATCAACACCTTGTGAATCCCCTTTCCTCAGGTCTTCATTTTGTTTTTGAAGAACCTAGAATTGGTTCAAATTTCCTCTGCAACTTTGTATGTGATTGTTACCTCACTCTATTTTTATAATATAATGTTTGTTTTATATCTCAATATAATGTGTGTTTTATTTTTATTTTTATAGACATTTATTGATAAAATCCAAGAAGGGGATAAAGTCCAAGTGTTGGATCTTTTTGATCGTGTTGTTGTGGGCATTAGACAGATTCACTCACTATCTATTGTACATGGAGTCAAATTGAAAGGAATAGGAGATGCAAATGTAAATATTTTAAAGGTCACAAGTAACATACCCATTGATTATGAAGATAAAATAGATGGAGTTGTCTATCTGAAATAAAAATAAGGGACCTTCACACAGTGCCCACTAGAATATTTGATAAAAATGACATAGTTGATGTTTATCATGTACTAGTTGTTAGATAGCTTGGCCCACTAATTTATGGAATAGTTTGAATGTGTTGTTTAGGGATATTCTTAGTGTTTTTTTTCTATTTTGGAGCTATATAAGCAAAAAAAGGCATTGTAACTCAGTTTTCTCAGTCATAGCACTAAGAAAGACACTTTTTATTAACACATTTTTCAAAGCAAAGACACATATTTCTGTCGTGTATCTATTGTAAGAACACCTTTTCTCAATAAAATTTTAGTATTTTTCCTTCTTAATAGTTGTTTCATTATGTGCAAATGAATGATTAATTATGTTTTCTAGTGTTTTATGTCATATGTTTTGAAGTCTCATCATTATGTCATATGTTTGGTGGCACTTGTATTTAATACCCAAACATTTATTAATTCATCTTGAGTTTCAAATTAGAGTAAGTTATATTCCCTAATGTTGTAAATGTTGATTCATGAGAAATATTCATGGATTCATTATAGTCATGCTCTACATATTGAGAAGAATAATATTTTTGCATTTTATGACATAATTAGTTTCTAGTGTAATTGGAGCTACTTTTCTTGTGCCTAATATTAAGGTAATATTATTACTTAATTGGAGGTGACTTAAGCAATCTACAGCCTAATTAGAATTACCTTTCTTGTACTTAATATTATGACTTAATTTTTTTCATACTCTTGTCAGCTATAAATTAATGAAGAAGTTAATGGAGTCTTAATCAGTATGGTATGTGACAAATCGAAAATAAGAGTCTAAAATTTGGCATCTCTCCACATTTTTTAGATAGATATATTTAAAATATATGTACTACTACTTATGCATCCAATGAAATTTGAAAATATACCCTTAACTATAGAATGTAACAATCAAAATAGTGTAATAGGTGTCTTTAATCATCATTTGTAATCCATATTGAAGGTTTTGTAAATTATTCTTTCAAGAAGTGAGCATTTACAATTACATTGATTATATGTTTTTAAAATTATAAGTCTACAAAGATGGTGTAGAGCCCAAGTAAAAAAATCCCAAGGGGTAGCAAAATAGGCCAAAGGCCACTAACAACCAAAAAACAAAAGCAAAATAGGAAACAACAGATAGACTAGGGCCTAACCATAACAAAAACACTAGTTTCTAATAAAATCTTTCCAATCTTATTTGGTTAACTTGAGAAGGTCATCAATGCTAGAAATTTTTCCTTTTATATCTTTATCTTCTTTTAGGAGGTTTTGCAGAATTAATAGGGAAGAAGCCACATGGTGGAAAACTTTCAAGCAAACAATGGTTAGCACCTTTATTTTATTCTAAAGGGAGTGCAAACCCTTCTTCACTTCCTTCAACTCCCTTTCAATCTAGATCTCATCTTCACTGGTATCCATGAAATCCTCCCTATCAAAAATAAGTGGAGTTTTTCATCTCCTCAAAATAACTAGTTCCCTCCTTCTCCAATTGTTGATTAGGATTGGGTTTATCTTTTAATTTACCTACTTCCCCCCTAGATCCAAGGTAGAGGGATAATCTTTAGTCTTTACCAATGAAAAATTTCCCCCTACCAGAATCTTGGATCTCTTGATATTCATCTTTATTTTTGTATAGCTCTAAAATTTAAAACTAGACCCTTCATCCATAGCCTCCTCACCTTGTGACTGGGCCTCTAGGTGCTCTTTGTCACTAGCCAAATTTTGAGGCTCCACCCCCACCACTTTTTTTTCTTACTCTTACCTTGAGTGATCTTCTCAGAATTAATCTGAATAACTGATTTCCTCTTTTTATTACTAGAAAAAGAAGGGTTATTTTTTAGCTCCTGCATCCCTTCGACAGCTAAAGAGTGAGAAGGGTCGGGGGATCTAGAAGTTGCAGCTATTTGGGAGGGATAACTAGAGCCTAGTCAGAGAGGGGAAGAACTTTAAAACTTAGGGGATAGGTTTGAAGAGGGGGGGAAAAGGTTCTTGAAAAAGGGTAGGGAACCATGGGGACCCACTCTCAGGGGAATGTGATATTCATCAGGGTCATTATCATGAGAACTATCTAACACCTATGATTTTAAAGGTTTAGAGAGACACAATGCAAGTTGAAAGTGATAAAACTTAAAGATAAGACCTTGGTGGAATAGAATGGTAGAGGCAATTGGGTTTTTTTCTAGGGAATTTTTAATAGACTTAACAGACATCTCCAAGGATGATAGGAGGAAGAAGGGGAAGTTAACCAAGACCTTGTGATTAAAGTGATTTAAAAGAGAGAAATGGTAATGATAAAATCACTCAAAATGACCTTCAAGGGTAAAATATTTCATGATGTTGAATCATACCTTCTCCCAAGGGTTAAGCAAGATCTCTCTCTATCAAAACTTCCATATAACTTCACCAACACTTCTCCTTCCATGAAGAATTTTTTCAATGCCTCTAGGTCTTGAAATTTGGTGAGTATTTTAAATATTATACCCTTGCAACGTAAACTTGTGTCATTAGAAATCAACTCCTCACTAACAACAAACTTTATACCTCCAACCTAAACTTTATGGTCACCATCCTAGCTCAAAGAAAACTGAATGGATATGTTCTCATCATATCCATTCAGACATTCAAGAAAATGAGAGACTCTACCTTCATAACATATACTCTAGAGCATAGTATCTACTTTGGTTTCATCACATGATAAAGACTCAATTATGACTTTTTCTCCTCCCATGACTGAAATATTCACTGAATTATTACACGATTGAAAAGGGACCCAGACCAAAGTGAACCAACACCAAGGATTAAAAAAAATTTAATAAAAAAATATGAAAGCTTTCAAAGCCCACACCCAATATTTAGTAAAATCTAGGATCTTATAACGATTGCACATGTGAAAGAGCTTTCTAGAATTTACTATGTGAGAATGTACCTTAAAGGATTGAGGTTGCCTCATGTTATATTGATTTTATTTGATGTGGAAATACTCATAACAAATGTGATCAAGACACAATGATGAATAGTGAAATTAGTGAATAAAAATGACTAAATATACTACTAAATTGATTAAAATTAATGAATAAATACACTACCAATGGACCAAAATTAGTGAATAAAAATGACTAAATAAGTGACCAATTAACAATAATCAATGACTAATTTAATGACTAAATATATTAGTGAATAAAAAATAACTATATAAGTGGCCCAATTACAGCAATCAATGACTAAATATACTACCAAATTGATCAATCAAAACAACCAATAAATGACTAAAAATGGTTTAGTCATCAATTTGGTCACATTATAAATGATTGGCAATAAACTATTAATGATCATGTGATAATTTTTGGTCATTTATATGCAATATTTAGTAGTTTTTTAATCATATATTTTTGTTTTTATACTAGTGAAATGATGACAACAACACAACTAAATTTTTTGGCAATCATGGAACACCATCTATAACAATCAGGGTCAAAAGTATGTCACTTTGATGCATCAGGAACCAAGAAGAGTAGAACCAGGAACCAAGAGGAGTAGAACCAGGAACCAAGAATAGTAGAATCTCTCTCTCAAAATTGAAATAACTCTCTCAGAATCAATTGAAATATCTCTCTCAGAATCAAATCAGTTGGAATACCTCTCTCAAAATCAAATCAATGGGACTATCAAGAACAAGCTCTCAAAATCAATGGGAATATTAGAATCAAATCAATAGGACTATCAATAATAGGCTCTAAAAATCAATGGGAATCTTAGAATCAAATAAATGGGACTATCAGGAATAGGTTTTCATAATCAAATCAAATCAATGGGAATCTCAGAATCAAATCAATGGGACTATTATGCGATGAGTAAGTATAACCATAGAATAAAATTACTTAGATGTTTTTTTATATTGATCAAGGATCAATAGCCTCCTATAATACAACCCATTTCCTAAAAATCAACAACTTTAATATTTGATATACATCCTTCAATATCATAGTCATCTCACCTGTAGGTAGCCATAATGTACATGTGTCTACATTACACCTCTCACATAATGTAGTGATCATATGCTTATCCTAAGGAATAGGCTTGAGGAAAATAACATGTCACAACATTTCTCTCTTGAGCACCTCTATCTCAGTGTTAGATAAGGGCAAACTTTGAATTGTCTCCATCATCTGAACAATACAAAACTCCCTCATACAGTTATCAACCTGCAAGATTCTAACCAAATATGAGATTAATAAAACAAAAAATAGTACCAAAAATTAAAAAACAACAATAAAAAACCAATAAAAAATGTTGAGCACCATATTTGGGGCCTACTATACACTAGCATTACCTGGAGGATAGTGGCATTGGATAGTAGCACCATAATCTGGACACTAGCGCCCAGAGTGGGACAGTAGTGCCACATTTTCTAAAATTAGCCAAAAATAGTCTTTCTCTAGCAAAATAAGTACAACAAATAATAAAAATGAAAAACACAAAAATATTTAGGGTCCCTTACCAAGTTAACCTCCTCCCCAGCCTGAATGCGTGCCTTGACCTCCTCATAACATGAGAACCTATCATCTCGTCTCCTTGGCATGTTTCTTTCTCTCAGACTCAAACTTATTTCCATTCAAATGATGAAAATGAATTGTCAATGATTAAAAATGACCTATTTAATTCATCACTTACTCAATTCCACCCTATTAAGGTTACCTTTGCAAGCCAATTTCACTAATTAATACAACTATCTTATGATTGCCATATGTCAAGAATCGTAGCTCCAATTCATGAACCATTTCTTGTGAATGGGACTTGATACTGATACACTCTATCCCATATTAGTCAAACCAACCCTCTCATCATTTGCAAATGTAAAAAATAACAAAAAAATTATATTTTATTAACCATATAATGGACCAAGTACCTATCCAACTACACACTAAATTATCAAACTCTGACATAATTAATAGATTATTCAAACCTAATACATCATCATAATTACCAAGTAAAACTAATATAATAGATCCTTGCCGCTTTTGGTTTCATATCCTCATCATATTCTCCACTCTCTCACAAAAGGTGGGGGGGATATGCATAGATTTATTTAGACATACAAAGTTACAATTCAGATTTTTAGACACACAAGTATCTAGAGTCACATATTTTTAGAGATAAAAACATACAAGTCTACACAAGTTTACACAGGCATTAAGTTACATAACTTATTTATATTATATATACATACAGGTATACACAAGTTTACATAGGGAATATATTGCATAGCTTATTCAGATTATATAGACATATAGGTCTACACTGGTTTACATAGGCATTCAGTTGCATAACTTATTTAGATTGTACAGGCATATAAGTCTAGATAGTTTTACATAGGTAATCAGTTGCAAAGATTATTAATATTATAAACATACATGTCTACATAGGTTTACATAGGCATTTAGATGCACAACTCATTCATATATATAAATGCACATGTCTACATAGGTTTACATAGGTATCTATAGTTATAATTTTTTGGATTTATAGATGCACAAGTCTACACAGGTTTTACATAGGTATTCAGATGTACAATCTATGCATATATACAACTTTGACATAGGTATACTAGTTTATTAATATATTTAGATATAATGCCACATCACTCAGATATCAAGATTAGGGGACATGATGCAAAGTGCATGTTCTTGATCCCCATTTAAAACTTACCAAGTTACACTAGTATTGTCACCAATATTATCACCCTGTATCATCACCAGGTTTTCACTAGTTTGGGTCATAGGGTTGTTTACAGTGGTTGATACATAACAACACACTAGTCTCAATTTACATACTTAGATTTAGAGTGGGGGAAAGTGAGCCTTATTTCTCCACACCTTTATTTTACATACCCAAATTCAGAGTGGGGGAAGCTATTCTTGTTTCTCCACACATTTAAGTACAACACTTAGATTTAGAGTGGGGGAAAGAGATCCTTATTTTTCCATACCTTTAGTTTACATACTCAAATTTAGAGTGGGAAAAAGCAAGTCTTGTTTCTCCAAACATTCAGTTATAGCACTTAAATTCAAAATGGGGGCAAGTGAGTGTTATTTCTCCATGCATTTAGTTTACGCACTCATTTTTAGTACAAGGGAAATTTACATCATATGTTTCATTTCACATGTTACACTCCAGTTCTCATCCACTTCTCTAGCCAATAAGTTAGTCAAATCTAGATTACATCCACACAAGTATGTATAGGTACACTTTTATATTTTCTTTTACTTAAGTACTTACATTTCTTTACATTACTAGAATAAGGGTGGCAAATGTAAACACCCTAATTTGGTCAAGTAACCATAATTATTATGTCTTTTGTTTCTCTTTCACTCAAAGGGTCTTACTGATGGTTATAATCTTTCTTTTCATGTTCATCTTGAGTCTTTTGGTCTTTATTATGTCTTACGTTCCCTATTTTTGACACCTCCAATAGTCACAAGTCACCTTTTTATAGTCCTAGGGTCCCCTAGCCTGTCATCCCTAAATTTTACTCTATTCTAAACCTTCAGACATTACTACCATTTTCAAGATAGTAGCACTACATGGCACTACTATCCAATTTTTCATTTAGTTTTCAATGGGCCTTTTCACCCATGTTTGAGTCATGACCCCTCTGTGACCCTGCTCTTATGTTTTTTTACGTATTTTTCATGACTTATCAACTAATGAACAAGGTATTATATTCCAAACAAATATAATCTTATATAAAGAGACTCATAAGGGATTTTACATCTATCACTTATTATTTTGTCACTTATATACATAAAATCAACCAATAATACAACTCTAATACTCTACATACTACTCAACATTCACACATAGATAATTGAATGTTTTATCAAAGAAAGGCCTAGGCAAAATTCATCGTAGAATACCATGAAAGTTAATGGTGCACATTCCCTAAAGGATAACTACATGTGATCTGAGACCCCTAACATTAGGTTTAATGTAGGAAATGCTCAAGATAGAAGGGGTTCTACTATGTGGGATTGTAACATCACACAACCTAGTTTTTCCTTTCCTTTTGAATTTGATTAGTTTATTATTTCATATTTTCAAGTATTAATTAGGGTTTGGAAGAAGAATAAACCAAAATAATGAGATAAATAAAGCCCCAAATGATAATAAATCACTGAAATGACCATCAGGAACTCCTGCTGCTTATCTTAAAGTTACAAACAGTCACTACAAGAATGACACTACTGCTAGGTTTGGAAATTAGTACCACATGGCACTAATATCCTAAGGGGGCACTACTGTTTGGAGCTAAATCTCTAAAAATAGTCAATAGATGAAAGATTCCTCCCTGTCTACTTAGTTGTCTCTTATATTTAGATGTATGAAAAACTCTGTGTATATTTAGATAAGTCCACTTTATCCTTATATTTACTATTTTTGGAAAGTTATATAGAATCAATAAATCCTAATTTTATTCCAAAAATAAAACAAACCTAACCCTTTAATATAGCTTAGGATTTACATAGTAAAACCCTAAAAGGTTATATTAATATGTTATTTATAGCATGATTTGTATATAAAATGCTCTTTTTATATCACATATGCATTTCACTGGTATTCATGATTATTATGCAAGACATACGACTTTTTACATGGATTAAGATGTTGTGCATGCCTTTAACTAGTAACCATGCTACATAGGGGGCATCTTGTCCACTTGTCATAGTATTTACATGTGTTTCCATTCTATAAATCATATATTTTAAAGCTATATACTCATTACAAATGTCTTGTTAACATCTCTATCTTACTTTATGTACATGGATATGTTGTCTCCTAGGATAGGATCACATTACATATACATAGTGTAGACTATCTTTCTATTTGTATGCTTTAGTGATGCTATTAATTTTACATTGTAGATTAGATGGTGTATAATATATTCTAATATTTAATTTATTTCATCTTTGACTACGTAGAAGCTAGAAATAGCTACATGGAACTCTCCTAATCCAAGTTGCAATGCTATTTAGTGGTGTTTCACATTCTTTAGATATTTTCATTGACTTCCATGTGGAGGAGTGAAGTTGGGTATTTTAAGGAGGATGAGTTTTTTATTCAGATATTGGAATTTTTATTTATATTTTGAAAATGGGGGAGTGAGTTACATAAATTTTTAAGCTTTTTCATTAAAAGTAGAAGTTCAATATTTAAGTGATTCAAACTTTGAAATCATTTAAATTTGAAAAGCATTTAAATTTGATCAATTTTTCATTGTAATTTACTTAAGAAAGATACTCTAAGTAAGTTTTGCAAACAACAACCAAATCTTACAAATTCAAGGTGAAATAAGGAGAACTACTCTTACACCCATTCATCATTGTAAAAAAACCTTAATTTAGAAATTAAGAAAAACAAAGTATATAGGTGTATGAGGTTTTATGTTTAATCTTGTTTTAATGATAGGGTGAATTATTTTCATGTACCACCTAGGTACCACATACCACTTTTCTCTCACATACCTTAAGGCCTCTTTCATGTATCGATGGGTATATATAAATGGTAGGCATATCAATAGGTTTGGTATATTGGTCTGGTGGTATATAGAAAATGAGATCATTTTGGATTGATAAGGAACCAATTGAGGTTAACAAAAAATCCAAACTCCAAACTCAAGACTAAAAACAAAAAATATGTGTTCCATCAAATATATTGTTGGAAATGCATTAACCAACAAAAAAAAGTTGGCTAGAATGGTCTCAGTAAGTGGACAACACACTCATCTTCAATGATCTATGGTTCGGTATTTATGATGGGGAGAAACAACCAGCTAGACCAAAAAGCAATGTAAAGGATACTCAGATATGCAAGTAGAAAAAAATAGAAGGCATTGGCCTTGATGAGGGCATTATTCATTAGAGATGTGTTTTATCATATTCATGGATGCAATAATCCATGGCAATAATTTCACAAATTTAAGGATATATATGATTCCCACTTAGAGTTAGAATTCATTTAGTTGCAGTTGAATCTATTCAATATTGAGTTGAAATATGGTGATGTGATGAGATTAGCTTCAAAAATACGTGCCATTAAGTATGATGTGGAAGACATAGGTGTCAAAATTGACATCTATATAACTACATTCATCAAATCCCTTCTTCCCAACTATTCAACCTATTTGCAGTTTGTACAAGCAAGTGATATGTTTAAGAATCTCACATTTGATCAATTAGTTGAAAGATGGCAGAAAGATAAAAGGCTTTTGGAATAAAAACTAAATCCATAATAGGATAAAGTGTATGCTATGTCAAAGCCAATTATTTCAAAACATCTAACAAGGCCACACATTGTAAAAATGAAGGGAATAACAAGAACAAGAATAAGTACAAGGGAAAAGGTGGTAAAAATGAAAATCAAGGTGGTAAAAAACAAAATTATAAATAAAACCTCTACTATGATTAGTATGGCATAAAATGAAGTCATGATACTCATGAATTAAGAATTCCATGGGAGAATATTGAAGCATATTATAAGCATAAAGAGGAAAAATCAAATAAAACAAGAGTCAAACTCTATCTAATTCACTAGTGAATATGTGTTTTATAGTATAAATGATGAAGTAATCAGTGTCTTGATCAATTCTTCATGGTTTTATGCTTAATTAAATGATATTGGTAATACTCAACATATGAATTTTTGAAGAGACTTATTTGAGGAGTTTAGTGAATAAAGTCATGGTTTCATATACCTCATAGATAGATTAAGTATGCAACATAATGAAGAGGTACAATAAGACTCAATTGTCTAGGGATTCTAGATTTCAAACTCCAAAATGTCCTCTACCTTCCTCAATTTAAATGAAACTTTTTGTCCCTAGTCCTCATAAGAAACAAGGCCATTCCATTCTATTAGATAATGGTGATGTCACTATTAGGAGATAAAGTGAAAATGTAATCATCTTGATTGGATATGAGGAAGGGAAACTAATCAAACTTAGTGGTGAACCATAAAATTCAAAGAATTATGCTCATTTCATGGAAGATATAATGTCTCCAAATATGTTTTGGCATGTTCGATCTAAGCACACTCACTATAAAAACATTTGTCTATTACACAATAATGGTGTTGTTGGCATGCCTACATTGCCCACAAAATCATATGAAAAGTGTGAATCTTGCATTTTGATTAAACATAAAAGACAACCATTTCCAAAGTCATAGTAGAAAGATGATAAAAAAATACAACTTTTTTCACTCAGACATGTGTTCTCTTCCAATCCTCTCTGATGGTGGTCATAAGTAATTCATGTTATTCATTAATCACTATAGTCAAATGATGTGGATATACTATTTGAAGAAAAAATTACAAGCCTTAAAAAGTTTATAAAAGTTTCAAAACATGATTAAAAATAAAGCTCAAACCTACATTGAGACACTTAGGACAAACAATGGTGGTGAATTCACTTCAAATAAGTTTGAATCCTATCTTGAGAAAAATGGGATCAAACACCATCTCATAGTTCCTTACACTCTATAACAAAATAGAGTTGTAGAAATAATGAACAAAAATATGATGAATATGGTTCATGCTATTTTAATACAAAGAGGTAAATTTGCACTTTTGCGCTGAAGCAACTAAAATAATAGTATACCTCCACAATATATCACCATCAATAGCTCTTGAATCCAAGACTCTATATGAGATGTGGTGTGGTCATCTCCCTTCAGTGTGATGTCTTTTAATTTTAGGATCTAATTTCTATGCATTAATTCCAAAAGAGAAAAGAAATAAATTGGACCACAGGCATAAAAAATTCATCCACTTGGGACATTCTACATCCTCAAAGGCATACATGTTATATGATGAGAAAGATAAAAAATTTCTTGTCGCAAGATAAGTTATCTTTTGTGAGTTTACAAAGGACAAAGAGCACATTGATCTATAATTGAATTTAATCGATAAGTATGTAAAGTTTGATGTCTACAAAGAGTGATTTGAATGTTCCAGATAATGAGTGGGGGACACATAGTTGGGAATCTATTGATTTTCTATTGTCTCCTATAATCAGCTTGAAACTCCTTTTGAAGGAGAAAGTGAAACTTCATCAAATATTGAATAGGTGATACTATAATAGAGGGCATAAAGTAATGGAACATTAGAGGATGAACTTTAAGCACCTAAAACATAGAAACAAATGCCTATATGGGCTACTCAAACATTGAAAGATGTTAAACCTAATGAAGTTGAAAAATAGGCATAAGAAGTGCACATACAACTACATCACAATCATATAAGTCCCTTAAAGAAATTTAAGACATAATTGAAAATATCACCTTTAACGATTCTCTAGTAGAATAACTCAATCTTGCATTTGATTCAAAACCAACATCTTTAAAACAACCTAAGAAACTTGAATCTTGGAGAAAATCAATGAAATATGAGTACAATGCATTGGTCAAAATGGGGCTTAGAAATTGGTTGATCCTCCATATGTTTGTAAACTAATTAGCTACAAGTGGGTCTATCAAAACAAATACAAGGTTGATGGCTCACTTGATCAACACAAAACAAGGCTTGTCACAAAGTGGTACGCTAAAAAAGAAGGAATTGAATATAATGAAACCTTTGCATCTATAAAAAAATGAACTACCATTCGAACCATGTTGGCTTTGATAGATCATAGCAGATGAAAATTTCAACAAATGGATGTCAAAAATACATTCCTGAATGGTGACCTCAAGGAAACTATGTATATGACACAACCCAAAGGTTTTGTAGTAAACATACAAGAGCATAAATTGTACAAACTAGAAAAATCATTGTATGATTTGAAACAAGCACCATAAGCATGATTTAAAAAACTAAATAAGCATCACATGAACATTAACTTCAAACATTTTGAGTTTGAATATGTAACTATTTTCATCAAACTAGTTACAAAAATAGTTGTATTTATGGTGGTGTATTTTGATGATTTGCTCATCATAAGGAACAATGAATGGTACACTAAAAAATTCAAATTGGAGTTGATAAAAAGCTTTGAAATGATTGATTTGGGTTAACTTCATTACTATTTGGGTATTGAAAGAATTCAAAAACCAAAATATTTTTCATACTCAATAGAAGTACATTGGTGACATTCTGAGCAAGTTTGGATGGAAAATTGTAAGCCTCTCAGCACACCCATTGAACATAATCTCAAATTGACATCTAAAGATTCAATAGATTTGGTTGATGCCACTAAATATAGATAACGTATATGACCACAACTTGACTAGATATGTGATTTATAGTTAGTGTCCTCTCAATATTCATGCAACAACCTAGGGACAATCATTAGGTTGAAACAAAAAAATCCTTAGATAGCTCAAAGTAGTAAAAAAAAAATTGAGCTCAGATATTCCTAAGTAGGAGACTTCAAACTTGTTGGGTATTTAGATTATAACTATGATAGTGATCGTGAAGATGGAAAGTTTACCTTGAGTTTTTTGATGAATTTGGGAACAATAATTGTTAGTTGGAAATCCAAGAAATAATCAGTGAGAAAAATTTATTTAGCATAAGTAGAATATATGGTCACTTCAGAGGTAACTAGAGAGATCTTGTGGCTCAAAGGGGTTCTTTTATATTTATAGGATCAATATATTTTTTCAACACCTCTCATGGTTGATAACACTTATGTAATCCAGACAGTAAAGAATCCAGTCTTTCAAAACTTAACCAAGCATATTAATATCAAATTTCACCTGATTTGTCACTATGTGAAAGATGGCAGTGTCAAGTTACAACATTTCTTGACAATAGAGAAACCAATAGACATCCTGACAATAGCTCTTAGATGCAATTTTTTTTAAAAGTTCAAAAGAATTCTTGGTTTGACAAATAACCCTACAGATTAAGGGGGGATGTAACAATATTGTACATAATCGTTATTAATCCTAGGTGTCTAGCATAGGTGTTTTACTTTCATTTTTTAGTGTGTAGCTCAAGAGTCTCATAGGTAGTTGAAAGGACTTCTTGGTAGATGAAGTGATAAGTCATTATTTGGTAATGCTTTCTCATTTACAAATTGAATCATGAAAAATAATTTTATTTTCATTCTGTATGAAATATGGCCTATCACTTGTTAGGTTTGATGAGTGTCATGATTCATATCATGCAAAATCTATTTCTTAGGATTATAATTTTATAATTTATTAATATGGCCTTTATTGGTACATTTATATAGTCCTTTCCTCATATGTTACATACATAATTGGAATATTACATATCTTAATATGCTGACATACTTTTCATTTATTCTATTGTTTTTGTTTACACAACATGTTCTAATTTCACGTCAAGAGATCATGGTACCCATTTTTATCATTTGAAACCTAGTTTTACCTTCATATACATTTGAAGTGTTTTGGGTGCATAGTGTATCTTCTATTTATTGCCACTAGGCACTTTTCAAATGTAGTTTCACACCATTAGATGATGTTAGATTCTTTGAAAAACTACTTAAATGTCATTATAATGTAGCGGTAAAACAAATTCATAAAAAAATCTTTCTCATGTGATAAATGTGAAACAATTTTCTTATGTACTAATTTTTGTGTTTTTATAGTTTCTTAAATCTTACCAGAATTCACTTTTTGGGAGGCATTTCACATGAATAAATCATATATATTTATCATTAAAACTTCTAAGATGGTATAAAAATGTGGGAATAATTTTAAGTTTTAAAAAATATATATATAATTCATTACCATGCAAAAAAAAATGTAAAAATCAAAACTAGATTTTGCATTGATTTTTACTTCCTCATTTTTTCCATCTTTCCAATTGTTGAAACTAGTCAGTGCACATATTTCAAACTTAATTACACACATTCAAATCACATATATTTTTTTTGAATTTTTTGTTATGATAGACAAATATAAGGACAATTTAATGTTAAAGATAAGTCACACAAAATGTCATCCCAACACAAAAAGTAAAATTGACATTTGAATTAATTTTTACTTAGTCATTTTTATGTTCGTTTTCAAATTTTGTTGATAAGAAGGTTTTAGAATGCACTTCAAATAATAAAAATACATACATTTATTGTGATATTTTTAATGATAGTATCAAAATTTATTTATAATAACATGGTGAATAAATTAATATAAAATACATTCTCATGTATGAAATTCAAAGCAATGAAAACTACCTTCAGCATTGTTTCTGCACTTTAATTTATAAAATATACCCAGTGCACATTATTCAAACTTAATTTCACACAATAAAAAATAAATAAAACTATTTAAAAAAATTTCTTGTAGATTAAAAAAATGTGGGGAGAATCCAATAGTAAATAAAAATGAAATAAATTATTTCTTATGTGCAAATTGTGTAGCAATTAAATCTACCTTCTACGTTGATTTATGCATCTTCTCAGTGCACACTTTTCAAACTTAATTTCAAACAAACAAAAATGTCAAAATTTTGAAAAAATATTTTTTGAAGATATTCAAATGTGGGAATAATTTAATATTAAATAAAATCACATGAAATTATTTCCCATGTGCATATTATGCAACAATCAAACTATCTTTTATGTTAATTTGTACATCTTCCCAATTACCAAATCTTCTCAGTTCACACTCTTCTAACCTATTTTTATAGGGAAAAATTATATAAATTTACTTTTAATTTTGCTTAATCATATTCATATGAAAGGAAAATGAATTAGTAAATAAATTCACATGAAATTATTTATCATGTGTGAAATTATTAGTGATGAAAACTAACATCTGCATTAATTCTTTATTAGACATTTTGTCTTTTCCAATTTTCAAATCTATACAAAAAACACTTTTCAATAGAAATTTTGTACAAGTAAGATCCAATAACACTTAAAAATTTCATGATGATATTAAAATGTGGGAATAATGTAGAAGTGAATAAATTGGTATAAAAATCATTCTCATGTGTGAAATTAATAGTGATGAAAAATTGTTTTTATGTTAATTTTTACTTATGTTTCTAATTTTCAAATCTAGCATGTGCACACTTTTAAAACCTATGGTCACATGATCTAATGAGGTCTAAATTAATTTAAATTATTTATGATTTCACCCTAATGATATTAAATTATAATTAAATTTTTTTTTAGTTATTTTATTTTCTAATAAAAATATATAATTGCACATAAGGACTCTTTCCAAAGGGTTCTTCCCTTGGCCAGATTTTGACTAGAAATCACTTAAATGGTAATGTGTAGGGTTTACCCTGGTTATTTCAAAAAATAAAAATACATTTTTAAGTGTCTTTCCAAGATTTTTCTATAAAGAGAATATACGATGGGTATTAATCATGTTTTATCCTAGAAATTTCTCTTTGAGCTTATTCTGAAGACAATGAGTTGGTTGTTCACAACTATGTGGTGGTTTTTAAGTCATATATTTTGATCTATAACTCTATTTTTTATGCCATTTACTATGTTTGAAATTTTATTTTTCCATCTTCATAATGGTGTTAGTTTAAAATTGGTGAAATGTTTATATTTTGATCTATAACTCTATTTTGATCAATATTTTAATCATGGGACTCTATTGCTTCTAAATACTACGTGTTTATAAATTTTGATATGTTTTGCCTAATTAAATAAATTAATATGTTTTATTTAATGTTTTTAAGGAATTGTCTAAGAATAATGCACTATTCAAGTGAGGACTTGTCATCAAAATTAAATGGAGCTATGACTCATGCATTAGAAGTGTGCAAAGGAGATAAGCCAAGAAGAAACTTTGTATAAATGAATGCACTCTTATGCTAAATATGGACACCTAGGATATTTTATTATTCCAATTAATTATCTATCACTTAAATTTAAAGTTATTCTATAATTAATTATTTGGGTAATGTATTGCCTTGGATATGTAATTCCACATTGAATTCATGTATTTTTTCATGCCCATCATTTAATGCTTGTAACAATGTAGAGGGTGCATGATAATGGATTTAAAATTTATATAAGTCCATAAACAGGACGTAGAAGGGGCTAGTTAATTTTTTAATAATGTATAATAGAAGACCAAACATTTATTTTTTACAATGTCTTTCTTTCTTAATTAGTTTTTATTATCTAAAATATTGTTCTAAAACATCTTTTTATATTTTCCCTAATTTTGATGGATCTTGTATACATATAATATTTTCAAACTTTATTAATTACTAATTTTTAAATCTTACAAGAACCCATCGAGTCTCAATCTCTCTCAGTGCACATCTTAAGGGGTACATCGAGAAAGGGGTGGGCAGACCATTAGTGATTTGTAGGATTGTTGTCCCTTATTGTCAATTGTTACCAATCTAACTAGCTCTTAAAACAATTTCCCTAATCTATTACTCTTATTTTACACACTCCTCCAATTGTTTACCACCTTCATTAGGCATATTCCTAACCTAAAACCCCTTTTAATAGTTTACATGACTAGGTTGACTTGGTCAACCTTGTACTCTAATTGGCAAAACTTATTTAGGGTCTAGGTTGTCTCTTGGCCGACCTAACCCATGACCTAATGAGTTTTTGTCAATAACGATACTAGGTTGATTGGGTCAACCCTATCGTTCAAAATTTTTGGAAGGGTTTAGGGTTAAATCCTCCTATATAAATGCATCCATTTCTTCATTCTTAGAGAGACATCAAGAGTTATTATTCATTTTCACTTCTTTACAATCCACTCTTCCACCATTATAATTAAAGAGTTTTAGCTTAGGGTTTATACTTGGAAAAGAATCTAGTCTTGTGGATAAGTATTGGATGTTTTGGCCTTTCTTAATGATCCTTAAAAATAACAAAAACCTCTTGCAAAGCACTTTTGGCAAAGGGAGAGATTGAGTCTTGATGGGTTCATCTTCCAATTAAGTAACCCTAACTTTGCTCCACTCTTTAGTAGGATAGAAGTAAGATAAGTAATGGATTTTGAATAATATTACTCTTATTCTCCATTGCATTAGGGTTTTACCTATACATAGCTTAATTAGGATTCTCTTATGCATGTTTACTTATATTTTTTTACTAACCCCGACTTTTTTCCACAATCTTTGGTGAGCACTAGATTATATTTCTTTACTTTACTTATTATTAGTATAGTGAATATGAAAATATAGGACTTAGTTAGGGTTATTGCATAGTTTATCTTAATTAGAGGCTTTGAAACCTTTCTTGGTGATATTATTTGTGATAAGGTATCATGTAATTGCGTCTAGTAGATCTATATTAGTTATGTTCCCAATTATTTAATGTATCCCTAATCATAAGTGTAAGTAGGATCTATCTTCTCCAAGATAAGATTGATTTATGGATTTGATTCATTTTTGATTGCATATATTCTAGTGAACCTAACATGAA
This sequence comes from Torreya grandis, assembly GCA_037957365.1. Lineage (NCBI taxonomy): Eukaryota > Viridiplantae > Streptophyta > Pinopsida > Cupressales > Taxaceae > Torreya > Torreya grandis. The sequence continues at coordinate 1,029,069 of JARHVA010002960.1, read as the reverse complement.
TCTAACCCTTATAGGTTTTCTTTCACAATTTTCATTTCTATCATTTTATTATTTTTATATATTTGTAATACTAGGTCGACAAGGTCATGATAGTTTTTAACTTTTATGCATAGGTTTAATACACATACACATCAAAATAACTCTATTATTTCTATGCAGATATTCATTAGATATAGGTTATTAGATCGAATAAGTAGACACAATACTCTTATTCACTTTTAGATAATAGACTATGTTGAATAGGTTGACTTAGTCTCTTATTTAGCTCCAGAATAGTAAACTAGGTCAACCTAGCTAGTCTTCATTAGATACAGGTTACTGGATTAAATAGTTTAACATAGTACTCTTATTCACTTCCAGATAGTAGACTATGTCAAAAAGGTCAAACTAGTTTCTTATTCAACTCTAGAATAGTAAAATAGGTCAACCAAGATGGTATAATCACCTTAATAGGCTTAAATAAACCTGTACATACATCTTAACATGCTTCAACAAATAAGTAATTATAAAACTAGGTCGACCCAATTGACACAATTTGCAAAAATTTCAAGTAGCATTCAAGGCACTTCAATAAAAATTTCACAATCCTCAACATCTTCCAACCCACCAAGGTTCCTCTCTCTCTCTCTCTCTCTCTCTCTCTCTCTCTCTCTCTCTCTCTCTCTCTCTCTCAATTCAGTTCTTCCTTACGGTTCTATTTTTTAAAGTTTGTAGTCTTTAAAATTGTAATCATACAACAAATTAGGTCATCATGATCGACCTAGTTCTATTTTTTGTCTTCTATTTGAAAGACTAGGTCAACTTGGTCAACTTAGTGCTTAAGGACTCTTGCTTTTGTAGTAAAAAAGTGACCCTGTTGACTCTATTCTATAATGTTTGCATACACTATCATCTAAAATGACTTTATACTATGTTTAAATTTAGAATTAACAATTATATGATATTAATCAGTTCACACTTTCATTTTTAATTATTTTCATGCTTAAAATAGATCACATAGTCTAATTAGGTGGTTTTTTAATATATCATTTAGTTTCACTATTTTATTTTTTTTGCACACACTACCAAATCACATAATTTTAAAATACATCTAAACATTTATCTACCCAAAGCCTACCTATTTGGATTTCATCACCAAGGGGGAAGTCGACTTAATTTTCTAGACAAGTATAAACATGTGGTTAATGGTATATATTGGAAAAGCACTCGACACCCTTATCACTATGATATTATGAAGTGAAGGGGTAGGCCACAATACCAAACCAATACCATTGCCAACATAGATCCTTTTTATCCTAAACATCTTGAAACCGTCCATAGATTGCTTTCTAGTTTCCTACTTTCAGCCAACTTTCCTATCACACTTAAAATAACACTTTATAATAATCTAACAACATTCAAGATGACCACTTAGTTATCATTTATTTTTTTTCAATTGACTGCTTGCTCTTTACTCATTGTATGTTGTATTACAAAATCTTCCATTGGCCAGTGTTGGTGTAACATTTTATGTTGTGTGTCTCAATTGGATCATTCTCATTAACCTAATTGCTTGTGTGTTTACTTCTATGTCTTGTTTTAAAGTACATAGTAAAATCTTTCCCTATTTTTAGTACACTTTCATTCTGCTCGACATAGACTCTTATAGATTGTTTTTTTTTCCTATACTACTAAGTTGACTTGGTCAACTCTGTATCCATTTTACCATTCAATTTATAGTACTAGGTCTACTGGTTGACCCTATATCCTTATTAGACTCTATTTTTCCTAGTTTCTAGTATTAGGAAGACCTAATCAACTCTATACTCTTACTACTTTCTTACCTATCTGACTCAATTCTCTATTTCTCTTTTCTTAGTATTATGTTCATTTTTTCAAATCATCATGAAGTCCCATATTATAATCTTCTTGGACAACCTAAATCCATTTTAACACTATATGGGATGTTTATTTCTCTTTCTCTCTTTTCCTCCCAAGAGAATCCTCACCCTTGGAGTACCTCTTCCCCACCTTCATCTATGGATTTTAATATGGTACAAATCACACCTCAAAATGAAGTAGGTGGATCTAATCCTTTTAGTACCTCTTAGGAGAATTCTCATCTTTAAGGTTTCTAACATAATGTGGGATCAATTGACATTAACTTATCTAATAATTCCACTAGCAATCCACCTTTTAATAACCCTCCCCCTAATACCAATTTAGAGAGTTATCCTATAAACACCAACCCACCAGTTGATATGACCCAAATTCTTGCATAAGTCATATAACAAATTAACATAATGTAAACTTCTAACACCTCTCAAATGATGCAATTACAACATCATTTGATTAATATGGCTAATCAACCTCCATTTCTCAATCCTCAAGCCAATCCAAATTTTATTCCTCCACCTCTTAGAGATGTCTTAGGAAATATTATTCTTCAACCTATTATGAATAACTAAATTCTTCAACATATCCAAAATGATCCTTTAACTTTGTTGACAATGAAAATTATAACGTCAACTAATTAATCTTTTCATCTATTGTGAAGGTTCAGTTGGAGTCATATCACTATAATAGTAAGGTTATAAAGGTTCAATTATGATCTTAAAGATGTGAATTTTTTTTAAATGTTTTAGAAAATAATGAATAAGAAATCAAACATAACATATTTCACTATAATTTCAGAAATCCACTTTATCAAGTAATGAATCAGTTTAGATATGAATGTGTAATCTATCTTATCCAACATAGAAGGCTTGTGAACAAAATAATCTCTTTAAAGAAATAAATTTAATTCACTAATATTTTATATTTCAAAGTAACATCTTGATTTTTTGTTGTAACATCTTCCAAATGACCTCAAGATAATAAATCATAAACATAAATTGAAATAGATTTGAGATAAATCAAGATGATAGATCTTCAATAAAGTAAGTAATCAATAAAACTTAACACATAAGAGACACCATAAACATCAACCAACAAACTAAAAATTTAAATATAAAGAAAACATAAAGAGAAATAAAATCAAACTACTAAATGAAATAAGGTAAACAACTAAGTAAACTAAATTAGAATAAAACTAAAGACTAAAGAAATTAAAATCTAATTAAATCTAATAAACAATCTAAACTATTGACTAAGCTTAAAAATAACTAATATAAAATCTAATAAAGTCTAACAAATAAACTAAAACTAAAACTAAACTATAAGAAAGAACTAATTAGAGAAAATAATCTAACTTAAGAAAATAAATGAGTATAATCTAAGAAAATAACTGAAGAAAACAAAAATAAATAATAAAATAAGCAAACTAAAAGCCAAACTAAGGAAATAGAAAATAAAATTAGATTAAATAAAGATTAATCTAATGTAAATTATATTATATTAAAATTAGAGTCAATATAAAGTACAATATAGGAAAATGCGAGTCTCAAAAGAGATAGTTGTTTTATCAAAATAGGTCAAATTTATTTGAGAAACCAATAACTTTATTTAAAAATATCTTAAGAGACAACTTTTACAATGAAAATAGATCAATGAAATATCACAAACAATAAATTTTTCATCATTATTTAGGTTGAATACTTGGATTCTACACAGGACTACAAATAGTAATTATCAAAAGATGTTAAACTTAACAATATTCAGATAATTTATTATAAATGATAATATAAAAATTGGATATACCTGCATTACCTAAGCAATTATTCAACTGTTAGAGAAAGTACCATTGGATTTATCTACAAAATTCATGTTATCTCAGAGAAGTTGTATAGAAGAGAGAGACATAAATGATTGACTTCACAAATGTATAAGTCTTCAATATCTATGTTGTTCCTTCTCTTTAAATGAATCTTTGATCTCCTTTTATACTTCAAATTCAATTGAAAATGAAGTTATAACTAATATTAGCTAGTTATTAGTTTACTTTAATTAATTAACTTTGTAAAAGTCAATTAATATAAATAGTTATTAGTTAAAATTTAATTAAGACTTAAAAGTCTTAATAGATCAAGTATTTGAATATAGACTGGGTACATCCTAATGGGTGGGGACTATAATCAATTAATAATAAAATAGAATAACATATATCAATAAATAAATAGAAAAATCAAAGTTTACTAAAAATTTTATTTATATTAAAATCATAATGCATATTTCAAAATTAACTTAGGCATATATACATATCATAAAACCAAACTCTGCTATACTTTCCAAAATAGTATATCACCAAAAATATCAAAATTTTAAAGTTAAAGTATCAAGTCTGAAAGTATAGAATTATGCCAACTAAAGCTCAATTGAAAATAAAAGTTTATCCTTTAAACATCCAATAATTATCAGAATCTAAAAGGACCTCAATTACATGTTTCCCCTATTCATTCACACATTTATTATACTCCATTTCAACTATTGAAAGGTGAACTATGTTTATTCCCGAATCAATTATAGGATCATCAACCTCCAGCTTAATCCATTTTAGAACTCTGACCTCAACTAGAGTATCCTTATCATTCTGATTGTCTAACCTTTTGTCTAAAGTAGTAGTATGAATCTAAAGAGTACATTTCCTACAATTTGAAAGTGGCTCCTTCAAATTTAATTTCTTGCATTCTAAAAAAGGATCCCTTTGATAAAATTAAGGGTCATTGAAAATAGAAGGTAGGGAAAGATTAAAATAATTCTTGGCATGAGAAACCTTAATATCAAGTTGTGTGGCTTCATTAGTAGGGTGTGGCTCTCTAACATGTTAAATTCTTTCAAGAATGGGTGATTAAATTGGCAAATTACATTGATCACTTTGGAAATGGTGAGAGGAACTACTATGATAAGGACTCCTAGCACCAATATAAATCCATGAAATGTCTTATTACCCCTATGATTCATAGGGTTGAAAGGCATATTATTCAAAACATTTCAAAACTTAAGATCTATTACATCAAAGTAAATTGACATTCTAGCACTTGAATGAAATTTAGGGCCAAAATCTCCTAGCTTTGAAACCACCCCTTTGAATTTATCTATTTGGGTTTTGTTGATTCACATTACTACTAGAATCCTAATTCCTTTCCAGCCTTGATTATCACTATCTCTATCCAATATGAGTTGATCCCATCCAGACATCTTAAATACAATCTTAAATATATTTAAAATTGATCATGATGACTAAAAAAATTAACATGTATATATTCAAAATGAAACTAGACTTTATTTTTAAATCAATAAAATAATCTCTATACTATCAAATGATTGAAACATAGCTTTAATTATTCCAATTATGTTTACTAATCATCCTAAATTTTCATTTTGAAATCTAAAATAAAATTATGTTCGTATAATTTTATTTTTCAAAATATGCAGTCATATCTTCTAAAATCTGTGTGAATATGAAAAGCCTAACTAAAACTACATAAAATTTCCAAATTGTAACAACTCAACATCATTGACAAAATATCTTATGAAAACCATTAATGACTTATACTTCTTAAACTATAGTTTGTGAAACTTCTTAAAAGGAATGAAGAACTTGAGTAATAAAAAATAGTTCAACATAACCTTTCATACCTGAACATTAGCTTCATTTTCTCAAGTCATAATTGAAACTAAAAATCAAATTATTTAAGACTTTGAAAATATCACCATCATATTTTCCCAGAAACATTTCTACATGAAACCTTACAAAATATATTCTACCTGAATTCTTTATCACTATTTCACTTCTTGAATACCATCTTAAACTAAAAATAACTTTTGAATGCATTATTTTAAATTAATCTCCACATAATCATTCACAAAACACTACTCATTCAAATCATTATGTCAAGATAATAAAGATTTATCATGGCCTCTTCATATCACTAATCATTTCATCATCAAGATAGAAGCCAAAACTTCAAAATGTTTCATTCCTAAACAATCTTTCCATGACAAATACATGCTAAGCATTATATATAATTTTTTGTACAAAACTTATCTCACATCAAAACCCTGACACGACTTAATAAGACTTCAAATTGATGCATTTCAAACATATCATTATATAATATTTTGAAACAAAAACTTGTATGTTCAAAATATATCTTCCAAATCAAATCTTCAAACTGAGAAGCAACTATTTATAGTTTCAAGAAAACTATTTCTATCCCTTTACTATTCATTTATTTCCGAACTCAAAACACTTATCATAGTTTTTGAAATCACCATTATTTTGACATTTAACTTCCAAAAAAACCTCAAAACTTTAAAACTAAGGTCAAATCTAAAAATAATTTCATTATTTTTGGAATTTAGCTTACTATATTTTCATATGCAGATTTATCCTTCAAAATAAAGATTCAAAAATAAAACTGGTGAATGAAAATTATAGCTTCAATATACCAAGTATAGTTGCATTTAATATACCATTTTTTGACATAACCTCTCTATATCATGGTTGACTATAATCATTCAAAGTTTTTTGAATATTTATAAAACAAACAAGCAGATTTTGTCTTTACAGAAAACCCTAAGTACATGAACTCCACAGACCAATATTTTAGAATAAAAAAATCTTTTAAAACTCAAAACCCTTTGAACACTTATCAGATTATCCAAAATTTTATACTTCACAAAACCCTAATGTGTATTGATTACGATTTCAAAAACTAAATCAAATATCTCAATATGACAAGACCATTGAAACCCAAAACCAAAGGAAAACTCCTGAGAAAATTTTTATTATTCCAAAGTTCAACATGTTATAGATCCACATCATAGCATGTAGGATTTATTTCAAAACTAAAACTAATATTCATGAAATAAAAACCTTCAAAATCTTTTCAAATATTCATGTAAAAATTATTTTTAAAGAAAATTCAAAGCCTCAATGAACCTTTTTGAAACTGAAGACAACACCATATCAATTTATATAACTCATAGAAAATTAAAACTAACTAAATATTTAATAAGAAAAAGGTCATATATTCTCAAATCTGAAGTTTAAACTGATAAATTTATTTATTCCTTATCTCATCCTAAGAATATATTGAAAACTAAATCCATTTGTTTCAATATCTCATGCAAAGAAGTAGTATTATCCAACCACAAAACTAAAAGCATCATATAACCTTTAAAAATTTACATGCTCAGACTTATTTAGTAGAATTTAATCACATGTAGAACATAATCCATATCTTTTTCCATGAAATTGAGAAAAAAAATATTTGAAATATCTCATAAACATTTCACAAAACTCATTTATTTTATTCAAGGCATACCTGTAACAAAGATCTAGAAAAACCTGCAAGTTTTCATTCAAATCCTATCTGTAACTTCAAAAACCAAATTGATAGAGTGAGGCTTGTACAAACAAGCTTAAAAAATGACTAAAACCAATAAAACCAATCTATTTGTAATCACCATCCTCTAATGTAACTACCTTGCTTATGTGCCTACCTCTCATTGGCTTGTCAAAATTGGTACTAGTACTTGGCAATTCTACCAACGAGGTTTGTAAGTTATCAAACTTAGTAATCACTAAATCACCTACTAAACCCCTTACCAATTTTTGACATTTGAGGTATGTATGCCTTGTGTATTAATTTCTCAAACCACTCAAAATATTAGTATGATTTTGAAGCATTGATCGTGTTTCATATTAAATTACCTTACCATCTTGTAACCATGAATTGCAAACTCAACTTGCCATGAAACTATCAAAAGGATTGCCAACTTGTATTATTGTTATAACATTAAACAACCTAAAACTACCAACTCAAATGGCAAATCAAATTCCAACTCACCATCTATAAGTCTCGATGTTAGACCATATTGCCTTTGAAAAAAAATTGTATTATGTCATGGAAGGTATGTGATTTGAAATAGATAATCTAACTACCTTTGAAATCACCAATATATATATATATATATATATATATATATATATATATATATATATATATATATATATATATATATATATATATATATATATATAATGCCTTTCTTACCTCATGCCTTGAGACATAAACTTAGGTAAACAACATTTGAAATCACCATGGCCTGATAAACTCATTATTATTATTTCAAAACTTTATGATAAATGACCTTAGGTTAGGATCCTTGTGATAATGAAACCTTAGGACACAATTTGAACCTTCAAAATGAACCGCTTATACCATATCTATAATAACATTCATAAAAAAAAATGAAATGAATAATCTCTCTGCATCGATCATTATGTTTAGAACTTATGGTGAGAATTACAAACCATAATAAAATCATGCCAAAGTCTTTTCAACTAAATTATGTATGAATGTACGATATTAATCAAATTTATGAATTCATAACAATGACCATAATAAATTTTCAAAATGAAGTTCATAGTAAATTAAACTATAAAATGCATTATTTCCTTAAACTATGATAATTATGACCAATCCATCTGTATACTCTTAGTTTGAAAATGAATTGACATAGTTATCATTATAACCAATTTATATACCATTCTTATCCAGCTCAAACCAAGTTTCATATTGCCACTAAAAAAATCAAATTAGTCACCACAAACTATTCAAATTATTAAATAAAAACTGATCAAAAATTTATATCATACTCAATTGAAAATTTATGTATATCTCAATCATCACGATAATCATATAATGCTTTCAACCACCAGAAGTGTCCTTATTTCAAATTAAAATGTTGTATTAATCTGAATAATCAATTAAAAATAAAAATGAGTGATCACAAATATTTATAATGATAAATACATATGCATATTTTATTCATTTATACTTGTTGAAACCACTCAAATATAAATATGAATTCATAAATCAATCATCATCAATTTATAATTGAAAATATGCATATAAATATACAACTAATTGACTAGGTCCTCAATATAGTTTTAAACTTTATGATTGAGTCATCTATATGGTAGAAAAGTATTAGTTTTAAAAAAAATTGAGGTGGGTGTGAAAAAAATGCATAACACTAAAGAACTTGCTACTCGATTTTGTATAATGAAATTGAGTAGCAATCAAATTTACTATTGATAAAAAAATCTTGAGTATGATTCAGGTAAATTAGTTTTAAAGTGAACCTCTTTGATAATAAATTTCAATAAGGGATGAGATGTTTGGCTAACATGGTACGAAGAAAGGAAATAATAACATAGAGAATTTTGAGTTTGATGTGTGATCTAATACTAATGCCTTAAGTATAAAATTTAAAAATTAAATAATACTTCAAAAACTAAATACATCTCAGTATATATTATTTATATATAAAGAAAACTGAATTTATAAAGAGTAATATATGAAAATAATTGATACTTACAAAAAAATTTGCAGCAATCTCATATTCTAACTTTATAATGTGAAATTATTTCATTTGTGATACTCTTTGACCTTTTTAAAAGTAAAAGTAGGCACAATAGAAGGCAAACAACAAACCAAAATAGAAATATCAAACAAAGACAACAAAGAAAAGAGACACAAAAATTTAAAAAAAAAATAAAAACAAAAGAAACAAACTAAATTGAAAGTAATTAATCATGGAATAATTTCAAATGATAGTTGTTAACCGAGTAACATAACCAATTTCTTTCAAGATCATTTAAATGAAAAGTATTATTTCTAAGTACAATGATAATTCTAAAAGGACCAAGCCATAATGGATCAAATTTATGATGTTTACCAGAATTTTTGTGGGTTTTATCTCAATATAAAAATTAAATCATCAACCTTAAATTTTTTATTAGAAACCTTCTTATCGAAAATCTTTTTTAATTTTTATTTAGCCCTTTCTAATTTTTTCAACATTGTTGCTTTAGATTCATCAAGAGCTACTAAATCATGTAATCTTTATTCAGTCAAATTAATATCTTCAACAACATATTGTAAAGTAGTTCTATCTGAAGAAATTTGAAGCTTTATTGGTAAGGTGGCCTCAAATACATATGCAAATATAAAAAATAAATAATCAATTGATATCTTAACAATAATTCTATCAATTCATAAAGCTTCAAAAAATTTAAGATGTTAATTTATTTTATTTTCACAAACTAATTTCTTCATGATCGTAATCAGAGTTTTATTCATTGACTCAGCTTGACCATTACCTTGAGGATAATACTTATATGAATGACTAGATATAAAAGAATAATTTCCCAAAAATTTTAGAAATTTATTTGAAACAAACTGAGGTCCAATATCAAAAATAATTTCATAAAGAACTCTAAATCTAGAAAAAATCTAATTTTCTAAAAATGAGATTACTTCACCTGTTACAAAACTTTTAAGTGCTTTTGCCTAAGGCCACTTAGTGAAATAATCCATAGTTGTTAGTATATACCTATGACCAAAAAATGAAGGTGGGTGTACATCTAAAATAAAGTCAATATCTCATTTCGTAAATAGTTTTTTAGGAAGGATAGGATTTAAAATCATTACAGGTAACTTATCTCTACCAACAAACAATTGACATGACTTACAAGAATGAATTAACTTATAAACATCTTGAAATATAATAGGCCAATAATAACCTGCTTTTAAAATATTATAAGTAGTAGTTTTTTTAGCATAATTTTCACCATAAATTCTTTCATGACAACCTCTAATAACTTTTTGAGTTTGATCATACGTAAAACATCTTAATAAAACTCCATCTTTATTTCGATAAAACACAAAAAATTCTAATAAACAAAAATTTAAAGATTTTAACCATAAAAAATGTCTTTTCTTTTTATCAAAATTATTAAGACAAGACTGATTTTAAAAATAAAAGAACAAGTCATGGTACCAATCATCTTCTACCAACATACAATCCTATTCATTTATCTCAAGACCAAACTTAATTTTTTTGAAAAAAATCAGCAATCTTCATAGTTTTTAAATGAGGCTTTGCATATAAATTAACATAAATTGACAAAACTAAAATATTAATATTTAAAGAAGTATTTTTAGCTAAAAGCTCTGCCAAATCATTACCTTTAATCATTTTAGAAGTTTCAAATTCAAGATCAAACTCTTGAATATGTAAAATCTACTTAGCAAGCCTTTCTTGAATGGTTGGTTGTTTTAAAAGATAAGGCAAATAGGTATATTATATCACATAAAAAATTTATTTTTAATCAATAAACAATAAAATTTAATCAAAGAGGAAATTAATGAGAAAATAAATTTCTCAATAAGAGGGTACTTAGTTTCAACATCTTTTAAAACTTGACTCATGTAATCGATTGATTTTTCTTCATTACTTTAAAATTCTTGAGTGATTAAAATTCTAATGGCCTTTTTGATATCATTAACATAAAAAAAAAAATTAATCAAATTTGGTAAAATAATTACTGGAGCACTTGTAATGACATCTTTAACACTATTAAATCTTAAATCAACACCTTCATCCCAAGAAATATTTTTATCTTTCTTAAACAATAATTGAAATGGATTAGACTTATCAACAAAATCTGATATAAATTTTATAATAAAGTTTATTTTACCAAAAAAAGACCTTAAATTAAATTGATCTTTAGAAGGAGGTAATTCTTTAATAGTTTTAACATGTTTGGAATATATATAAATATCATCTTTAGAAATAATGTCTTAATAACTTACCTTCAATAACACCAAAATCCAATTTTTTTTGGATTTAAATTTTTTTTGTACTTTCTACATCTTGTAAAAAATTTATAAAGATGATCTAAATAATTTTTTTTTGAATGAATAGTGAGATCATCAAGATAGACCTGAATAACAATGCTAATCAAATCATCAAAATCAACATGCATATCTCTTTGAAAAGTAGCTCATGCATTCATTAATCCAAAAAGCATTCTATTATAAACAAAAGTCCCTCTACAAATAATAAAAGTAGTCTTATGTCTATCTTCAGGATTTACAAAAATCTGATTATAACTAAGGAATCCATCTAATAATGATATCATTTTTTATCCTACAACTTATTGTAAAATTTGATCTATACTTGGTAGAAGAAAATTATCCTTAACATTAGCTTTATTCAAATTTCTAAAATCAACACATAATCTGATATCACCATTTTTCTTCCTAACCAGCACTAAATTAGGTACCCATTCAAAATATTTTATATAAAAAATGACATCAACATCAATCATTTTATCTGGCTCTTTATTAATGGTGTCCTCTAACAAAGAACTAATTCTTCATATTTTTTGCTTTACAGGTTTGATACCAAGTTTTATAGGTATATCATGTTTAATAATATCAGTATCATAACCTTTAAAATCTTTATATGACCAACCAAAAATATTAATGAATTATTTAAATAACTTAATGAACTTTACCTTATCACTTGCAGTATCTTAAATTCTTAAATAAATATATTCTTGATCCTCTTCAGTACCTAAGTTGATAGGAATAGTTTCACTTATGATTCTTCTATAAGGCTCTTTCATTCTAGAAATTTTGGGTTGATCGTTAGGTGTAAACATAGATTCTAAATTTACCAAACTAGAAGATAATTTATTTTACTTAATCGTAGATAATCTCCACAATTTAGTACATAATCAAAATAATTATCCTTAATGAAATAATCTATATGTTCATCACAACTAAAAATAGCCCAACTATCATTCAAATCATGAATTTTAGGACAAAAAATTTCAACATAAAACAATTTGTGGTAGGTTCACTCACTTAGAGTTAGATTAGATGCAAAAATAGCAAGTGTATCAGCTCTTATATTAAATTATTTAAGAATATGAGTGATATTGAGGCCTCAAATTTTTCAATTAATGACCAAACCTTTTGCATATAATGATTTAAATGAATTTAATTAGTTTTATAAATCTTTCAAACTTATCTAACAACTAATTCAGAATCTCCAAAGACTTATAAATATTTAATATTAAGTTCCATGAATTTTTTCAAACCTAAACATAAAGCTTAAAATTATACATAATTATTATTATTTTCAAATGATAATTTGAATGCATAATAAAATATCTTACCAATATGAGAAATTAGATAAATTTCAGAACCATTACCTTGTTGAGAATAAGCTTCATCAAAATAAAGTGACCATAAAATATTTTTTTCAAATAATTTTTCATGCTAATTTTTTGGTTAATCTAAATTCAATAATTCATAAGTCTCAATTCCTATCTCAACATAATAAATAGTGGAAGGAGTGGACTACTTAATAGGTGTACTAAATAATCTTCTCTTTTAATGAAAATAATTTCATTATTAACAAGAACTCATGTGATATCTTTTTCAATAAAATCATCAGTTGTTTTTTTACCAATCTCTTCTTAATAACATAGCATAATTACTAAAAATATCATGAAACTTACCACAACTTTTAGTTTGTCTAGAATCAAATCCAATAAATATTTTATTGTCAGTTTCATAAAATATATTTAATTGATTTGTAATGAATTTAGGCATTATATTTTTTGAAGCACTTGTATCTAAGATATAATTATGGATTACCTTATTATCAATTTTCACTGAAACATAAAAAAGAGGTATATAATATGCATAAGGATCATAACTTTGAGCATAAACAATTGTTTGTTCATTATTGCCTTCTTCTTTTAAGCTTACATCAATTTTAAGATTCTTAATAGTTTCATTTTTTTTTATCAAGTTGCCCTGGAAAGCTAGTTGTCTGTAGTAATGAGAATCTAGCTTTGATTGTAGATAAATCATCAATTATATTATAACTTTTAACATCAATTTATCTAAAACTTTTAAGCTTATAATGTTGATATTGACTATTATTATAACCAGTTGATAAAAAAATATTTTGATCAACATTATCAGTTGAGCTACTTGCATTATTTTGAACTATTTTACCTTTATCATTAGAAGAAGAATCATTATTTATTATCTTATTATTTTGATTAGAACTATAATCTTTATTTCTAGTATTCATAACATAATCATTTTTATTTTTTGAGGGGTCATCAAGATCAGACATATTATGTTGTTTGCTAGATCTTCAGATATAAAATCTTTCTCTTAAAAAAAAAATTAAACTTATGAACAACACATGAATCTGGATCATGATTTAATTCACATACATTACAATAATAAGCAATTTATAATTTATAATTTTTATTATTACTTCTATTAGATGAAGAAGTGTATCATTTAGCTATCTTTTAATAGTGGCCATTTCATTTTTTAGACTTTGAATGACTTTTAAAAATTTTAAATTATCTAAAGACTTGTGGAAGACTTATTCTTAAACCTAATGTATTTAAGTTTATTTTCATATTCAATACAAAATGTTATAGTTTAATCATATTCTATAATATCCCTATCCTCTAAAATCATTTTATATTTTAAAGGTAAAACACTACAAAAATAAAGTCTAGGTAACTTCTTAAAAGGTCTAAGGTCACATAGGATATTTTGATGCAGCTTAGTGAACCTAGTAATGAAATGATAAGTGGTCTCACTTGGATCAAAAAAAAAATTATAAGATCATTGACTAAATCAAAGTCTTCTTTATCTTTCGCAAAAGATAACTCAAATCACTCTTTAATATCGTTCCAAGTGATGATAACCTTAGTAGGTAAACTAATAAATGCTTGGTAAGCTTTCCCTTCAAGTGTTTGAGCAAAAACTCTTAAACATATATTTTCATTTATTATATCAAGAGTAACATAAGCTAATTTAAAATCTTCTAAATGATCTTCCCAAGATTCTCCAAGAGCTCCAGAAAACTTTGGTATATTTAATCATTCAAGAGAGGGTAACTTATCAGGGCAATTTTCAACATTGATTAGATTTGTAGAAATCCATGGAGTTAGAACTATCTGTTGTTCTATTTTAACTTCTTCATCTTCACCTTCAATGAGATCATCTTGATCTCTATTATTTTGTAATCCATGAATCAAATCCTATAACCTCTCCTCTGGTTGATCTCCAATTAGAATTTTCAACAATTTTTATCTTAATAGATTGATTATCTTGATCTTGATTTAATTGTAGATTTATATCAATAGGTTCAAAGGACATAACCAAATCATCAAAAAAAGAAATAAAAAATAAAATGACCTATAATCCTAGGATTATCAACTAAAACTCTAGCTCTATCTTCTTGAATTGTCTTATTTATATTTAAAATGTCTTGTTGAGTTTCATGAGTAAAGTTAGAATACCAATCTATCTCAAATTCTACTATTTATTCTTCTTCATTTATGACTTGAATAACATGTTAAAGATTATGAGGATGATTATATTATGCATAATGCATTAGATTAAAAGAAACATCAACCTAATTATCAAAAATATCAATTCTAGGCTAGATAATATGAGCTTTTTATCCTCGAAGTACCATGAGCAAGAAGAAAACACAACTTAAAACAAATCAAAATTTTAAAGAATTTTCAACGAAGTTACCAAAGCTGTTAACGATGAAAATAATACCATCAACTAATCAATCCTTTCATCTATTGTGAAGGTTAAGTTGGAATCATACTAGTCTAATAGTAAGGTTCAATTACAATAGTAAAGATGAGAGTATTTTTTTTAAATATTTAAAAAAATAATGAATAAGCAGTTAAACATAACATATTCCATTATAATTTCAAAAATCCACTTTATCAAGTAATGAATTAGTTTAGATATGAATGTGTAATATATCTTATCCAATAGAGAAGGCCTATAAACAAGATAATCTCTTTAAGTAAATAAATCTAATTCAATAATATTATATATTTGAAAGTAATATCTTGCTTTTTTGTTATAATATCTTCCAAATGACCTCAAGATAATAAATTAGAAACATAAAGTGAAATAGATTTGAGATAAATCAAGATAACATATTTTTAGTAAAGTAAGTAATCAATAAAACTTAACACATAAGAGACACCATAAACATCAACCAACAAACTAAAAAAACAAATATAAATCAAACAGAAAGAGATAGAAAATCAAATTACTAAATGAAACAAGGTAAACAACTAAGTAAACTAAGCAAGAATAAAACTAAAGACTAAATCAATTAAAATCTAACTAAATCTAATAAACAATCTAAACTATTGACTAAGCTTAAAAATAACTAATATGAAATCTAATAAAGTCTAACAAATTAAATTAAATTAAATCTAAACTATAAGAAAGAACTAATCAAAGAAAACAAACTAACTTAAGAAAATAAACGAGTATAATATAAGAAAATAACTAAAAAAAATAGAAATAAGTAATAAACTAAAATCTAAACTAAGGAAATAGAAAATAAAATTAGATTAATTAAAGATTAATATAAATTAAATTAGACTATATTAAAATTAGAGTCAATATAAAGTATAATATAGGAAAATGTGAGTCTCTAAAGAGAGTCATCTTAACAAAATAGATCAAATTTATTTAAGAAATGAACAACTTTATTTACAAATATATTGAGAGACAAATTTAACAATCAAAATAAATCAATGAAATGTCATAAACATCAAAGTTTTCATCATTATTCACATTGAATACTTGAATTCTGCACATATAACTGCAAATAGCAATCATCAAAAGATGTTAAACTTGATAAGTTTTAGATAATCTATTATAAATGATAATATAAAACTGTATATACCTGCATGGCCTAAGCAATTACTCAACCGTCAAAAAAAGTATCATTGGGTCTATCTACAAAAGTCATGCTATTTTAGAGAAGTTGCATAGAAGAGAGAGAGAGGTAAATGATTGACTTTACAAATGTATAAGTCTTCAATACCTATGTTGTTCTTTCTCTTTAAATGAATCCTTGATCTCTTTTTATGATTCAAATTTGATTGAAAAATAAGTTATAACTAACCTTGGTTAGTTATTAGTTAAAATTTAATTAAGACTTAAAAGTCTTAATAGATCAAGTATTTGAATATAGACTACATACTTCCTAGTGGGTGGGGACCCTAATCAATTAATAATAAAATATAATAACATATATCAATCAATAAATAGAAAGATAAAAGTTTAATAAATTATTATTTATATTAAAATCATAATGTATATTCCAAAATTAACATAGGCATATATACATATTATAAAACTAAAGTTTGTTATACTTTTCAAAATATTATCACCAAAAATATCGAAATCTAAAAGTTAAAGTATCAAGTCTGAAAGTATAAAATTCTACCAACTAAAGTTCAACCGAAAATAAAAGTTTATCCTCTAGACACCAATAATCATCAAAATTTTAAAGAACCTCAATTACAAGCTTCCTCTACTCATTCACGCATTCATTGTACTCCATTTCAACTACTGGAAGGTGAACTATGTTTATTCTAGAATTGATTTTAGAATCATCAACCTCCAACTTAATCTATTTGATAAATCTTACCTCAATTGGAGTATCTATATCATTCTGACTATTTGAACCTATTTTTTAAAGTAATAGGATGAATCTTAAGAGCACATTTTCTACAACTTGAAAGTGGATCTTTCAAACTTAATTTCTTACATCCTAAAATAGGATCCTTTTGAAAAAATGAAGGCTCATTAGAAATAAAAATCAAGGCAAGATTAATAAAATTATTGGTATGGGCAACCTCAATATCAAGCTATGTAGCTTCATTAGTAGGGTGTGTCTCTCTAACAGTTAAATTCTTTCAGGAGTGGGTGACTGAATTGATAAATGATGTGGAAAGCTTTTCAAATGGTGAGAGGAACTACTATGAGGAGTCCTGGCACTAAATATATGGTCATAAAATTCCCTATTACTCCATAGGGTTGAAAGGTAGATTGTTTAAAATATTCTAAAACTTAGGATTTGCTATATCAAAGTGAATTGACATCCTATCACCTCTATGAAATCTAAGACTAAATCTCCTAGCTCTAAAACCACCTCTTTAAATGTGTCTATTTAGGTTTTGTTGATTCATATTACTACCATAAGCTTGATTCCTTCCCCAACCTTGATTATCACTATATCTGATCTGGGTTGATCCCATCTAGACATCTTATAATACAATCTAAAATATATTCAAAGTTGATCATGATGATTAACAAAATTAGCATGCATATATCCAAA
Source organism: Torreya grandis (assembly GCA_037957365.1). Lineage (NCBI taxonomy): Eukaryota > Viridiplantae > Streptophyta > Pinopsida > Cupressales > Taxaceae > Torreya > Torreya grandis. The sequence continues at coordinate 1,011,078 of JARHVA010002960.1, read as the reverse complement.
ATGAAACCAGACTTTATTTCTACATTGACAAAATAATCTCTACACTATCAAATGATTGAAATATATCTTTAAATATTTCAAATATGTTTACTAATCATCCTAAATTTTCATTTTGAAATATGAAATAAAATTATGTTCTTATAATTTTATTTTTCAAAATATACAGTCATATCTTCTGGATTCTGTGTGAATATGAAAAGCCCAACTAAAACCACACATAATTTCCAAACTAGAACAACTCATCATTGACAAAATATCCTATAAAAACCATTAATTACTTATACTTCTTAAAATACAATTTAAAAAACTTCTTAAAAGGAATGAAAAACTTGAGTAATTAAAAATATTTCAATGAAACCTTTCATCAATATAAACATGAACATTAGCTTCATTTTTCCAAGTCATAATTCAAACTAAAAATCAACTTATTTAAGACTTTGAAAATATCACCATCATATTCACCCAGAAACATTTTCACATGAAACCTTATAAAATATATTTTTCTAGAATTCTTCACCACTATTTCACTTCTTGAGTACTATCTTAAATTGAAAATAATTTCTGAATGCGTTATTTTAAAGACATCTCCACAGAATCATTCACAAAACACTACTCATTCAAATCATTATGTCACGCTCAGAAAAATTTATCACAGCCTCTTCATATCACTAAACATTTCATCATCAAGATATAAGTTAGAACTTCAAAATGTTTTGCTCTCAAACAAACTTTTCATGGCAGACACATGCTAAGCATTCTATATAATATTCTGTACAAAACTTATCTCACATCAAAACTCTAACATGACTCAATAAGACTTCAAACTGATGTGTTTCAAACACATAATTATATAATATTTCAAAACAAAAAATTGTATGTTCAAAATATACCTTCCAAATCAAATCTTCAAAACTAAGAAGCAACTATTTATAGTTTCAAGAAAACTATTTCTATCCATTTATTGTTCATTTATTTCCAAACTCAAAACACTTATCATAGTTTTTCAAATCATCATTATTTTGACATTTAACTTCAAAACAAACCTTAAAACTTTAAAACTGAGGTGCAAATCTAGAAATAACTTCATTATTTTTAGAATTTAACCTACTATATTTTCATATGCAGATTTATCCTTCAAAATAAAGATTTGAAACTAAAACTGGTGCATGAAAATTATAGCTTTAATATACCAAATATAGTTACATTTATATGTTTCAAACCATTTTTTAACATAACCTCTCTATATTATGGTTGAACATAATCATTCAAATTTTTTCAAATATTAATAAAACAAATAAGCAGAGTTTTTTTATGGAAAACCCTAAGTACATGAACTCCAACAACCAAGATTTTAGAATAACAAAATATTTTGAAACCCTTCGAAGACTTATCATATTTTTCAAAATTTTATACTTCATGAAACCTTGATGTATACAAATTACAATTTCAAAAAATTGAATCAAATATCTCAATATGACAAGATCCTTGAAACCCAAAACTAAAGCAGATGTCCTGAGAAAATATTTATTATTTCAAAGTTCAACATGTTATAGCTCCACATCATAGCATGCAAGATTTTTTTCAAAACTAAGACTGATATTTGTGAAGCAAAAACCTTCAAAATATTTTCAAATATTCATGCAAAAATTATTTTCAAAGAAAATTCAAAGCCTCAACAAACATTTTTGAAACTGAAGAATGCATGCTTAAGGCACCATATCAATTTATATAACTCATAGAAAACCAAAACTAACTAAATATTTAACAAGAAAAAGGTCATATATTCTCCAATCTCATGTTCAAAATAATAAATTTATTTATTCCTTATCTCATCTTGATAATATATTGAAAATTAAATCCATTTGTTTCAATATCTCATGCAAAAAATTAGTATTATCCAACCACGAAACTGAAAGCATCATACAACCTTTGAAAATTTACATGTTCACACTTATTTAGCAAAATTTCATCACATGCATAATAGAATCCATATCTTTTCCATGTAACTGAGAAAAAAACTATTTGAAATATCTCATAAATACTTCACAAAACTTATTTATTTTGTTTAAGGCATACTAGTAAGAAAGATCTAGACAATCCTACAAGTTTTCATTCAAAATCCCATCTGTAACTTCAAAAACCAAATTGACAGAGTGATACTTCCATAAACAAGCTTTATGAAAATGACTAAAACCAATAAAAATAATCTATTTATAATCACCATCCTCTGATGTAACTACCTTTCTTATGTGCCTACCTCTCATTGGCTTGTCAAAATTGATGCTAGTACTTAGCAATTCTACCAACTAGGTTAGCAAGTTATCAAACTTAGCAATCACTAAATCACCTCCTAAACCCCTTACCAATTTCTAACATTCAAGGCATATATGCCTTGTATTGAATTCTCAAATTGACCAAAATCTTAGCATGATCTCAAATCATCGATCTTGTTTAATATTAAATTACCTTACTAGCTTGTAACCATGAATTGCCAACTCAACTTGCCATGAAACTATCAAAAGGACTACCAACATGAATTGTTTTTGTAACATTAATAAACCTAAAATTTCAAACTCCAATTCTAACTTACCATCTACAAGTCTTGGCGTTATACCATATTGCCTTTGAAAACAAATAATCATCTTATGTCATAGAAGGTACGTGATTTGAAATAGATAATCTAACTACCTTTGAAATCACCAATATATATATATATATATATATATATATATATATATATATATATATATATATATATATATATATATATATATATATATATATATATTTCTTTCAAACTTCATGCCTCGAGACATACACTTAAGTAAACAACATTTGAAATCACCATGGCCTGATAAACTCATTATTATTATTTCAAAACTTTAGGATAAGTGACCTTGGGTTAGGATCCTTATGATAATGAAACCTTAGGACACAATTTAAACCTTTAAAATGAACCACTTATACCATATCTCAAATAAAATTCATAAAAGAAGGAAATGAATAAGCTCTCCCCATTGATCATTGTGTTTAGAACTTATGGTGAGAATTTTGGACCATCATAAAATCATGCCAATGTCTTTTCAACTAAATTCTATATGAATGTAGGCCATCAATTAAATTGATGAATTCATAACAATGACCATAATCAATTTCCAAAATGAAGTTCATTTTAAATTAAACCATAAAATGCATTGTTTCTTTAAACTTTGATAATTATGGCCAATCCATTTGTATACTCACAATTTGAAAATGAACTGACAGGGTTATCATTATAACTAGTTTTATACCATTCTTATCTGGCTCAAACCAATTTTCATATTGCCACTAGAAATATCAAATTAGTCACCACAAACGGTTCATATTGTTAAATAAAAACTGATCTAAAACTTATAGCATACTCAATTGAAAATTGATGTATATATAAATCATCACGATAATCATATAATGCTTTCAACCACCAAAAGTGTCCTTATTTCAAACTAAAATATTGTATTAATTTACATTATCAATTAAAAAGTAAAATGAGTGATCACAAACATTCATAGTGATAAATACATATGCATATTTTATTCATTTATCCAATTATGCTTTTCAAAACCTCTAAAATATAAATAATAATTCATAAACCAATCATCATCAACTTATAATTGAAATTATGCATCTAAATATATTAATAATGGACTAGGTCCCCCATACAGTTTTAAACTTTATGATTGAATCATCTTTATGGCAGAAAAGTATTGGTTTTTTAGAAAAATTGAGTGGGGTGTGAAAAATAGGCATAACAATCTCCTTTCATCATGACCATTAATATTGGCAATATATCCCCTACTATCAAGTATGATGGGACTAAATACCCTACATCCTTTTTAAAAGCCTTTGTCAATCTTTACAAAGAATGGATCCAAACTAATACTTTCACCACAATTAAAATTCTAGTTAAAACCTTTATTGGTGATGTCTTGGAATGGTAAAACCAACTTCCCTAATATTTCATTTGGCAACTTGAGTATTTAGTCAATCTTTTAGTTAAAGAGTTTCAACATGATGATCTTCCCAAAAATTATCTTAGTTATTTCATCAATGCTAAGCAATATCCCACCAAATCAACTCATGATTTTATCAAATGATGGAAATCTTTTGTCCATAAATCCAACCATAACATAACTGATGACAATTTATTTAAAATCTTTATAACTGCTTTAACTCCTTCACTCCAATATAAGGTTCACACTTTTCCTCTTCAAACACTTAATGAAGCTCTAGATAAAACTAAATGTCAAGACTTCCCCATGAAGTAATTCAAACTTAATCATAAATTCCTTAAAGGATCTTTTCAAACTTCTACCAATTCTATCACCATAAATACTCCTTAAACCAAATTAGTAATTTCCAAAGTTGACACTCCCCTATCTTCTCACATAACACTCACTGTACAACAAATGAAACAATACTTACCACCCTCTAAACCCTTTACTTATCCTAATAATCCTCCTAAGAGGTGTGATCCTAATCAATTTTGTTGGTTCCATGCTGACATTGGTCATTCCCATGAAACTTTCTAAGGGCCTACTAAGTTTGTTGTCTCTTACATGCTTGGTGATTCTTTTAATCATGAAGCCATGATACAAATCCATCATCAAGAATATGATACCACTTCTCAAAAATAACAATCTTCCAAAGCTTATTCTTCTAATAACCAAAAATCTTTTTCCAAAACTAATAATCAACAAAATACCAAGGATGTTTGTGCTATTGATGTTGACTATGACTAGTTTATAATAATTCTTAGTATGTTAACATAGCTAAGGTCAATTATCATCATAAATCATCTCATAAATATCTTGTCACAAAACCTAAGAAATCATATTTATAATAACAAATTCTCAAAGATACTACGACCACTCATTTAGCTTTGGAAGCCCATGAAGAACCACCTCCTTTTTATAAACCCCCAACAACTTCCATTCCTTTAAAAACTACCTTACCTTCTAAACCTCACACAGGTTCTTATAAATCCCATTGGGAATTTCTTGAAGAACTTAACTCCATGATTTGTAAGATTCTACTTGTGGAGTTAATTCATACTTCCCATTGTCATCACAAGTTCTTTATGAAACAATTACAAGAAATTAAAGATCCATCTCCTATAGATGAAGAACCACCTTCTATTTAGCCTCAACCTACCAATGTACACACTATTGAAACTATGTGTCCTTCTTACAAACTATCTAGTGAATTTCTTGAAGAAGACATTATTAATGATGAAATCCTTTTTTGTTTTGATGATCCACCACTATTCATTAAAATAGCCATTAATACTACCCTTACCTATAAAGGTTTATTTGATGAAGGGCCTAGTATTAATGTGACATCTTTGTGGCTCATCCAACAACTTGGCTATAATAAGGATCATCTCAAGCAACCCACCTCACCTGTCATGGATTTGATAAAACTAATCAAAAACCACTTGGTTGTATTTGGATTCCCTTAACAATCAGACAAGACCATTCAAACTAAACTTATGGTCTTTTACTTACCCTAAGATTATAGAATACTCCTCGATCACCCTTAGACTCATAAAATGAGGGCCATCACTTCTTCTGGTAGTTAATGCATCAAATTTTTACATAATGGCAAATGGTATAAGCATGAAGCTAATCCCAACCCTTAGAGTATTCAACTTCCTAATCCAAAATATCAATATCACATCCCTACCATTCCTATTATCAATAGTACTCCCTTCCCTGAGTTCATCAACATCAATCCAGACTTATAAGTCACTCTTGAAAATTTAGATGATGATGAACCTAATTACTTACAAGTCACTCTTGTTTCCTTACCAATTCCATAGATTCTAAATTAACTCCAGATGGTCATGTACCTCCTATTAATTGTCCACTTCTTAATACTCATTGGGTGGTAAAACAAACCATACCTTATGAACCTCTATATATTCTTGAATCTTCTCTACCACCTACAGATCCCATCACTACATTTGATTTTTTCCCTGTTAAAGAAACTAATGATATACTAATCTTTTATGATCAATCTCCTCCTCCTACTCCCAAGATTACATTAGATGTCAAGGTCACATATATCCATAATATACATTTTGAATATGATGTCCATGGTAATCAAATTCCTGATCTCAAATTAGATGTTGAGTTTTATGGTCCTCTTCCCACTTTGCCTAGTGATGAAGATATTCTTGAATTACTTCATGCCTAAAAACCTCAACTTTCTCAGCAACATCACAAACTCAAGAATTTCAAAAATAAAACCCCTTATTTCAAAAACTTCATTGCTATCATTGATCCTAAAGCTAATCTGATTTCCTCTTTACCTTATGCACCATACCACTTATAAGATGGAAATGTTATGCTTATCTATGAAACTACTCACATTGAATATGGTACTCTATCATGCCCTTGGCCCATTATAGTTTCTTATGAACTCTCACCTACTGAATATGATAACTTTAATTTATTTTTTGATAAATATTGTGAGATCTTTTCTTGGTCCTATGAGGACATGCTTGATATTGAACCTAGCATTTTGGTGCACAATATCATCACTTATCCTGATGCCAAACTTGTGCATAAAAAGTAATGGAAATTTCCACCCAAAGTTTCCACCTTATGTCATAAAGTAATATCAAACTTCTTGATGCTAAGTTTATCAAACTAATGGATTATTCTAAATTGGTTTCTAACATAATATTACCTTGTTAAAAAAAAAGTTACCATGGTCATTCACATCTACATTGATTTCCATAATCTTAATCTTGCTTGTCCCAAGGATAATTTCCCTTTACCTTTAATATATTCCATTATCGATTCCATAACTGGTTATGAAATGTTATCTCTTATGGATGGCTTATCAGGCTATAATCAAATTCACATTGCTCTTGAGGACAAATATAAGACCACTTTCACCATAGAATGGGGCACCTATTTCTATTTTGAAATTTCCTTCAACATTAAAAATGTTGGAGCCACTTATCAATGATAAATGACACATATCTTTCATGAGATTATCTAAAAAAATTATAAACTTATGTGGATGCCCTTATTGTTAAGTCTTAATGTTGTAAGACTCATCTTTTTGATCTCTCCATCATCTTTGATCATCTTCTCAAATATAGAGTTAGAATAAATCCTTACAAATGTGTATATGGTGTTACATATAGAAAACTATTAGGATTCTTAGTCTCTCTTTATGGCATCAATGTTGAACCTACTAAGATTAATGCTATCATCAACTTTCCCATCCCTCAATCCATCTAGATATTTTCACTTATCTCAGGTAAATTTAGGGAAATTAGATGATTCATCCTCAAAATGGATTATTGTATCAACTCCATAAATTCTCTTCTTAATAAAGGTAATGATCTAGAATGTATGGACCCTTGTAAAAAAGCATTTGATAATATGAAAGAATCATTGATTAACCCACCTACTCTTCATCCTCCTTCCAATGATCGACCTCTGATCCTACATACTTCTTCCACACCCATATAAGTTGGGGAAATGCTTTCCCAATAAGATGATACTAAAAGAGAGTATACCATATACTACATTAGTCAATTCCTCATTAATTATGAGAAACATTACATAAAATTTGAATGTGATTGCTTTGCCATATATTTTATAGCTAAATTTTTTTGACATTATATGCTTTATTAGACCTATTATGTTATCATTCATTCCAATCCCATTCATCAATTCTTCTCCAAATCCTTTCTTCCTTGAGATATAATTGTAAAATGGATGGTCCTCCTTATTTCATTTTATCTTTGAATTATTAATCAAAAAGCTTTCAAAGGATAAATCATAGCTAATCAACTTGACATAACTCCCATGCCTGCTACTAATCATCTTCAAGATAGTCTTCTTGATGATAATATTATTTATATTAGAGGTCTCAATAATGATATATCTCTTAAATATAACTTTCATAAATTCACTATTGATCTTGAAGCAAGTAATCTTGATGAATCAACTATCCTCCCCCTTACTACTAAACCAAAAGTAGTTATCAAAGAACTTAAAATTAATGACAACTTATACAAGGATACTTGTAACCTTCACTTTAATGGTGCTAAACGCCTTCAAGGATTTGGATTAGGTTGTATTTTTACAATCCCTCTTGGAAAAATCATCTCTTTATATTTTTTATTAACATTTGACATTACTAATAACATGGTAGAGTACAAAGTTTTAATCTTAGGCATGAGAGTTGATCTTGATTTAGATATCCAATATATGCATTCCTTAGGTGATTCTCAGCTCATATATGACCAATTCAATAGTGATTACCAATTCAAAATCTATAATCTCATTTCTTATCATCAAATCGAAACTACTCTCACCAATATTTCATTTCTTTCACCGTCGAGCCTGTCCCTCAAGATCAAAATTTTATTACTGATTCCTTTGCTTCTTCAGCATCTCTTTTTCATCCACACTAAGATCTTACCGATCTCACTTTTATTATCCAAATAAGAACATATCCATCCTATATTAAACCACATGATTCACTTATCTACCATATTGAGGCTATCACCATTCGACAAAGCCCATGGTACAAAGATATTTTTCAATTTATGGAACACCAAACTTGTCCTCCTAACTTAGATTATCACAAAAAGACTCACATTCATAAACAAACTTTTAAGTATGTATTTTTATAGAACATCCTATATTATCATAATTCTAAAGTTACTTTAATTTGCTATGTTATGCAAGATGAGGTCCCTCCTCTTTTTAAAGAAGCACATGGGGGAATTTGTGGTGGCCACTCTAGCAGACATGTTATAGCTCATAAATGCCTATGTATGAGATAATTTTGGCCCAATATTGAAAATGATAGCATCAAATTTGTTAAAAAGTGTACTCCTTACCAAATTCATGATGATTTACTTCATTCACTTCTAGATGAGATTCAAATTGTATAATCTCCTTGGCCATTTTCCATGTGGGGATTAGATCTCATAGGCAAATTACCTCGATCTCAAGACAGGCATGTCTTTATAATCATAGCCATAGAATATTTCACTAAATGGGTTGAGGATATGCCCTTGTTAATTTCACCAATAACACCATCTCCAAATTCATACTTAATCATATCATTTTTATATTTTGTATCCCTCATACTATCATTTCAGATAATGGTGGTAATTTCAAAAACAAAGATGTCAAACAACTCTATGCTAAATTTAAAATCAATCACAATTTTTCCACATCCTATCATCCATAATGTAATGGCTAAGTTGAGGCCATAAACAAAATTTTTAATAAAATTATGTAAAATATAATTCATGAATCCCACATGGATTAACACCTTCATCTCTATCCTACTCTCTAGGCCTATTGCAATAGCGTATGTAATACCACTGGGGCAACATCGTTCTCTCTAGTCTATGTTTCTAAGTCAATCCTCCCATTCAAAGTTGAGCTTCCATCTCTCCATATATCTCTTCATGTCATCATACCTGATGAATAATTATGTGAAGCTCAACTTCATGCTCTTGATCTCCTTGATGAACACCATCTTTCTTCTTTACAACATAATCACCAATACAAGGTCCGTATTACCAAATAACATAACAAATGAGTCAAATTTCACACATTTAATATTGGTGATCTTGTCCTTAAACTAGACAACACTCATGATAAATAATGTAAATACACCCAAAAATGGTGGAGCCCCTATTTAGTCAAAGATATTCTTTGTCCAAGTACCTATCACCTTCAAACTAATGAAGGTTATATTTTCAAAGAACCCACCAATGCATAATTCCTCAAGAAGTCTTTTACCTAATTCTTCCCTTATTTTTCATGATATCTGTCTAATACTTTTTTCAAGATAATTACATAAATCTCACCCTCTGCAATAGCTCTCTCCTTTCACAAACCTTAGTCCTTCCTTTTGGTCTTTTAATTTCTCCTTTTCTTATGAGTTACATTGTAAAATCATGGATAGGACCCAATATTCCTCATGATTTAAATTTATCCTCTTTTTTTAATTATTTTTACACACTTTTTGGCACCCCTTGGGTTTTTCTTTTGTGAGTTATAGTGTAAGACCACAGATAGGACCTAGCCTTCCTCACAAATACCATCTTTTTCCTACATCTTTTATTTTTCCAATACTTTTTTGTACCCCCGTGGGTTTCTCTTTTATGAGTTTCAATGTAAGACCATGGATAGGACCTATCCTTCTTCATAAAATCACCATCTTATCATTCCTTTTCTAGAATGTGTTTGGAAATGGTTACGAGATCTTGATCTTTGTTCTCAAGATTTATATTTTGCTTCTTTTGTAGATAAATTTTGCATAAAAAAATAGGTTAGCATGTGTCCCTACATTTCCCTCATTATTATGATGAGTCACACTTTTCTATCATTGTATCCCTTTTTAACCCTTTATCACTTTTTTTACGATTTGAAGTAATTCAAATTATTTCATGTTTCATTCCTCTTGATTTCCTTTCCTTTCACTCCACATTGGATAAAACAAGGTCGAAGTCAAGATAGCACTTTTTTCACCTATATTTATGAGACTCTTAGATAGCATGCTCTCTGAGTTATCTCTCTTAGCAACCAAGTCTAAAATATGTAAATAAAAGTCATCTTTAGCACCCATGTTTAGTTTTTTAAATCTGTATGAAGGAGGATTAGAAACAACCATCAAGAAAATTAAAAGCCAAATAATTTGACACAAAAGACAATGATATATAAAAAGGTAACATAAAAATTTCAAAAGCCAAAATCACACTAAAAGATGTGATTACAAGTATATCTCCTATCTCCAATTGAATATCAAACTCTAAAGTTGGCCTCACAATAGAGCCAAGGTCCATTTGGGTGTGGTAGGTCAATAGATTGGAATAGGATATTCAAAAAAATCTATGGTGCCACCTACTTTCTCATGAAAGTACCCAATCTTCACAGTAAATTGATGGCTCTGTAATAGGTCTTGAGTAATGGGGAACACATTATGGGAAGGTAGGTCCATTTTATTTTTAATGCATATAGCCTTCATGGGATGATCCATATATTGAATTTGTTGACCTAAGACTTGTATGTCTAAGAGAAGTTATTCAAATTCCTTAAGGTTGAAAGTCTTATTGTTTTTATAAACCTAATTTGAGTGTCTTAACTTTGATAAATAGTTCCCTACCTTGGTTCTTCCTTCATTGTCCCCTCCATCCATTTGATTTCTCCCTTGACAATCATGTGTGATTCTAAAATTTTTTTCCCTCTTTTATACTTTCTTCTTCTTCACATCTTAAAAACATGCTAGCACTACTTTGTTTTAGTTTTATCTACCCTTAGAACAAAATAATATGCTTGAGTGACTAGGATTTATGTCTTTACACCATGGATTTACATTTCCAGAGATACTTTGTTTTATTTTTACCATTTTTCATTGTTGTACTAACTTTTTTTATGGACACTTGAGTCCATTTATACTTTTATGTACTTTTTCCATTGTTGAGTGAGGTTGGATTGTTACTTCTCACTCACCAATGGTTTTTCCCTTTTTTACACCTTTTTACATTGATGATTGAGTAAGGATTGTTACTACTTATTCATCAATGTTGTTTTACCATTTTGCTTGCCCATATTTGTTTAAGGATTGTTACTAATTTTACATTGATGTTTGATTACCATAGTTTTTGACATATATCCTTGGTTTGACTTGGTAAGTTTGCCTTTCTTATTTATGGTTTAATTGTTTTATTTTTTTGGTCTTTAGTAGCCTTGGATTTTTAGTTACTTGATTTACTATAAATTTTGACTTGGTTATTTGGTATAACATATAACTTGTCACCCTAGCTTACCAAATTTATAAGTATGTCCCATCCATATAGCACTAGTTATCTTGGCTTTCCTATGTTTGTTTGTTTTTTCTTTTTAGTTTTGTATTCTTGGGTATGTCAAAAGTAGTCTTTACACCCCCTATAATAAAAATTACAAACACCAAAAACAACCATCTAGCAATAAAAGTAAGTCAAGGTATGTATTACATTTAATTTTCATTTATTTCGCTTTAAGTCATTTACTTTTCATTGTTTTCCCTTTCAATTATTTTTTCTTTAAAATACTACAATTTTTTTTTAGCCTTAGTGTTGTGTGTTACTATGTTCTTTCTCAAAGCACCATCCCCTGTTGCACCTGAGTGATACATGATGAGATTCAAATGGGGTATATGTATACACATAATATTTTCAAACTTTATCAATTATTGATTCTTTCTATCTTATAGGAACCCATCGAGTCTCAATATCTCTGAGTGCATGCTTCAAGGGGCGAACCAAGAAAGGGTTCGGTAGGCCATTGGTGATTTATAGGATTTTTATCCCTTGTTTCCACTTGTTACTAATCTAACCAACTCCTAAAACCATTTCCCTAGGTTATTACTCCTTTTTTGTATATTCTTCTAGTCATTTACCACCTTCATTAGCCTTATTCCTAGCCTAAAACCCCTTTTGATAGTTTACATGACTAGGTCGACTTGGTTGACCTTGTATTCTTAGTGGTAAAGCTTATTTAGGGTCTAGGTCCATTCTTGATCGGCCTAGCGCATTACCTAGTGAGTTTTTATCAATAATGAGACTAGGTCAACCTTGTCAGCCAAAACTTTTAAAAAAGTTTAGTGTTAAATTAACTTATATAAACACATCCATTTGGCCGTTATTAGAGAGACATCAAGATTTGTTATTCATTTGTATTTATTTATAGTATGATCTTCCAACATTCTACTTAAGGAGTCTTAGCTTAGGTTTTTTACTTAGATAAGAATCTAGTCTTATGGAGAAGTCTTGGATGATTTGGGTTTTCTTAGTGATCCTTACAAACTAAAACAACATCTTGTGAAGCACCTTTGGCCAAGGGAGAGATTAAGTCTCGATAGGTTTATCTTCCAAGTAAGTATCTCTAACTTTAATCCTCTCTTTAGTAGATATAAGTAGCATAAGTAATGCCTTTTGAATAATATTACTCTTCTTCTCCATTGCATTAGGATTTTACCTATCCATGCCTAATTAGGATTCTCTTGTGCATTTTTACTTTCATTTGTATACTAACCCTCACTTTGTGTCACAAGCTTTGGTGAGAACTAGATTAGATTTTTTTTCTTTTCTTGTTATTAGTATAGTGAATATGAAAACATATGACTTAGTTAAGGTTATTGCATAGTTTTGCTTGACTAGAGGCTTTGGAACCCTCCCTAGTGATGTTATTTGTGATAAGAGATCCCCTAATTGGGTCTAGAAGATTTGTATTATTCATGTTTTTTATTATAATGTATCCCTAATTGGAAGTGTAAGTAAGATCTATCTTCTCTGAGATAGGATTGATTTGTGGATATGATACATTTTTGATTGCACACAGATCCAAACATTGTTTTTCAAGAAAATTTCTATCAATTCTAAGGAATTGAAGATTTATTTTCATTATTTAAAAATGTATATGGTTATTTGACCATATTTATTCATATATGAAGTGCCCTCAAACTATTAAATCATCTTTGTTCATGGTTTTATGCATATTGTCTAGTCAATAGATCGATTTCATGGGGTTCATATAAACTGAATGAATCAACTTTATTTTAGTTTAAAAATAGGTTTACTTCTTTCTCTTTACCCTCATATTTTTTTTATTTTTTATAAATTAATTAGAGTAGGTAAATTAGATTAAAATTGGAAATATACATTTACATGTTTAAATTGATTGCAACCCTATTTATTATTGCTTATGCATTGTGGAATATATGTATGTAATGAAAAATGTAATAAATCTGCCATATCTTCATACAAAATATATATTTTCTAAGCGATGAATCCATAAGACCAATATTATCTCTCATTTATCTAATAATCATTCGAATCATGCCTTTTGAAATGGAATAGTTTTGCATCAATTATTGAGTTAACCTAAAAGCCAAGATCTAAAAGTAATAGACCTTTAGAAGATTATGTCTCCTTTTAGGAGAGGTTAGGTGGGTTTCCACCCTATGCAATTTGATGTGTCAAATGATCAATAAACACTATATTATTCAATGATTATATAATGATACACATTAAATAGTGAAAATTTATTTTAAGATGAGTGAATTTCAAGACACATTCCCTCATCTCAAAAGTGGGGCATTTCAGTGATATTTTCATACATGAGATAGTTTTAGATACAAAATAGAGTTTAAAAATTGCAAAAAAGTTAAAAAAGTTAATAATTTGTAAATATTATGGGGGTATATGTCATGCATATGCACTCACATTATAGGAAAAATGTACAAATTCATCTAGTTTTGGGGGCATGACATAGATTCATGCACAAGATTCAAACAAGAATTTACAAATTTTCATCTACATATAGTCATATATTTTAAATTTATCACAATGTGTGAATGATACATATTCATGTACACTATACTATTTTTTAAATTTATGGAGCATGATATAGATTCATGCCATGCTTTCACTACTACTTGTCATCTACAGACCTTAAAGGAGCATAGATGTTCTTTGTTCCATTTTGATCATGAATTTAAGAAATAAAGAACTAAGTGACAATTGAATCTAAAATACATCTGTAGTGTTTGATTAAATTAAAGTTCATAATGCATAACTTAGAGGTTCAGTGCCTTCTCTCATTATTTTTTACAAATCCATTGTGGATTTCAACCCATTTCACATATTGTGGTTTAGAATATCCAAAAATTAAATTTAGGTTTTTTCATCCATTAAAGTATTATTTTATATACAATTTTAATTCAAATTATGAATTAATCACCCTCATGTATTCCATCGATTCAACTAAGGAACCAATGTCGTCAAGTTCTTCATAGGAAGCACCAGTTCTCCAATGCTTCAAAGAAGCATCATATCCAAGAAAATTTATAACATAAACATTGGATTTAAACATATAGGTGTACTCATTCCTTATTACTTTCAAACTTTTAAAATTCAAGTACATTTCAAATTTTAGTTTCACTTATGAGCATTAACTACTTTTACATCATTGAAGAATTTTCCATGGATCACCTTGCATGGTTGGAGATTTCTCCCAAAGGCAAAGTGTTTTGTACAAATTTAGGTATATATTTTATTTTAATATAGTAATTTCATTTCTATACTAAATGGGGGGGAGAGGTTTTGTCATTGAAATTTGGTCATGAATACTTTCTAATTTCAATTTTGACCCACTTTCATTTTAATTAAATTGAGTACTAATTTGGACCTATTTCACCACCTTGATCTATCTTAATCACCTACAGGACCTATCCTTTATAGTACACATACATAAATGAATTAAATTATTGAAAAATATCCTCTAGGCATCTATATGGACATCTCAGATCTAAAAATTCACATGTTTCCTTGTAAGATAAGATCGACCAGTGGGATAATAATGGTAGTTGATTTTGTCCCCTATGGCTTGATCATGTTCTTCACCCTAACAATGGTCACTTTTCAAATTTATCCCTCTCTTATAGGTTGGCCTATATTTTTATGATACATAGCATGATGTTTTCCTATTTGGATTGCTATAAAGGCATATTTAAGTCACCTATTTTATCACTTGGAAATTTCAATACCAAGGCACACTTACACTATTGCACATTGAGGAAAGTTTCCATATTCTTTCCAAATATGATTCTAATCATTTGAATCATCCCTTATCCAAGTCAAGATCCTATTTCATCCAAGTAAAATAAATCATTATAAAGTATTCAATCCATCTCTATATGAATTCATGTATCAAAAGGAGCACAATTTCACAAAGCACTCTAAGTGGTAGCACTAGATGGATTTGATTTCCATATTCAGAGTATTAGATATATAGGTAGAAATCAGTTATCACTAGGGTGATTGAGGTTAGCTTAGCCCTTTACAATCCATATTTTTCTATTTGAATTTATTTTAGCTATTTTAATTTATATTAAGGTTTCAAATTTGAATAAGTTATTATCAAGTCATTTGAATGCATCCAAAGGTCATTTTTTCATGTAGTTGTGTTTTAAGGAACCATAGACAACCATGATCAAATTTCCTTATTTTTTGGTAGAGGACAAAATCAATAAATAGAGTAATAGTGCTAGTAGATTATATGTCCTTTTGGACAATCCTAACCTTCATCAGTTATGGTCTTAGTTCCTATGACACTTTTAAAATTAGTCTATGTTGATCAGTTTAAGCCATTATTTAGTTTCACACAGACATTGAAGAGCTAAGTATTTTGTTTTGTTCATAGTTATTATTATTTAATTTGATCATGCTTTGTCAATTTTGGAACTTTGATTTCATTCTATTTGTTGTAAGTTGTTTTACAAAAATCTATTTCTTTCAAGTCAATTTATCTTAATTAGGGTTAATGCACCTATTAATTCCAAATTTTGATAAAATGGCTAAAACTTATGTTTCTTTATTTTGGTCTATATTTAGTTAATATTCACTTATCCCCTTTGTCTATTTTTTTCACTTTATATCATTGGATGTCATTAAAGAGGCCAATATGTTCCTAATTTAAATTTAATTATCTATAAATACACAAGTGTTTTATCTCATTTAGAATGCACACTAAATAAGCAAAATCAATCATTCCTAGATAATTTAATGAGCATTCATAGGCATTCAAGTGATAAAAATCATTCATTATAACATTTATCATTGTCTAAAGATATCATTTCATGTAGAGCACTTTTAGAGCATGATCCAAGCTTTATTCATTTATGAAGTTATTTTTAGTTATGCAATTTACCATTTCTTTGAAATTGTTTGCATTGGTGTTTCCTCATTTTAAGGCCTAAGAATTATATGGTATATGATCCATTATAAGCATTGACATAGTTCCATAAGTTCATGTTCTTTAGGTTAGTTTCAGATATCACAAACATAATTTAAGCTTCTCTTAGGAAAGCATCAAAGTTATTTTTCATGTATACATATATCACAACATAGAAAATAAAGGAATGAAACATGAAACTAGAACATGAAAAAACATAGTCATCAATTTATTGCAAAGTCTTCTACACACACACACACACACACACACACACACACACACACACACACACACACACACACACACACACACACACACACACACACACACACACACACACACACACACACACACATATTTCCAATTATTTTGGTGACTACATAAATCATTCCAAATGTACTTGGTAATTTTCTAAGTCATTCCTAGTAGTTTGTACATTTGATCTTGACCAAATCTAAACCAATAGGTGATGTTTCTAATAATACTAGATGCACGTTTTCAAGTCCAAGCTCATGAGGGAGTGATCCATTCAAGATATTTACTGAAACATTATGTGTTTTCACTATTAATTGATTTATAAATTTTATTTAAGCATTTTATTTGTATTTTATGTGTATTTTATCATTTTATTAAGTTGTAATCATATCTTTTGATTTTCACTTAGTTACAATCCATTTATCCATATTACACAAAAAATATTTTCATATTTATTTTGTAAAAAAAACCTTAACATTATTGATTATGGTGTTACAAAATCTTAAGCTATCTAATTTATATAAAATTAAAATTAAAATAGAATTATAAAAAAATATTTATTTTGATATACTCACCAAAATATAATGTTAGATACAATTATACATAAATTTATAATTATACACACATGTTTATATCCATGACCTACTTAATAAAATCGTAAAACAAAATTTAAAAATTATGAAAGAAATATTCTATATGATCATCCATACAAAACTTCCCATTTAGATCTTTATGGATTATGTACCTAAGGTTTATGATGAAGTTGTAGATGAATTATCAAAATATATTATGAGTGTTATCTATTTTATCCAATCTCTTATTATTTTACTCTATGGGGGAATGGAGTGTTTATGAAAGGAAATAAACTCAATTTTATTTTATGCATAAATAGGGGTTAAGGCTCCCCCACACTTTTATTAAAAAATAAGGAAAATTACATAGTGATACGTCACAACATGTTTAAATAATCTTATGACATGAAAATGACCAATAAGAGACAAAAATAGGCAAATCACTTTGCTACCACAAACTCAAAGAGTTCACCTTACATTTATTACATAAGCATATCAAAATTTGTAACCCTAACCTTATGCCAAAATAGAGACATAGAAAATAAACCCTAATAGCCATCTCAAGTAGCCAAAAAACACTCAGATGACCATTTGATGGTCTTCACTATTTACAAATCTAAAATTACAACTTACACCTCCTTTGAATCCACTACACAACTAGAAGAGGAGGAACCAACACCACCAGGCATATAACTAACATTAGTATCTACACCCACAAGAATGATTAGCTTCCTTATCACTTTAACCACTAATTGTGTTACATTTTTCTCCATTAAATGGTGAGATGAAAGAATTAGATTGACTAGAGAAGCTAAGTTATCATTAAAAATGGCCTCCACTACACCAACTGTACTCTTCCTTGTAATTATAACCTTCTTCATATCCACCATAACTTCAACCAATTTGATAAAGTGTGTTTGCAACACTCTAAAGAATGTAATGAACATAAGCTCCTAACCTCTTGGCCCACAAGAGTAAGATCATCTAGGATTATAACATCTAAGGATTCCACCACCTTTCCAAAACCACCATGGTTCTCTAATTTAATGGTGGTATTAGAAATAATAAAAATCTCACCCTTGTTAGGTAGTCAAGAAAGAAGGTTTCTATAAAACATAAAGGCCATATTTGAATTCACCCTTGAACACATCTCAATTTAAAGATAATCAACACTAAGTAGAGATGTAATGGCCAATAATAACTCCCTAATTTGGATTAATAAAATATTCTTCAACTAATCTACATATAAAATTGATTTAAATGCCATCTCCATGTGAGGCCCATATAAAGATAACCATGGAAATAATGTTTAAGGCACATGTTTCCAAGGTATAAAGCATAAATAATAATACATAGAGACTAGAGAGGCCTCCACACATTTCCTAAGACAAAATCATAGGATGAAGAGAATGGGAACTAACACTTAAATCCTTCATAAACCCACACCTCTACATGAGAATCCAAGCATATGAAATGTAATATGAGTGATCAACACAAAAAAACATTTTAATCACACTGTCACTCACCTCATCATTACCACAATAGACCTTATCAAAAAATTTAATGTGATTCAAATCCTAGTACCACTTACCATTCCTAATCTATTATAAAATATGATGCATCCATTGCATTAATGATGAAACCCATCAAGAGGATTGGGTTGGGACCTAATTAATTGGTTTTTAACCCAAGAATATTCCAACCTAGGAAAACCAATGAGGAAATTATCCACCTTTAATTTATGTTACTGATCAATTCTTTCATTAGAGAGGAATTCTACCACTCTATTTGCTTCTCTAGAGGAATGTAAGACTTGCCAAAGATAAATATATTCCAACACTTCACATACTTTGTAAATAATGTTTTCCAATATCCAATTTCTCACACCCTAGTTCTAAATAACATTAATGATTACTATGAGTCCCCTTCAATAATAATTTTTTGATAACACACTTAACATATAAAAATATTCCTAAGACCAAAGTCTGAGTTTTCACCTCATTATTTTATCCCATAGTTTAATTTCACTATGGGGGGGGGGGGTGGGGTGCAGGCATGGTTGGGGGCGGGGGCAGGGGGGAGGAACATGTAGCAACCCAGGAGGAATGCCTTCTTTGAGAAGCTTGTTTACCTCCACTAAAAACCCTTGGCCCATTAATGGGGGTAAGAAAAATAATATTCTAATTTTTCATAATGATAATGTCATGTGAGGACACTACTTTCTGAGAAGCAATTTCCTGTCATTAGAATCTCTCAGATTGCCACCTAACTTTTTTGATAACAAAAACAACGATGGAGTCCACACCATTAAATATTTGGGAATTACTCTCTTTATAAATATTCCAAATTAAATTATCTAAAATTACTACCCATCTCTAAGAAAAAAAATCCTCATGATTTGGAGAAGGGAAAAGAAAAAAATGGAGGGATTTAGGGGTTACCCAAGCCCAACCTAATTTTTTCCTCAACTAATTCTATAAAACACTTGAAAAAGAGTAGTCAAAGAGTAAATTCTCATCATCTTATTCTACATATTTGCATATGAAACACTAAAAATATAATAAAATCCAATTTTATGTAGTTTGTTATTATATTAAAATATGGCCTTTGATAGGTATCCACGTAAATGCTCTAACTTTTGGGATACTTGCCTTATTCTAAAATGAGATGACTAGTGAAGGGCCCTTTGGTGGCATCAGGAAAGACAACCTATAGCCCATGTTTAACACATAATTTCCTAATTTTCCCATGTCCACTACATGTGCTCTCTATCCACACTTAGGTTGATACTTCATAGTTTTGGAATCGTTGAGATTTTTTCTACTTGCTTTAGTGGAAAGTTCACATAGCTAAAATATTTCTAGTGACAAAACTAGAAGCCTTAGACTAGTTTAAGATTTAAATAGTCCTTTACCTTACACCCCCACTTAATCAATAATATTGATTTTATTTAATTAATGTCTTATTTCTCATCAAATGGGGAGTCATAAATCCTCATGGAAATTGGCATCCTCCCTAGACCTGATTTCCTAGGACAAGTGATTCATGATAATAGGCATGTACAACCTTATGAAATTATAGAAGTGATATATTGAAGGTAGATTATCCATGGTTAGGGTTTTATCTACCTCTAATGAATCCAATTATTTTTCTCAAATAATATTTCAGTATTTATAATGATGATACAAATACATTCCCCATACCAAAAGTTTCCCCATAACTCTTTTTTTATAGTCAAAGTCACGGATACCATCTCCTCTATAAGATTTTGAATTTTAAAATTTTTCCCAACCAATGAGAGGGATCCTCCTTTTCTCGATTGTACCTTACTGAAGAAAATATCTCATGATCATTTTTTATTTAATTAATTAGACTGGATGAAGGTTTGAGAGAAGACATCATAAATATGGGACGAGCACTTAGCAAAGACTTAATACGAGTGATGAAGCCAACTAGAGTTATCCATTTAAAATTTTTGAGAACTGAATCAAGCCTAAAAATAATCAATTATTTTTTCCAATGATAATTATTACCTACCCCTTCAAATAGAATAATCCTAAAATATTTCTATGGAAGAGAACATATTTTGAATCCACAAGCTTAAACAATTCTAATTTGAGTTGTATGGGTTGTGTTAAAGAAAAAAACTCAAGTTTGGTGTCATTTATCATTTTTCTATAATCCAAGATTAGGTATCAAGGAATTTTTTGAAAATTATGGTTTCCCTTGTTCTAGCTACTCCAAAGAGAAGTGTCACTATAAAGTTG
The DNA here is from genome assembly GCA_037957365.1 of Torreya grandis. Lineage (NCBI taxonomy): Eukaryota > Viridiplantae > Streptophyta > Pinopsida > Cupressales > Taxaceae > Torreya > Torreya grandis. Next base: position 989,685 of record JARHVA010002960.1, on the reverse strand, counting down.
TTGGTGAGTAAAAAGATGTAACTTTTTTTCCTTAATCCTTTGAATAATAAGAAAAGATGAAGTCAATTATATTGACCTTACTAAATCCTCAGTCATTAGGATTAAAAAATGATAGATATCGGTCCACTTGTCTCAATCCACTTGAAGCTAAAAAAAATTGTTAGACACCCATTTATTAGAATATAAAATCTTGGACCTAAGACAGAAGAAAATACATGTGCACCATTCTTGTGAAAATCCAAATTACTCCAAAAATTTCATAATAAATCACCAATTGACTTTGTCATATGTTTTAATAACATCAAATTTAATGAGTATCCCTTTCTACCATGAAAGGTTCAAAGACTGGATGAATTCATGAGTGATTACAATTCCATCCAAATTTATCATGTTTGGAACAAATCCCCCTTGTTTTGGCGAAATTGGACTAGGGAGAAACTTATCGAGACTCAAGGTTATGGATTTATAGATATTTTATAAACCGTATTGCATAGATATATCAACATAAAATTCCTAAAGGAAGAGGGTTGTGGTATCAAAAAAAATAAAGTTATAGTTGAACTCCTTGAGGACCCTTTTTTCATATTTGGACTCCTAAACTACCAAAAGTATATATTTACCTATTATGTCCAAATAGTCCTAAAAGAAGACAAATGAAAAACCATATGGTCTAGGATCCTTATTCTTTACCATTATGAATAAAATATCTCAAATTTATTCCACTGATAAGGGGGCCACTAGTTGTGAATTATGATGCTCTCAAATTACCCTTGGGATGACCTATTATATAGTCCTTTTTATAAATAAGGATTAATAAAAAAAGTAGCATAATCAAATGATGGAGTAAGATAATCTTTAAAAGTGGGACAATTAATGAATTTATATTTTACATATATTTTGATAATAAATACTGAATATAAGCATGTGCAAAATATATGAAGTACAACATTCAATATTCTAATAATATCAATATGAAGGAAATATTGTACTTAGCTTATACACTAATCCACAAACATATCTGAGTAAGGAATGTGTCGAAATAGACTGTCTAAAGATTTTGATCCAATCATTGGATTATAAAAATTAACTTTTGGCTAGCATTGACACATCACTCTTAGGACACTTATGTCGATACTATTGTTCATGCTTCAATGAGTCTGTCTTATACTTAATATTCACCATTGACTAAAATTTCCACTTGGGTATTTTGGGTGTTATGTCACATTTTGGATTATGTATTTAGGTTGCATGTACATACTCTTGATATAATAATATGGATCAAACCCTAGATCTTTAACCTATGTTAGGTTACCTTGCCAACAATGGGTTAATGGGATCACAAAGTTCATCTAACCTCAAATAAGTATAATTAATGATCTAAAGACCTCAAACATATGTAGTTATCCCATATGTGTTGGCTTGTGTGTGTATAAAGGTAAAATATACTATATGCAAGTGCATATTATCTATCTTGTAACTTGACAAATATGGGCCATGGACTTCTCTTTGAATTATTTAGACCTATAATATGATTATTCTCATGATTGTTATGAAAATAGTAAATAATAGAGAAAATTAGCATAAGTGTGTAAATTATTTTTATTGGTTTAGTATAAGATTGAGAGGTGCTTGTTAGATCAATAATGAGTCAAATTTAATTTGTATTTATACAACACCTTTTGAAATTATTATCATAAAAGGGTTAATGAAAATTATTAGGCTAACCTACACACATTGAAATATTTTAAAATTTGTTTATAAGGCAAGGACACTTGGATTGGGATAAGGACAATAATAACACCAATGTTATTATCCAACTCTGAATGCAACTATCTAGGAAAATGAAAGTTTTTTGAAGATCTAAAAATGATATTGAGGGATATATATCATAATTGCAAAGTATTGTGGGCTACAGGTGATCTGGTTCATTAGAATATCAGGGTCAGACTACAAGATAAACATGTAAGCCTAGTGGGATGGTGAAGGAGAACCTATTAGTTGAAATGAAGGTATAAAACTAAAGGGTAGGGCCTAAGAGATATTTTTCTAGTGTACAAGACTATATTAATAATTAAATATATATATAAGCATCTACATTTCCCCTCAATTTAATATAGTAATGCATAAGGATGAAATTATTAATTTAAAGGAAATAAAATGTGTATCATGGTGTATACAACACAACTTAATTTATGTGATCTTTAATTGAATTTTTTTTATATGTATGACCTACAATTAAGAGCATGTTATTAGTGTAATTAGTGCATATAATCTGAAAATTAATAAATAAAATTTATTGAAATAAAATTTATTTAACCTTTTTGGGTTATACATGTGTAATAACCTATGTTTGATTAAAGGGATGAGATGTCTAAATTAGTTAAATAAATTGAAATAATTAACCTGCCAATTTGTAAATGATTTTAACCTTATTTGACTTTCTAAAAATAACAAAAAATAGGGATATTATCTGAATACAAGCTATCATGCATGATCTAGGTTCTGAAACTTGAGATATGAGCAATTCTAAGTGTCACAAATAGGATTCTAATATTTGTATGTTCACTAGATAGTAGCACCTAGTTTTGATAGAAGTGTCATCCATGTGTAATGTCCTCAATATGGTGTTAATATCCTCTTTATGAGACTAATCCTTTTTTTAGGGAGTATCTGTGCATGTGTTTGTATGTTATGTTAATGTGTGATCAAAACTTGTAGCTATGTATTATACCTAGAAAGCTTGATTTGATGTGCAAAACCTAGTTCTATTTGTAAGTATGATATGAGAAATAATTGAGTGTGTTATTAGGATGGACTAGACATCCTCAAAATCCCACTATGTAAATATTTTCCTACATACCAAGACTCTAAAGAGGGATCAAGTCCAATGTAGTTCTCTCACCTAGTGCTTAATGTATGTGCAAGTGAATGCTAGAATGAGAGTGGCCTTAGATGCCTTGAGTGTGCTTGAGCTTTGAAATGATTGAAAACTAGACTTAAGGCTATTATAAAAGGTAGTATGCAAAAAGTAGGGTAGAATAGGGATAATGTACATTGATTTTGCACAACTTTGTCTTTGGTTTGAATATCTTTAGCATCTATTTTCCATATAGTGAATAGAGGTGGATTAGACTTATATATATAGGGTTCTATTTCTTGTGTAGATAATAAAATGAGATTAAGCCAACCTTAGGAGGGGCACACATTTTAAAAAGTATCTATTGGGAAGAGTTGGGGCTAAGGACACTATTGCCCAATTGGGGACACTAGCGCCATGTGGTGTAGTGTCCCAAATGTGGCGCTAATGTCCACTTGGTAGACTATTAATAAAGTTGGAATGGGGTATGAGATGATAGTTTAGGGACTATGTCTTGATTGGATTTAGGTGACTATGGTCTGTTGAATGACTAAAAATGTAATTATAAGGCTCTAGAATAGGTCCATAGAAATCCTAGGGATAGGTTAACTCAAACGATACTCTTAGCATCCAATTGTCACTTTCAAGTGATTACATTTGCCCCCCATTTATGCTAGTAATGAAACAAAGCAAAATGACTAGTATAAATGAAAAAGAAGCATACATGAACTTACCTTAGAAGTGAATCCCGTGTAGCAAAGTTTGAATGTGTGAATCTAGGTTTGTGTATGTGAAACATGATCCAAAGAAATGTCCTAAAATTAAACATGCAAAAATGAGTCCTTAATAATGAGATAATCAAAAACAAAAGACTATGATAAAATTAGATAACTAATTAAAGAAAAGTGAAATGAATGAATACACCTCATCGAGTACACAAATTAATACATGAACCTATCAACAACCTATGTGTGTAAAAGTGCATAGTGAGAATATCATTGAATAAATTAAACTGAGTTGATGGCTTGCTCAATCCTCATATGGGTGGCTCATGAACTCAATCCAGTTTTAACTCCATCATTTCCCACCCCTACTTGGTGGATCTTGATCTCTGTGAATAACTTAGATAAGTCTATAAGTGTTTCAAACCCTCTTATTTAGGTGGCTCAAGAGCTCAAGTAGGCCATGACTCCATCATTTCCCCTTGTGTGAAGTAGATGCATCTATAACTATATTTAATAAAGTGCTAAAAGTATATAACTATGTTTTTGGCTCTGCATCCACTCAGGTATATTAGGGAGCTTGGGCCACTCAAGAGTGCCAACCACTATAGATGGAATAAGGCATAAATCTAGTGACAACATGGAATGTGATATCAAGTGTATACAATGTATACAATGACATGGATTTTTACATTACATCTGATAAACTTATCTGATGCTGAGTATATGGAAACTATGTGGTGCACACTTGCCCCTAGTTTGGTATTTGAGTATACTAAATGTAAATCAAGTATGTAATAATTGCATCTATGTGATCGATCTTAATGTATGAGCGATTATGTTATGTGTGATTCCCCAAAATCTAAACAACTAGTATGAATATAAGTTGAAATGGATGTATTTGAGCTAAATATGAAAATAATTACCAAACTTGTGACTATATCTACGTAAATTTGTATTGTACCTAGTGTACTAGTCTAAATGATATGAACTATCCTGAAGTTGGGGCTATTGGACAATAGCACCCTCTGGCACTAGTGTCCCAATATGGGTGCTAATGATTTTTTGGCCTATTATGTGTGTTTTCTGAACTAACTATTGAACCTCTTTTCTATTATGTGTCTGCCCTGAATCTAATTTTTGTAACTGAGCTTGTGTGCTGAAATTATCTATGAAAAGAAAAATAGGAGCTCGATCTCTGTAATAACCCCTATAAATATCCCCTCTTTTGAAGGTAGTTGTGAAATATGTGGAAGAACCTCCCTCTAAATAAGTATCTCTACAAGATGTGTTAGCTAGTGCATGATATTCCAATATGATATACAAACATAACATCATAATGTAAATGTATCTACTTAATAGTAGGAAATGTAAGATGTATGTTGTAATCTAGAATTTGACAAGGGTGTCAAGATAGATGTAATAAATGTAAAACAATAGTAAAATATGAGTACCTATGTATGGGGATGGGCCATGATGTCCATGAAGGTTCCCAAGTAGGATAGGTAGATGCATGAGGTCCCTTATGGCATCAAAAAATGGTTTTTGTGTGTGTGTGTAACAAGTAAATACACTTGTCATGGTGTAGAAGCATACAAAGAAGAAAACATACAAGCACATGAGGCATATAAAAGGTGGGCCATGGGGCCACAATACAAGGGACATGGGCATGTCACTAAATTTGAGAATGAAAACATATAAAGACATTTTTAAAATCCCTCATACACAAATAACAATAAATTTGGCATATAGCCATAGAGAAGGACATGTTCAAATGTCTGCATATAGAATCATGAAATAACACACACAAGGGACATGGGCACATGTCCAAGGCATACAAACAAATAATTGGTGTAGAATCCATGGAATAATGGCATATTGAAATGCCCTCGAATATGTAACAATCATAGTAACACAATCAAGTCTAATCTAGGAACTAGAAATGAAATCATGTATAACTATGTAATGCAAATATATGTAGATGCCATGGTGCATATATACCGAAACTAACTAGTGATAGTCAAAAAAATTTGAGAAATGAATAAAAATGATCAATATTAAGATAAATAAATGCATAACTAGAATGTATATTATGTAAGATAAAACTTGGTTATAGTAACTATGTAGGAGATGCCCCCAAGTGTGTAGATGTAGCAATGTATAAACCTAGATTGGTATGAATGCCCCAATGGGTAGATGATAATTGGTCTAGATCAATGTGGTGGACAGAATTCCTATCTAGAATTTGTATGCACTCGATAAGAATAAGTGAAGCATTTGTGTATGATAAAAATAACTACACTAGGAAACTAGGAATATGCAATATATAGGAAGTAGTAAAAATACAAACAATGCAATGCACTGTAAAAAAATTAGATTTTTGAAATATTTGAATGTTTTTATATTTTGACATATTATATTGTTTTTGTGTTTTCTTAGTATAATCTATGTATAAGCATATGAAATAAACTATGTACAAGGATCAAGAGGGTGAACTAAGTATGTACAAGTGTAGGAGCCATACTAGCCAATGAGTCTAATGGGAGACTCACTATCACTATGTTTTGTGTCAAAAAAAGGAATGCTAATATCTCGTGTAGTGTGATGACTATGTTGTAGTTGAATGTATTTGTAGTATGAATCTACATATTATTCCTCATCAGAATCATAATATTATTCCACATTGGAATCATAATAACCTAGGGTGATAGAAGGAATTACTTCATACTATGGAATTGACCTTTCATAATTATGCTTTGGAAGATTGATTGTGATTTTTACCTTTGAAAGTTTGCTCATATTAGAAATATGGTGTTTTAGAATCTCTTTTGATAGAAATATGTTTTGAGAATACTTGTTGGTTGAGCATGATTTTTACTTTATACCTAAATCTCTTGCTCTTTTTGTAACACATCTTGTGTATCTAGATGCTTTGATTTGATAAACTATATTTATGACCAATGTGACTATTGTATATACTTTTGACCAAACCCATACCATATTGAATGTTGAAACTCCTTTTGGAGAGGTAGATTTTATTTATTTATCTATGCTTATTGTACTATTTCTTGTAATGAGTATGCTTTTGGAACCTTTTATTGTTTTGAGTTATGTTTGGGTAACCACTTCTGTACTATTTATAAATTTGACCCTTTTTGAATTGATAGATGTGCCATTGTATGTTTTTTAGATGAAGTGTCACTATGTGAGTCATTTGTATCCATGATATGTTGTATTTTTATTTTCAATGCTAAACAAGAATTAGTGTGGTGCCCATGCATTTTATTATATGCACAAAAATATATGGATCTCCTCATTGGGTGTAGAGGAGGTATGTTGATCAACTTAGGTTTAATCATTTCCCTTAATGTATCTCTTGAATTCTTATTTGACCTTTGAATGCTCTTTGAATGAATAATTTTAGATGTACTTTGTTTTTATTTCATGCTCTGAGATGTAACATTATTTGCCACAATTTGACTAGTTAAAGATATACACACATGATTTACACTATTGTACCCTAGAGGCCTTTGTCTTATAAATTATTTTTCCAATGTTGTAATATTTTCATGTAATAGTTAATTCTAATTTTGTAAACCTACAATTATCATGCTCATATTGATAATTTTATCATGTAGTGTCTCACAAGTGCAAATCCTAATTGTTTCTATTTGAACATGTAGGCACACACCCTATAGGGAAGATGTGTGAATAGGCTGAGTATGGGGAATAGGGGCATTGGTATAGGCTTATTCATCTCATGTAAGAATGATAACATGGACTTGATTATAGGTCAATTTACTATCACCCTCATGGATATGAGGGGGATAAGGAGATTCTTTCTTGTGCATAAGATATGACATTGAGGTTTGAAACATAGTGGTTAGTTTATGTGCTAAATCCTTTATGTGTGTATGAGTTTGCTTGTTAATGAAATTCCATATAGGAGAAAGGTAACATGTGAAATAAAGAATACAGCATGAAATATATTTTAATTGATTTGAAACATCATGTATGCATATGTCTATGTTATTAAATAATAACGTCTTAATTATTTGCACATAGAAGAAAGATAGCATTCTATGGAAAGAATTTAACATGAAAGATATTTCAGTTGATTTGAAACATCATGTATGCATATGCCTATGTGATTAAAGAATAATGTCTTAATTATTTTGCATATAGAATAAAGATAACATGCTATGGAATATGATGAATGTTGTATTTGATAGTAAGCATCATCCAGACATGTATTCATGTATGTTCTTAGTTCATTCTAGATCAAAGGGAATAAGAACAAATGAAAGTATGAAATTTTGCAATAAAAAGTAATTGATTTATTCTTTCATTGTGATCATGATTAGAAAATATATGAATCTATAATCTGAGTTTTGGAAATAAAATCCAAGTATAAATAGAAAATGATACAAACCCTAAGTGTGTCTAGGGTTAGCATTTTTGAATCTAGGGTTTCTTTTGAAACAATTTAAATTGCATGTAAAATGAATTGAAACCCTAATGTAAAATTGATTTAATTTAGCTAGGTTGTCTGAATAAAATCATAAGTATACACCCCTATATTTATTTCACAAAAATAGGATTTAATGCAAGCTAAGGTTTTATGCAATGCTCAGAGCCATACCATCTATAGTACATTGGTGCCTCAAGTATATACATGTTAACCAGGTGGTTAAGATTGAAGGTGTCCCATATGAATATGTTCTTCACATCCCATAGGTAGTTCCAACACATATTCAAGTCACACTTCTAGCACTAACACTAGTTACAGTTCTACTACCAAATAATTCATAGTTATCCATTTCAATACATAGTACAACTCCTATGCATACATCATAGTGTTTAGTAGGGTCCTTAGAGCAGGACAAATCTACTTCTACAATATACACACACATACTCTCTCTCATAGACCTTTACTAGAGAGACCATTACATCAAATATATGTCATAGATTCTAAAGGACCTTCTCCTACATAGTTTACACTAAGATCAGTTATATTGGGGTATAGGGGTTCTCATCATAAGTAATCTACATCACCTATAACTTCTACATCCACCAGATGGGTCCCCAAGACCCTTATAGTTTATAAGGCATAACAATTAGTGTCGTAACATCTTAGCATCACTACTCAAGAAGCTTTAAGTTGATATTCTAAAACACACTAGATTATGGTCTCACAACTACCCTTTCACATCAAACATACGATCACTATTCCACTCTTTGATATAGGTCACAGTGATGGTGAGACTCCAATGAGATTCATTGGTTAGTATGGTTTCTACCCTTGTACATACTTCCTTCTCTCTCACTCCTTGTACATATTTTACTTTCATATGCTTGTACATAGATTATACTCAGAAAACACAAAAATAACATAATCTCTCAAAATCCAAAAACATTCAAATATTTCAAATATCCAATTTTTTCTATAGATTGTATGCATTGATTTGTTTACATGTCTACTACTTGCCAAATATTGAATATTTTTAGCTTAGTGTAGTTGGTTTTAACATACACATATGCTTAACTTATTATTTTTGAGTGCTTACAGATTCCATATAAGACTCTAATCTACCACTCTGATCTAGACCAGTTATCATATACCCATTACAGACATTCACACCAATACAGGTTTATACATTGCTACATCTACCCACTTGGGGGCGTCTCCTACATAGTTAATATAACTAGGTTCTATCTTACATATTATACAGTCTAGTTACATTAATTTATCTTGATATTGATCGTTATTATTCATTATTCAATTTTTTCCAACTATCACTGGTTAGCTTTATTATATATGTACCCTGACATATACATAGATTTTTATTACACAATTATACATGCTTTCATTTATAGTTCCTAGATTAGAATTGATTATGTTACTATGATTATTACATCTTTGAGGAAATTTGAATATGCCATTGTTTCTTGTCTTCTATGCCACTTATCTATTTGTATACTTTGGACATGTGACCATGTCCCTTATGTGTTCTCTTTCATGCTTTTATATGAGGAAATTTTAACATGTCCTTATTTGTGTCTATACGCTAAATTATTCGTTGTTTGCATATGTGGACATTTAAACATGTTTTTGTATGTTTTCATTCTTATATTTAGTGACATGTGCCCATGTCCCTTGTATTGTGGCCCCTTGGCCTACCTTTTGTGTGCCTCATGTGCTTGTATGTTTGCTTACTTTCATGCTTCTACACATTAACACTTATATTCACTTGTTACACATACACACACACACCATTTTTTATGAAATGAGGGACCTCATGCATCTACCTATCCTACTTGGGAGCCTTGATGGACATCATGCCCCATCCCCCTGTGTAGTTACTTAGATTTTACTATTGTTTTACATTGCTTACATCTATCTTGACACCTTTGTCTAATGATATATAATAACATACATCTTAAATTTCCTACTATTGCTTAGATAAATTTACATTCTAATGTTATGTTTTTACATTATATTGGAATATCATGTTCCAACTAACACATCTTGTAGAGCTACTTCTTTAGAGGGCAGTTATTCCATAGATTTCACAACTACCCTCAAAAGAGGTAGAATTTATAGGGATTGTTATAGATATCAAGATCCTATTTTGCTTTTCATAGATACATTTCAACACACAATCTTAGTTAATTTAAATATGACTCAAGGCAGACACAGAACATAATAGAGGTTCAGAAGTTAATTTAGACCACACATAGATTAGACCAGACAATCATTAGCACCTAGATTAGGATACTAGTGCCACACAGAACTACTATCCACTATAGGGTGTTACTCTTCAGTATCCCTCGCTTCAAGACTATCTAGATCATTCAAACCAATACACTAGGTATAATACAAATTTACACAGATACAGTCACAGGTTTGATAACTATGTTCAAATTTAACCTAAATACATCCATTTTAGCTCATCTTCATACCAATTATTTAGATTTGGGGGCATAATGTGTGGCATGAAGACTCATACATTCATATCAGTACATAGATTCAACTATTACATAATTTATAATTATTATACTTAGATACCAAAATGGGGGCATGTGTGCGACACATAATTTACATATACTCAGCGTCAGATAGGTTGATAAGATGGAATGGCAAAATCCATGTCATTTTCTATGTTGTATACACTTGATATCACATTTCATGTTGTCACCAGATTCATGCCTTATTCCATCTATAGTGGTTGCCATTCCTGAGAGGTATAGAGCCACCTAATATACCCAGGGGGATGTAGAACTGAATACATAGTTAGATTACTTAGATATTTTTAGCACTTTGTGCAGTACAGTTATAGATGCATCTATTTCACATAAGGGGAAATGATGGAGTCATGGACTCCTTGAGTTCTTGATCCACCTACATTAGAGATTTCAAAAAAATTACTATCTTATCCAAGCTATTTATAGAGATCAAGATCCACCAAGTAGGGGTGAGCAATGATGGATTCAAAATCAGATTGAGCTCTTGAGCCACCCATATAGGTATTGAGCAAGCCATCAGCTCAGTTCAAGTTATTCAATGATATGATCACTATGCACTTTCACACACACATATTGTCACCGTGTTTATGCATTGGTTCATGTACCCAAGGATATGTATTCATTCCTTTCCTCTCTCTTTAATCAGTTGTTTCATTTCAGCATAGTCTTTTACTTTTGATTATCTCATTAGTAAGGACTAATTTTTTCATGTTTCATTGTAGGACATTGATTTGGATCATGTTTCACATACACAAACCTAGATTCGCCTATTCAAACTTAGTTGCACAAGCTTCACTTCCAAAGTAAGTCTAGGTATGCTTCTTTTTCATTTATACTAGTCATTTCACTTTACTACATTAGTAGCATAAATGGGAGACAAATGTAAACACTTAAAAGTGTTAATTGGATGCTAAGAGTGTCTCTTGAGTTACCCTATCCCTAGACTTTCCATATACAAATTCTATATCCTTAGACTTATATTTCCAGTCATTCAATAATCCACATTTACCTATAGCCAGTCACATTAGGGGAAATTTAAATGTCAAATGGTCATTCTAAGAAAATCTCCAAAATATGAATAATGACATATGAAAACATTCTAAATCATTTAAAAAATGACATCATCCTTTAAGGATGACCTCGTCTAAAATAAAAATAAAATAATTTTTTTTATTATATAAAACTTACTAAATTTTGTAAATTAACCCATTTTAATTAATATTGACCCTATTTATTTGATTCCATCTCTTTTTTTTTCGAAAAGTGTAAATATATATATTTTTTTCATAAAAAAACATTTAGACATTTAATTTAAATTTTTTATTTAAAATTAATAAAAATATCCAAAAATCCTTATACTCTAGAGAGGATCTTCCTTACACATTACATTGAAATTTAAAAAATTATTATAATATAAAATAGTTTTAATTTAAAACATTTATTTTTTAATTTAAAAAAATTATAATAAAACTCATACCTTAAATATTTTAAGACTTTTATCGCGTGATATGTTTCCACTATAATTTATATTCTTTATTAACTCGAGACAAAATTTGTCTATAATATTTTATTTCAAAGCCTCAATTAATTTTAAAAAATAATTTTGAATTGAATTTATTTTAACTCACTTTACGGTGCAACGAACATCCACAAATATATTTTTACGTCTCTTGGTAGGCAGGTCGAGAGGGGCCCACTAAAGTGTTAGCGGCTTTTCTGAAAAGATAATTGGCCAACATATTGAACTGTGGTGACACTAAGATAGAAAGCATGATAAGTCAGATGTCCCAGTTATGTTGGCTTGATAATGCCAAATTTATGTTACCAGTCATCTTACCCATCGAACCGTCGAAATGTTGGTGGTGGTGCCTAAGGACTCAACCCCTTATAAGGGCTCAATGAAGAAATATAGGCATGTTTGATATTAGCATGAAAGGAGGAGTCTCTTATGTTTGATTTGGGCATGGCCGATTGGTGCAGCAACCCATTACATTAACCACTCATAAGTATATGAGCAATCCTATAAAGAGGACATTAGTGCCACATTATGGACACTACACACGTATGGAACTAATGCCAAAAATGGATGCTACTATCTAGTGAACAGATGAATATCATAAACCTACTTACGACACTCATAACTGCTTTGATTTCAAGTTTCAAAACCTAGATCATCCATGATAGTCTATTTTCATCTAAGTCTCTATTTATCCCTATTTATTTCTATTTATAGAAAGTTAAATAAGGTTAGAATTATTTACAATTTAATAGGTTAATTATTGTAATTTATTTCATTGATTTAGATATCTCATCCCCTTAACCAAACATAGGTAATTACACATTTAAAATCCTAAAAGGTTAAATCAATTTTTAACCTTTTTGAGTTTTACATATGTAATTACCTATGTTTGGTTAAAGGGATGAGATGTATAAATCAGTTAAATAAATTGAAATAATTAACTTACTAATTTGTAAATGATTTTGACTTTTTTTAAATTTTTTTATAAATAGCAACAAATAGAGATAAATAGAAACTTAGCTAAAAATAGACTGCCATGAATGATCTGGGTTCTTAAACTTGAGATCTGAGTAGTTTTGAGTGTCACATATAGGATTTTGATATTTGTCTATTCACTAGACAGTAGTGCCTAGTTTGGATAATAGCACCATCCATGTGTAGTGTCTTCATTGTGGCATTAATGTCCTCTTTGAGGATTGTTCTTATTTTTAGGGAACACTTGTACCTATGTTTGTATCTTTTGTTCATGCATGACTAAAACCTATAGTTATGTATTATACTTGGAAATCTTGATTTGATGTGAAAACCCTAGTTCTCTTTTCAAATATGATATGATAAATAATTGAGTGTGTTATTAGGATGGATTTTGCATCCTCAGCACCCGGTTGTGTAGAGAGTTATCTACATACCAATAATTTGAAGAAGGATCAAGTCTAATGTATCTCTCCCACCTAATGCTTGATTTATGTGCAAGTGAATGCTATAATGAGAGTGGCATTGGATTCCTTGAATGTGCTTGAGCTTTCAAATTTTTGAAAACTACACTTAGGGCTATTGTAGATGTTAGTAAGCAAAAATTAGGGAAGAATAAGGATAATGTACCTTGATTTTGCACAACTTTGTTTTTGGTTTGAACATATTTTGCATCTATTTTCCATATAATTAATATAAGTGGATTAAACTTGTATTTATAGGGTTCTATTTTTTGTATGGATAAGAAAATGAGCTTAGGTTGACCTTAGGATGGGTACATATTTGAAAAAGTATTTATTGTAAAGAGGTGTGACTAAGGATAGTAACACCTAGTTTAGGACACTAGCACCATGTCGTTATAGTGTCCTAAATGTGGAACTAATGTACACTTGGAAGACTTCTAATAAAATTGGAATGGGTTCCAAGATGATAGTTTAGGGACTGTGTCTTAACTAGTTGTAGGTGACTGAATGACTATAAATGTATGTCTAAAGCTCTAGAATAGGTCTATGGAAATCCTAGGTATAGGTTAACTCAATAGACACACTTAGCATCCAATTACTACTTTTAGGTGATTACAAAAATAAAGAAAGGAAGGAGTATATTATGTGTTGATGCAGCCATGTTTCACCTTGATATTTTGCATTGGTAATGATGCTTCCTTGATGAAGCATTTGAGATGTTCACAACTAAATTTGGATATGTGAAGAGCAGAGTTGGAGGGTGATCATGCCCCCAATTTGGTGAGTTGTGCCAAGTCCATTGAGAGCTAAGAATCTTAATCACACAACTCAATTGTAACATAACCTATCCAAAATCATTTGAGTCAAATTGTGTAACCATATCAACCCAAAATAATAAAAATAGTGTCAAGTCTATTGAGAGCACAAAGTCTTAATCAAACTAATCAAATAAGCTAACTGTTGCAACATAAAAATCTCAAATTGTGCATCTTGGTATGTTTGGTGTATGAATATTGGTAAAATGTGGATAATGTATCTCAAAAAGATAAGAAAAATATGTTATATTTATGTGAATCATGTAGAAAATAAGCATATATTATTATCATGTTGAATTATATATCAATCAAGCTCGTAGTATGCATAAAATACATAAAATATATGATATGGATCATGGCAATGTCTAAAAGATAACAAGCTCAAAAGATAATCAAGAATAAACACAATAACAATCAAAATTCACACAAAGAGGGCGTAAAGATAGTGAAAACAAGGGTCATGTTAAAATGCCACACACTAAATATGATGACATATGTAAATGTCCACCAAATAAACAAGAAACATGTAGGGCACTATGGCCAACAAGCAAGGAACATAGTTCAAATGCTCCACAAGAAATACAAGGAAGCAAACAAGAAGTACACTCAAGTAATCCATGTGAAGAGATGAAGTAAAATAGAATCAACTATAATAAGCATGTCATATTAGTCCATGCATATATGTGCTATAAAAAAATGTTATGTAGAATATCATATCAAACTACAAAGTGTAAGATAGTAAAATCAGAATAGACGTGTATTTTATCAAATGAAAATTATTATTAAACAATAGAACCTATGTCAATTGTGATCATATAGAAGCATTATTCCCCCAATGTAATGTGTCATGTAGGAATTATAAAGGTCTAACATTTGCATGCTCATGTATCATGGATATAATGTATGCATGTATCACACATAAGTACCCATGAAACATATGTGTGTATAGAAATGATATGCTATCTACTAACATAAAGTAAACAACATATGAAAGTAAACAAAATTTTTAACCATTTTTGGAAATAAGTATTAACATTAAGAGTAGCTTAATCAAACAATGGAGTAAGCTACTCTTTAAAAGTGGGCAAATTAATGAATTTAGATTTTACAGATATTCTGATAAGAAATATTGAACCTAAGCATGTGCTAAGTATAGAAGTAAAACATTGAATATTATAATAAAATCAATATGAAGGATAAATTGTACTTATACATGATGCATAGGTAGATCTGAGCAAGGAAATTATAAAAATACATTTCTAAATATTCTGATCTAGTCATTAGACTCAAAAATTAGCTTTTGGTTAGCATGAACACTTGCATTGCCTTGGGGACACTTATGTTGACGATATTGTATGTGATTCAATGTATTTGTCCTATATATAATATCAACTATTGATAGAAACTTCCACCTCAATATTTATATATTTCCTTTTGCCTTGATATTGTGTCTTAATATTATGCACATGGGCTCTCAATATCATAATATGGCTCAAGTCATAGTTCTTCACCATACATTAGGTTACCTTGCTGAAAATGGGTTAGTGGGCTCATAAATTTGAGCTAACCTCAAGGATCCCTCCATAAATGACCATTGCCTATATAGCCAATACTCTAAATAGGCCCTCATACATATGTATTTTGCCCCTATGTATTGGATTGTGTGTGCACAAGGGTGAAATATACTATATGTAATTTCATGTAAATGACCTATCTTGTAACTTGATAAATATGACCCATGAGATACTATTTGAATTATTCAAACTAGTAATATGAATGCTCCAATGATTGACATGAAAATAGTAAATAATAAGTCAGAATAACTTAAGTGTGTAATTGATGTTCAGTAGTGTAGTATACGCTTGAGAGGTACTTGCCAGATGAATAATGAGTTGGCTTTACCTTATATTTATACAGCATATTTTTAAAATATTCTCATGGAAGGGTTAATAAAACTTATTAGGCCAACTCATATATATTAAAATATTTGTAAATTTGAGTGTTTAGAAGGTAAGGACACTTGTGTTGGGATAGGGATAGTAGCATCAACACTATTGTCCAAGTTTGAATTCAATTTATAGGAATATGGAAGGTTTTTGAAAGTTTATAACTAACACTGAAGGATATATATCATAATTCAATTTTACTATGGGCTATAGGGGATCTAGGTCACCATAATATTAGGGTCAGACTTCAAGATAATCATTTAGTACTAGCAAGATTGTGAAGGTGAGACTATCGACTACACAAAAGCTCTAGAACCCAAGGGTATAGACTTGCATGATATTTTTCAAGTGTATAAGACTATTTTAACATATAAATCTATATTTAATCATCTACACCTTAGGGAGTGAGTTTTGTGCCCCCAAATTCAAAGAATCACTAACAAAAATAAGGTCCTACAAAAAGACACTACTTTGATCCTATGTCAAAGGCCTTGTCCAAAATCAAGCCATCCCTTAATTTAATGGAGGAGATATTATTTGCAATTTTATTATCCTTAATCATATTTTGAAAGAAACTTGTGTTTTTATCCCTTCTTTTAATAAATATTCTCTTGATTTTTTACTTCCAAAAAAATTATTCTTTGGTCAATAGTTCTTCTCCGGTAGCTAAAAATTATTTTTTCCTTAGGTAAGAGACACTTTCCATACCTTTCCTAAAAAATTCCTCACTAAGTTCCTTTAATTTTGTTTTGACCTGATCTTTCTCTTAAAATATATTTTTGAAGACCTCCTTACTCTAGATTTTTAGACATGACTTGACATAAATGAGACATTTTTCCAGATTTAACATTTTGGAACATTTTATTATAGGGACATTCTTCAAACACTTTTCAAATTCCTTTACAAACTCAATATCTCACAAACAAATGAATTCAAACTTGAATGGACACATGATGGGGTTGATTCTAGGATGATTTAAAAATAAATTAGATAATGGCTAGAGCTTAAAATCAATAGAACCCTATTTTTCAAATTTGATTCCAACTTCAACCAGGGGGTATTGATGATAAAATGATCCAATATTTCTACTATGTTATATAATCCCATCCTTCTATTCAACCAAGATAACCATTCATCATTAGGTTCTAATTCAAGAATAATATTCTTTAAGACAAATCAACAAAATCTAGATGTGACTGAGAAGCTCTTAAACAACCCCCAAGTTTATCTTTGCCTAAAATGATAGCATTGAAATATCCCCCAAACACACAACTAGCTCCTCAAGTTGGGATGATGCTAAAGAAAACTCCTCCCACAACATTTTTTTAAGATTCAAGTTATTCAATGCATATACATTATAGAGAAAAAATAAATGTTGAAATAAAAATATTTTCAAATCATACATTATACCTAATAATAACCATGAAGATTATATTGATATTCCATATTACTTTAAGGCCATCAGATTCTCCTCCTGACCCCAAAAAGGATCCATGTCACATGCCCAACTCTTTTTAATAAATTTTTTACTTCATATTCAACTAATTTTATTTCATGGATTAGAAACACATCAGCTATGAGACTCACCAATCGATGCTTGGCCAAACATCTCTTATTAGGGGTATTTAATCCCTCAACATTCTAGGAAATCAACTTCATTGCACCTATGTGGGAACTTCCACCACCCAATTCTCAAGATCAAAAAATATATTTAATAATGTCTTGAGTTCCCTCTTTTATAGCTTTTGTTCCTTTATACTTTCATGATTACCTTCCTCTTTTACCTTTGGCACCATAGTTTAGAGTTTTGATTATAATCTTAGTTTGAGAAATGGTTAATATTTTGGTTGATCTTAATTTTTATAACTCATTTGAATGAGAATTTACTTCCTAACCATCCAAATAGAATTTGGTGAGAGGAACATTTTTAGAAGAACCCTCCCCTTAGCTCCTTAGAATTGAAACTAATTCATTTTATCCTTTTACTATTTTATATGAGGCTTCTAACATGGATTTAGAATAAATATTCTCAATTGGATTATCATAAACATATAAAATTTAACTTGTTTAGGGAAGAGGACTATCCTTCTCAGGGGACACACCACCCCTATTTCTAGGTAAAAAATCCACTATCGAGACCCCAACCTTTCTTCTCCCAAAAGTATTGAAGTTATGGGATCTAACCCAGGTTTGATAATGACCATGAATATTTACCTAACTAATGACACTTATAACACTTGAAAGGAAAATTCTCTAGATCAATGTTATCGACCATATTCCTTTTGGAGTGTTGATATTCAACTTATGGGGAATAAGATTGGACAAACTTATTGAGGTATAATTTTTTGCATATGAGGTTAGAGATTATTTATTAGTTATTTTATCTATTTTTAATACCTTACCCAAACACCTTGCAATTCATTTTAGTGAATCCTTAGTCTAGAATTCATAATGTAAAGCATAGACTATGATCCATACTATTGTACACCTCAAGGTTGTTTTAAATAGATTATCATTTAGTTTCATTTTTTTGAGAAAAAACTCATAAGTCTCTACTAACTAAGGGATATTTTCCATAATCTCCCCTTGACATTCTTTTGAGGGAAAAACAGTTAGAAAAAAATCCTTCAAAAGGAATCTCAATTATATATTTGAACCCCAATTATATTCCACCTACTTTCACTTCCATTCCCTTTACCAACACTAAGAGTTATCTATGCTACCACTAATAATTATAAATTTTATAAATATAAAAAAACAAAAAAATGACATTCCTAGTGGTAAAAAAATCAAATAATAATATGCATTTAAAGTCGAGTGAAATCTATAAAAATCCCATATAATTATAATTTGGTAAACTATAATTAGGTAACAATTTATAATATATAAATATGTAATATTATAATTTCTAGCATTCATGACCATGCACATTCAAATAGAATAATATATACATAGTAATCTTACCATGTGATTTAACATGTCTTAAGAAATGATGTTACAACAAAGAAAAGTGGAAGTTTTCAAACAAATATGAGACAAGAAGGGAAGCAACAGGGTGAGGATGACTATGATGATGTAGATCCAACTGGTTATGGAGGAGAGGGGGATGTGAAGAATCCTATCTCAAGAAGATTTTTTTATTGGACCCTTTTAGCCTCAATTTTCAATGTATTTGACCATACAGTAGAATATTTACCAACTCTAAGTGGCAGATTTATGGGTTATAGATGTTATTTGGTAAGACTACTAACTAGTAGAAGCTCTATGATATAATGGTGGACTTATTATTGAGGTTTTAGGTGGTTTTTATTATAAGAAACCATAATTAAAGATTTACCAAATCTAAATGGTAGATCCATGGTTTTTGGATGCTTGGCTAGACTATAGACTAGCAAAATATCTATGATAGATTATTGTCTTCATTTAGAAGTATGGATATTTAGACTAGCCAAAATAAATTGAATGGTTTTATAGGATGGAAAGAACCAAAGCAATAATTTCACTAAATCCAAGCTTTAGTTCTATTAATTCTAAGTGGGTCCTGGCAAAAAAATCCTAGAGTGAAAGTTTTACTACTTCTAAGTGGTAGATCTATAGGTTTTAGTGTGCGCTAAGTAAGACAACAGAGTAGCAAAATTTTAGCATTCCTTGAGTAGAAGCTTTAAGGTTATCCTTTATCTCATTTCACCTTGAGGGGAGACTACTCCATTTATAAGGCTAGTTGTTATTGTCTACCCTTTATGCTCTTGTTTTAACTTGTATATTATCTTATAAGAGATTATTTCATACAGTCTGATGGCTATTAAGTTATCCCCATATCTTGTTGGTAAAGGGATGAATCTTGGTTTTATTCTATTTTACTATCTATCTTTCATAAAATCTACTAGGTGGGAAAGTCTTAAGCTAATCACCAAAGCAGAGGCAAAGGTGAGCCATGATGGGCTAAAGATCCCTAACCTATACCAAGCTATTATGAGACTATTGTGGGTTTGATTGTCAAAAATCAAGATGCAAAGGGATGATAGAGGAATCTACATCAAAACTCTTTCTTTATATGCTTATGTTAAAGGAATCCAAATCAACTTGCTTGTGTGGATGTTTGAGGAATATACATTGAACTTGTTGTGGACCTAATCTTGGGATCTTGTGATTTATGGAAAATCCCTTGAGGATTTCATATTGCATTGGGATGGCATTCTCTTTGTTGGGTGCCTAATTGGATCCATGTTTCAATTCATTAGGCTATATCATTATTATGATTCAACTATTGCTTGGTTGATTTCATTTCATCTACTTATGTTATAGATGTGCATAAGTGGTGTAAAAGGTTCATAGAGTCAGAATTTCAACATAAGACTACCTATTTCTATCTAGTTTTGTTGTAGATAGGGGTTTCAATTTTTGATAAACTATGGTTTAGTTACCTATTGGTTGTTTTGTTCCTCATGGACCTTCCTATCTCCTTGTTTTATGTCTAATTATTGACGAGATTTTATTATGTTAGCTATGCAATGAAAACTTTAAGGAGGCTTGTTGTAATAATACAATTATTGATTGTATTTGTTATTATTAAGGTGTTGCTTTCTTGTTGTTTGATCTGCTTATGTTGTGGGATCCTTCAAACCCTCTTTTTGTAACCCATTATGGTTGTGGGATCCTTCAAATCCTCTTGTTATAACCCATTATGGTTATGGGATCCTTTAAACCCTGTGGTTATGATCTGGTATGGTTATGGGATCCTTCAAACCCTCTTGGTTGTGGGTTCACTATTTAAAACCCTCTCTTTGTTGTGGGAATAATAATCAAAACCCTCACTTGTTTAGTTCATATCTCTAGTTTCAAAAACATTTACCCTATCAAATAAAAAGAAACAAAGTTGGGTTTTTTTTATGTTCCATGTGCACGAGGAGATCCTCCCCATGAATATTGCTTAAATAATAAAAATGAGACAAATTTAATTAAGTATGAGGGAGAATGTTAAACTAATGTTTGGTTTTTAATTTGTTGGTATATATATTTTAGTTGTATTCTTAACATTTATTATTTTTAAAATGGAATCCATGTTTAATCATTTGTTTATAAAAAATATTTTTCACATTGATTTTTTATAGAGAGACAATATGAGATAAGGGAGATGATCTAGTAGTCATGAATCCTAACTTCACACCTAAACCATGACAATTCAACACTTAAAATTAACATTGATATATCTTAGAATGTCTACTTATTAACTTTAGATTTTTAGTGTGTGATGTGTCATTATGGTGATAGGGTTTTGATTACCATGAAATGGGTCATTATAGAGCCATTTTGAAGGTCAAATTGGTTGGTGATAATGGAATTCTAAAAAAAAATAAGTGGGTACCAAAATGGTACATTAATACTTCAGTTAATAGTACCCAACCCACACTATGCATGCACCCTATTCGAGGTGGCCAAGAATTAACACCTCACCACCATACATTAAATACCCTACACTTGGAATTCAATTATCCTATCTTGGCATTAATTCACACCAATAACTTTGCTTGTGTTATTGTCGAAGGGAAGAGTTGATGTAGTGAATTTTTAATGTATGGAAGATTAGAAGCTGACTCCTTGCTTAGTAGGGATGGAACTAGTAATGGCATTGTGATTTCACCTCTAGTAGGTCTTGGGCTTAGCACACATAGATATTTCATACTTTAAAAGTGAGGTTTTTAAAGACCATTTTCCAAATGGTTAAAAAAATTAATGTCTTGGAATGTTTATTAAAAAATAAATAATTTTATCAATCTGTGAATTATTTTTTTGATTCTTGGGATTATATTTACCCCTCACAAACTAAAAGGAATGTGTATTTTTTTAGTATTTTGAGTTTGTTTCATTTGAATTATGTAGAAATGACAAACTAGGTACAAGTATCTGGCTTCATAAACATAGATATTTCATAGCCCAAACCAAGTAGATCTTTTAGGAGAGCCATCTTAATTTGCAGTAGTGTTTTTCAACATGATTAATCCTTAGATTTGTTTAGCCATAATTTCTTATGGGTGAGGTTTTTAATACCTCACTAAGGATATGAGCCAAATGGTTTAAAAATGTGAATATGTCTTGGAATTTTTTTTGAAAAATAAATAATTTTGTTGATTTGTGAATTATTATGTTTCTTCTTGGGATTAAAAACTTTATAAATCCATATCATGAAAGCAAGAATTTTTACAAATCCATTATTTCCTCTAGGTATTTTGGGTTTGATCCCTCCATGGTTCAGGTGGATGATAGTGTTAGATCACCTCCTCCCTATATTTTGTACTCTCCTCCTCAAACCTTTATGTTGGGTGACATCCATGTTTATTTCTTTGAGGAGATTCCTTGGTTGGAGTTATTAGACTAAGTTTTTTAAGACATGGATTTAGACATTGGGTACAAATTCCTACTTGGTGTGTGGGATATCCTGTCTTGATCTCTAATATTCTCAATTAGGCCTTATCAAATTAAAGTACCTTATTTATTCCTTCCATCTTGTTGCTTAGCAAGGTTTTTTACCAAGTTGTCTTCCAAAGTGCCTTTGGTCAAGATTTTATTTGGTCTTCAGGTCTTTGGTTCTTTGGCAATTTTGGGTTATTTTTATGCCCTTGGTCACCCTTATTTGATCTAGTTAAGGTGGAAGCTTCAACTACTCTAATTTGGATCAAACTGTATAATATACCACCTATCTTGAGGAAGGAGGATCACATTATTATATTTTTCAATTGATTGGGATCCTTTGTGAAATTGGATAAAATTTATGTGTAAGAAATATTTATAAGAGCTTGTGATGTTATGGATCTTTCAAAACTTTTCCCCAATTTTATTCCCTCTACTATTCTTGGGGCTCATGGATTAATTACCTCAATTTTGAAGGTTTCCATTCTATATGTTTTTGTTGAAATATTCTCCATCATTATGCTAATAGATGTTCCTTTAAGGGCCTTTATTTTGTACCTTCCCATTTCATCTAGTTTAGAGGAAGAAATAAGGGGATTTAGATTAGGATTTTATTTGTCACATTCATAATAAATTCTTTTTCACATGTCGTTTATCTTCCCCTCACCATTATTTTATGGATATTCCTTCCTCCCCTAGGAGGGAGGTCATTTAGAGGATATAAATTGATCTTATTATGGACTTGGGTCCTCTACTTCCATCTAATATCATTGTTTCCTCTTCTCCTCCTTCAACATTGAGACCTAGAGTTATTTGGGTTTGATAGTTAAGAATAAAGTTTAGATATCAAAGGTAGAAATGTTGATATTTTAAGCTAAATAAATGGTGAAAGATGATTCTAAATGGTTGATGGAGGGACTCCTCTCTTGATGGTGAAGGAGGATAATCTTAGCCACTCGTTAAATGTGCTTTTTCCTCTATCTTCTGAGGGACACATTTTTTGGATGGAAGCCTTATGTTGGTTATTTTTATGAAAGCTTATTCACTGTTTGATGGTCTCCTTTTTGTTAAAAAATGGCTGATTTTGGTATAATGATAGTTGATTATTATTGGTTGGCTGATTTTTGATCGATGGTTCTGATGTAGTCTTCTTTGTGGCATGTGATCTGGTTGTGTTGTTGGATAGACTGTTGGTTATTTTTATTATTGTCATTTCTTAGTGATTCTCTTATGTTTTGTACTAGGTTTTGGGGTCTCATAAAAACCCTCACCTTTAGATGGGTTTAAAAATATATATCAATATGTTTTAAATTATATGTGTTTCTAAAATTTATATTTTACTATGTTTAAAATTAAAAGTATATTTTAAATTTATCTTTTATTATGATTTATATTTGAAAGTAGTAAAATATTAACAACTTTATTGATGTAAAAAATGTGAAAAAGATAATACATTCTAGGGAAGAAGAAGATGGGAGAATATAATGATGTTTTCTATGTCAAATACCCTAATAAATGTAATTGTAGTTAGTAAAGGAAAACAAGGATTTATATGGTAAAATACTACATGAGGGATTTTTTAATTTATAAATAAATAATTTTAACAATTATTTAATGTTTTACTATGTTATGTTTTGTATTCTAACTTTTTTTTACAATATAGGTTAGATAGAATCGTGCATAAGGGTTACTCTATGCCAAGATATGGATAACTTACATAGATACCTAAACAATAATTTTCCACCATCATAATTTTAAAGAAATGTTGGGAGGTAAATTTATTTTATGGCTTAGTTTTTTTTTGTTTAATGTTTATTTTAAGTGTTTTATATTATATAATTATATATGTGTGATTGTGCTAAGTGTAGCAATCATGTGATCCTAAATTATAGATTATACTCTTAGTTTTGGGTAGATGCATGATAATGGGGGATAAAAGGGGGTGCTTAAATTGACATGTTTTTTCTTCTAAAAATAAAAATAGTTGAACTTGAAAGAGTTCTAGATACATATTGAAAAATAATCTAACAATAATGTAGAAATATGAATTATGGAATTGGAATGTAGTTTCTAAATATATAATTTTTCCTATACCAAGATGATAAAATGTGTGAAATTGATGTATTTATCACAATGGCTTGACAATTTTTGGTGAAAATATAAGGAGATTGCACGTGTATGAACACACTTTTTTGAGTAAATGTATGGATGTTTGTATGAAATTTCATATATGGATAGATGAAATGTTGAATATTGGTCATGATATTTTTTATTAAAAATTTAATAAATAAATATTTTTTAAATAATTTTATAAGTCAAGATAGTTGGAAAATTGGAACTACAAGTGTGTACACATTATTTTTGAAAATTAGAACTATAAGTGTGTACACATTATTTTTCAGGGAATGAGAAAATGAAATCATAGGGTGTACACCCTATACATTATAATGTGTGTACACCCTATGAATCATAAAGGGTGCATGCCATTTAGCAAAGGTCATATGCCGTTTGAGTTACAAATGCTTTTTTCTTGTTTAAGTTACACAATATCTAGTAAAATAGATGTAATAAGTATATTATTATACTTTAAATGTATTTTACTATATATATAAAACTAATTACACTCTACATCTTCTAAAATCAATCCTAGAGTTATATTATTTACCATTTCTAAGTTAGTTTTTTAAAATCCATTGTGATCCATACTTAGTTTTCATAATTTTAAAGTTGGAAGGTAGAATGAGAAATGAAGTTTTGATCATGTTACATATGTAATAGATCTATAACATTTAGTATACCCTATCTACTTTACCTACTTGAGTAAGCCCTACCTGATTAAATTGAGAGCCATATATTTATCTTGATTATTCCCTACTTTATTGAATACCCAAACCATATCTTGATCTTGAGTATGCCCTACCTAAATATTCAATCCATATCTAGATCTTGACTATGCCCTACATACCTTCTTTTACTTGAGTATGCCCTATCTACCTATCCTTTTTTCCCTACCTACTTGATTATTCCCTAACTAATTTAATATGACCTACCTATTTTAATACATGATCCATATCTTGATCTTGAATACTCATATATAATCCTAGCTATATCTATCTTACCTAAGCTATATCTTAAATACTTGATACTAGATTCAATACTCGAGCCATATCTTGAAAGGAGGGGGAATTATCATGCTTTAAAATCATTAGGGGGGAATTATCATATCAAGGGATAAAGGAAAGGGGGAATTATCAATGTATGCTTGAAAATTAAGAGAGATGGCATTATCACCTATATAGATAAAGGAGGTGGGAATTGGCCGAGTCACATCTTGAAAGGAGAGGGGGAATTATTACCTATATAGATAAAGGAGTGACTATAGATTATTAGTAAAAAGTCTTAAAGGTGAATTTGAGATGAATTCCTAAATAATTTGTGATTTCTTTATCAATGGTTCTATTGATATGCATAAATGGTTTCCCTATAGCATGCAACTTGTAGAATACTTGTATCTATGGTATAATCACTCATACATGACATCCACCACATACCATGTAGTACATGTAGGTATGTAATCACTCATACATGAAATATACCTATAGTTATGATATGGTCATTCATACTAAAAATTAATTTAGCTAATCACCCTAGTACACTCCATTTTGAATATAAGGAATCAAAACACCATTCAAGAGTCATCCTAAAAAGATAATTTTTACTCAAAAAAATGTTAGACATATGGGTCAATCCATGAATGTTTCAATTACAATCTCACACATGCATGACCTGACCAATTTATTCCAAACTCACATAGGACAAAGTTATCTTCTAACATTACAAAATCACATAAGACACTACCATTACTATTTGGGGTGGAGGGAAGTGTTTTTTAACCCTTTTTTTTATCAAGATCATATAAAAATCACTCATATCACTATATACCACTCCCAAAATCATATAGAGAGAGGGGGTCAAGCACATAAATTTTCATTCATCATCATAATCACTTCCTCATAATTCATCATCACCCATCATCCCACTCTCATTGACTTTCATCATCCTTCACCATCCCTCATCGATCCTCATCATAACTCATTGTACCTAATGAATTTATTTATTACTAATCATTCCAATTCATATCTAGTCACTCCTTCATCATCCCAAACCACTCATTCATTGACCCTCATCATCTCTAATCATCCCTAGTCATTATCTCATTATCCCTCATCATCCCTGATCATTCCTTCAATGACCCTCATTATCCGTAATCATACCCTCATTAAACCTCATCATATATAATCATTCTCTCATTATCCCTCATTGCCTCTAATCGTCCCTAATCACTCCCTCATGGACCCTTATAATTCTTCATCATCCCTAATCACTCCCTCATCAACCCTCATAATCCTTAATCATCCCTAATCACTCTCTCATCAACCCTCATCATACCTTATCATCCCTAATCACTCCATCATTATTCCTCATCATCCCTCATCATCTCTAATCACTCTCTCACCATCCCTAATCATTACTTCATCAAAATTCATCATCCTTAATCATCCTTAGGCATTCCCTCATCATCTCTCATTATCCCTAATAAATCTCTCATTGGCCCTCATGATCCCTAATCAAACCCTCATTAATTTTGATCATATACTAATCAATCCCTCATCATCCCTAATTATCATTAATCATCCCTAATCACTCCCTCATTAACCCTTATAAACCCTCATCATCCCTAATCACTCATTCATCAGCCCTCATTATCTCTAGTCACACCCTTATTGTCACTTTTTATCCCTCATCATCCATAATTACTACCTCATTGGCCCTAATTATCCCTCATCATCCCTCATCAATACCTAATCAATAACCCATCATTCCTTATCATCCCTAGTCACTCTTTCATCATTTTTCATCATCCCTCATCCCCTAATTAATCCCTCATCATACCTCCTCATCCCCAATCATTTACTCATTGGCCCTTATCATCCCTAATCATTCTCTCATCAACCCTCATCATTTATCATCACCCCTAGTCACTCCTTCATCATCTCTCATTCTCCTTAATTGTCCATAATCACTCCCTCATTATACCTCATCATCCCAAATTAGTCTTTCATCATCCCTCATCATCCCTAGTCACTCTATCATCATTTCTAATCACTCCCTCTTCATCCTTCCTCATTCATGATTGTCCCTCATTACTCTCTCAATATCCCTCATCATCCTTAATCATTCCCTCATCATCCCTAGTCACTTGCTCATCATCCCTAATCACTCCCTTCTCATCCCTCATTGTCCCCAATCACTCCCTCATTGACCCTCCCCATCCCTCATCATCACTAATTACTCCATCATCATCCCTAATCACTCCCTCATCATCCCTCATCATCCCTAATCACTCCCTCCTCATCCCTCAACACCCTTACTCCTTATAATACCTTGATGGTGGGTGTACTAGATTCCTGCTTGTACCTAATTAGATTTTATTTTAATTCCAAATTTTACTCACTAAAATAAGGTTCAAATAAACTCATCTTCACTCATATTATTTCACTAAATTAAGGAAATCTTCTCTCTACATATCCATTTCACTCATTTCTCCAAGTAACTCTCACTTGATGAATTAAAAACTCCTCTTCCACTTGACTAAGGCTCAAATAAACTCTTTTTAGATAATATTTATATTCATTTGGATTTTTTTAGTTTAATCTATTACCATTTATTATACTTGATTATACCCTACCTAAGTTAAACCTAATTTAGTATGCCCTACCTACCTATCATTTTTTACATACCTACTTGAGTATGCAATACCTAATCCATATATTTATAGGAGAGGAGGCATTGTCATGCTTTAAAACCAGTAGGGGCATTATTAGATCGAGGGATAAAGGAGAGGGTATATTATCAAGGGATTTTTGAAAATTAGTCAACACATTTATATTTTTTTATGCACATCTATATTATGATTGTTGATATATGTAATGATTTATGATCATTATATTAGATTTCATTAAATAAATATTTAAGAATAAAGAAATTATCTTAATGTCCACAAATGACCAAAATTAATTAAATGGGACTAAAGGATAATAAGGCATACCAACTCATAATATAAGCTTAGATTTGTCACAATTGTAGAGATATTATATATATTTACTTACTTAGGAAGTCATTTACACACATAATCAGCATAGACATATCTACCAAACACATAATGCCTTCTAAAAATATAAGCAAGTATATAATCCTTTTAAAATTTATTAATAAATATAAATGGAATACTTAATTTATTCCTTTCTTTCACAATATGAGATTAAGAACTAGAAAAAAATAAATTCATTACATCATTAAATATAATCGTTATTCACTAATTTTAATATGACTGAATTTAGTCATAATAAGCTAAATCTGACTAAAAATGAAATCTTAATAAAAACAAGGCCCATAAATCCTTTTCCAAGACACATCCACTCATGTTTCAAGTATAATAATTAGTTACCATAACTTACCAATTATAATAAGTTTTCCTATTAGCATATTCTAAGACTTAAAAAAACATAAAAACATGATAATACTAAACAACTAAGAATAAATTTTCCATGTTAAACATTACATACTAATTTAACTATATCAATAAGAGTACATGAGTTAACAATATATGAAATCTAGATTAACACATTAGTTATATGTGATTATTATATGTCTAAATGAATAAATCATCCAAAATTTCATACAACTACACCCAAAAATTGTTAGTCAAGAAGGAATTATCAATCCCTAGGTACAACACCATGAGAGATTCAATAATAGAGTGTTAAAACATATAAAATAACACATGTAAAGTTATTTTAAAAATGGAATACATTGCATAAAACTAATAAAATAAGATAACTTGAAATTTTCAC
Organism: Torreya grandis; assembly: GCA_037957365.1. Taxonomy (NCBI): domain Eukaryota; kingdom Viridiplantae; phylum Streptophyta; class Pinopsida; order Cupressales; family Taxaceae; genus Torreya; species Torreya grandis. The sequence continues at coordinate 960,042 of JARHVA010002960.1, read as the reverse complement.
ATATTACAAGGGAACATAGATGGTCGAAGAGATAGACCTGCATAAGAAATTTTAAGATGGTTCATGAAGGACATAATTTGATGAAATAATTAATTAATGGCATGAATTAGGAGGGAGGTGTCCTTTGTATTATCAATGAATTGAAATGCATTATTAATTAGGTGAAATACTAAAGGACAAAGTAAATAGATAAGAAAAAGATAATGAAATGCTCAAATAAAAGTTGGGTATTTTAGTAGATTTTAGAAAGGTGATGATGCATAATTATATTACTAGTATGATGGTATTAGGAAACTAATAAAAATGAAACAATATGATGAAGGCCCTAGTATACCAAGCAAAAATTCCAAGGGTATATAAAGTGACAATGAATATGATCCACAATTTTAAGGGATGCAAAATATGGAAATAGTTGTGAAGAGAATGATGGATAAATGGGAGGAAGCCTTCTAACGGCATAAAGTCATTGACCATTTTTATTCATTGTTTTTTGGTTTAATACATACTGTTATTTTATTATTATTCTATAGACATTTTTTAGTTCTATGAACACCCCCTAGAGGATTCTCTCCCACTCATGATGAGAGAGACATGGTAACACATTTTATCTCATGGCCAAGTGTCTCTTAAGAGACCAAAATTTAGTCATTGGGTAGTGTATATTTTGACTCACTCACCCAATCAATTAATCATATTCACAAACACATCTAGATGGGTGTATAAATTATAGAATGGCCACCCTCTACTTTTTAGTTATCCCCAAGGTCAAAATGTTTTTATGCATCTAGATTAATCCCTGAAGAGAAGCTTCTCATCCTTGAGTGAGTAAATAGAACAAACTTTGGGTGCACACTTCAAGAGAACCATGAGGGGTATATATGAGATGTCAACCCATACAATTACATGGGAGATTCCTTTTAGAACCCCCTAGAGGATTATGTGCCACTCACTATGAAATATACATGGTGGTGTGTTTTTTATCATATACAAATGTCTCTTAAAGGACAAAACATTAGTCAGTGCATAACATATCTATTGAATTAATATCAAAATTGATAAAATATCTTCATTAAATCATTTGTATGGGAATTTAAATGATAATATGGCCACCTTATACTCTTGATTAGGCCACAAGTTTGAAAGTTGTAGGTGGGTAGAGGTATCACTAAAGAGAATCTTCTCATCCTTGAGTGGGAAAATGGAGCAAAATTCTAGCACATGTTGTAAGAGAAGTGTGAGGGGTAGAGATGAGTTATCAAAACCTATAATTTCATGGGTGAGTCCTCTAAGCAACCCTTAGATTATTCTATTCCATTTATGATGAGGGAGTCATTAGAGATAAGAAGGGATGAGGAGGGAGTGATTATGGATGATGACAGATGATAATGGAGTGATTAGGTATAATGAGGAATGATGAAGGATTTATTAAGGATGATGAGAGAAAATGAGGGTTGATGAGGGAGTTATTAGGTCTTATGAGGTATGATTAGGTTTAATGAGGGAGTGATTATAGATGATGAAGGATAATGAGGGATTATGAGGGAGTGATTTAAGAATTATGAGGGTCGATAAGGGTGTTACTAGGGACAATGAGGTGAATGAGGAAATGATTAGGGATGATTAGAGATGATTAGGTACATTGAGAGACAATGAGAGAGTGAATAAGGATTTTTAAATATGACGAGCGAGTGACTTAAGCTATTCCTTTCTTTCATAATATGAGATTAATCACTAGAAAAAAATCAATTCATTACATCATTTAATATAATTGTTATTCACTAATTTTAATATGACTAAATTTAGTTAAAATAAGCTACATATGACTAAAAAAGGAAATCCTAATAAAAAATAAGGTAAGGCCCATAAATTCTTTCCAAAGACACATCTACTCATATTGAGAGTATACTATTGAGTTACCATAACTTCTCAATTATAATAAGTGCTCATATTAGCATACTACAAGACTAGAAAAGACACAATAAAATGACAAGTCTCATATTAGCATATTAAAAAAACTAAGAATAACTTTCCCATGTTTAACATTGAATACTAATTTATCTATATTATAAAGAGTACATTATCTACATGACATATGAAATTGAGATGAACACATTAATTATATGTGATTATTATATTTCTAAATGAGGAAATCATCCAAAATTTGATAAAACTACACCCAAAAATTATAAGTCAAGAAGGAATTGTTAATCCCTAGCTCCAATACCATGAGAGATTAAATAATAGAGTGTTAAAAAGTCTATAATAACACATGTAAAATTATTTAAAAAATAGAATACATTGCATTAACCTAATAAACTAAAGATAACTTGAAATTTTCACATATTACAAGGGAACTTAGATGGCTGAAGAGACAGACCTGCATAAGGAATTTTAAGACTGTTAATGAAGGATCATAATTTGATGAAATAATAAATTAATAACATGAATCATGAGGGAGTTGTAATTTTTACTATTGATCAATTGAAAGAGGTTATTAATTAGGTCAAAATACTGAAGGACAAAGTGAATAGCCTAGAAAAAGAGAATGAAATCCTCAAAGAAAATTTGTGTATTTTAGTATATTTTAGAAAGGTGGTGATGCATAATTATATTAATATTATATATGGTATTATGAAACTAATAAAAATGAAACAAGATGATGAAGGCCCTAGTAGATCGAGCAAAAAGGCTAAGGGTATATAAAGGGATATTGAAGATGATCCACAATTTCAAGGGTTGTAATATATGGAAATAGTTGTGAAGATAATGATGAACAAATGGGATGAAGATTTTGGAGGGCATAAGGTCATTTGAAAATTTGTATTCATTATATTTTGGTTTAATATATAATAATAATAATAATTATTATTATTATTATTATTATTATTGTTATTATTATTCTATAGACATTTTTTAGTCCTCTAAACATCCCTTAGAGGATTGTCTCCCACTCAAGATGAGAGAGACATGGTAATGCATTTTCTCTCATGGACAAATGTATCTTAAGAGACAAAAATTTAGTCCTTGGGTAGTGTATATTTTGACTCACTAGCACAATCGATGAATCATATTCATTGACACATCTAGATTTTTATATAAATTCTAGAATGGTGATGCTTTCTATTGATCCCTGGGGTCAAAAGTTTTTTGGCATCAAAATGAATCCCTAAAAAGAAGCTTCTCATCCTTGAGTGAGTAAAAAGAGAAAACTTTGGGTGCATATTTTAAGAGATCCATGAGGGGTATAGATGAGATGTCAGTTCATAAAATTATATAAGAGAGTCCTTTAAGATCCCCTTAGAGGATTATTTACCACTCGAGATGAACTATACATGGTGGTGTGTTTTCTTTCATAGATATATGTCTCTTAAGGGACCAAACATTGGTTAGTGTGTAGCATATATTTTTAACTTCTATCCCAATCGATGAAATCTCTTCATAAAATCATTTGTATGGGCATATAGATGCAAATATGGCCACCATATAATCTCCTTCAAGCCACAAGGTCAAAATTTGTAAGTGGGTAGAGGCACACCTAAAGAGAATCTTCTCATCCTTGAGTGGTGAAAGGGATCAAAATTCTAGCATGTGTTTTAATATAACTATGAGGCGTAGAGACAAGTTATCAGCACCTATAATTATATGGATGAGTCCTCTAAAAAAATCATAGAATATTCCGTGACACTAAGGATGAGGGAGTTATTATGGATGATGATGGAGTAAATAGGTATGATGAGGAATGATCAGGGATTGATTAGGGATGATTAGTTAAAATTAGGGATGATGAGGGAGTGATTATGGATGATGAAGGATGATGAGATTAAATGAGGGAGTGATTAGATATGATGAGGTATAATTAGGGATGATGAGGGAGTTATTTAAGAATGATCAAGAATTATGAGGGTTGATGAGGGTGTGACTAGGGACAATGAGGGCTAACGAGGGAATGATTAGGGATGATTAGAGATAATTAGGTACATTGAGAGATAATGAGAGAGTGAATAAGTATTATTAAGGATGATGAGGAGTGACTTAAGTTATTCCTTTCTTTCACAATATGAGATTAAAAACTAGAAAAAAAATCAATTCATTACATCATTTAATATAATTGTTATTCACTAAATTTAATATGATTAAATCTAGTCACAATAAGCTAAATATTACTAAAAAAGGAAATCCTAATAAAAATAATAAGGTAAGGCCCATAAATAATTTCTAGGACACAACTAATCATGTTTAAAGTATAATAATGAGTTACCACAACTTTCTAATTACAATAAGCACTCATATTAGCATATAGTAAGACTAAAAAAGAAACAAAAACATGGCAAGTCTCATATTAGTATACTAAATGATTAAGAATAACTTTCCCATGTTAAAAATTACATACTAATTTAACTATATTAGGAAGAGTACATGAGCTACACAATATATGAAGTATAGATGAATACATTAGTTATATGTGATTATTATATTTCTAAATGAGTAAATCATCCAAAATTTCATACTACACCCAAAAATTGTTAGTCAAGAAGGAATTGTCAATCCCTAGCTCCAACACCACGAGAGAGTCAATAATAGAGTGTTAAAAAGTCTAAAATAACAAATTTAAAATTATTTTTAAAATGGAATACATGACATCAACCCAATAAACTAAAGAGAACTTGAAATTTCCACATATTACAAGGGAAATTATATGGCTAAAGAGATGGACCTACACAAGGAATTTTAAGATGGTTCATGAAGGAAAATAATTTGATGAAATACTCAATTAATAACTTGAATCAAGAGGGAGGTATACTTTTTAATATTGATTAATTTAAATAGGTTATTAATCAAGTGAAAATATAGAAGGACAAATTAATTAGCCTTTACAAAGAGAATGAAATCCTCAAATAAAAGTTAGGTATCCTAGTATATTTCAAAAAGGTGGTGATGCATAATTATATTACTAGTATAGATGGTATCATGAAACTAATAAAAATGAAACAAGATCATGAAGGACCTAGTAGATTAATAAAGAATGCCAAGGGTATATAAATGGTTATTGAAGATGATCCATGATTTCAAGGGTTACAAAATATGGAAATAGTTTTGAAGATAATGATGGACAAATGGGAGGAAACTTTTGGAGGGCATAAGGTCATTTGACCATTTTTATTCATTTTTTTTGGTTTAATATATATTATTATTTTATTATTATTCTATAGACATTTTATAGTCCTCTGAGCACTGCTTAAAGGATTCTCTCCCACTTAGGATGAGATAGACATGGTAACACATTTTCTCTCATGGCCAAATGTCTCTTAAGAGACCAAAAGTTAGTCATTGGGTAGTGTATATTTTGACTTACTATCCAAATTGATGAATCTAATTCACTGACACATCTATATGTGTTTATAAATGCTATAATGACCACCCACTACTTTCTATTGAGCCCCATGATCAAATTTTTTTAGGCATATAGGTTAATCCCTGAAGAGAAGCTTCTCATCCTTGAGTGAGTAAATAAATTAAACTTTGGATGCACATTTTAATAGATATATGAGGGGTATATATTAGATGTCAGTGCATACAATTACATGGGAGTGTCCTTTGATAACCCCTTAGAGGATTATGTGCCACTCAAGATGAACTATACATGGTGGACTATTTTCTCTCATAGACAAATGTCTCTTAAGGGAACCAACATTGGTCAGTATGTATCATATCTTTTGAATTACTAACCTAATTGATGAACCATCTTCACCAAATCATTTATATAGGCATATAAATTCTAATATAGACACCTTATAATCTCCATTAGGCCACAAGGTTAAAATTTATATCCAAGTAGAGGCATCCCTGAAGATAATCTTCTTATCCTTGAGTGGGAAAATGGAGCAAAATTATAGAATATGTTGTAAGAAAATTGTGAGAGGTAGAAATGAGTTTTTATCACCTATAATTACATGGGTGAGTCCTATAAGCAACCCTTATAGGATTCAATGCCACTGAGGATGAGGGAGTGATTATGGATAAGGAGGGATGATGAGGGAGTGATTATGGATAAGGATGGAGGAGGAAGGAGTGATTATGGATGATGATAGACGATGATGGAGTGATTAGATATGATGAGGAATGATGAGGTATTTATTATGGATGATGAGGAAAAATGAGGGCTAATGATTAGGGATGATGTGGGATGATGAGGGTCAATAAGGTAGTTATTAGAGATGATGGGGGATAATGAGGGATGATGAGGAAGTGATTTAATAATGATTAGGAATTACGAGGGTTAATGAGGTTGTGACTAGGGACAATGAGGGCTAATGAGGGAATGATTATGGATGATTAGAGATGATTAGGGAGGTTTAGATATAATGAGAGAGTGAATAAGGATGATGAGTGAGTAACTTAATTTATTCCTTTCTTTCACAATTTCAGATTAAGCACTAGAGAAAAATCAATTCATTACATCATTTAATATAATTATTATTCTTTAATTTTAATATGACTAAATTTAGTCACAATAAGATAAATATGAATAAAAGGTAAATCCTAATATAAAAACAAGGTAAGGCCCATAAATTCTTTCCCAAGACACATATACTCATGTTAAAAGTATAATAATGAGATAACATAACTTCCCAATTATAATAAGTGCCCATATTAGCATACTACAACACTAAAAAAGACACAAAAACATGACAAGTCTCATATTATAATATTAAAAAACTAGGAACAACTTTCCTATGTTGATTATTGAATACTAATTTAGAAATAATATCAAGAGTACATGAGCTACACAATATATCAAATCTAAATAAACACATTACTTGTATGTGATTATTAAATGTCTAAATGAGTAAATCATCCAAAATTTCATATACCTACACCCAAAAATTATTGTTCAAGGAATTGAGAATCAATAGCTCCAACACCATGATATAGTCAATAATAGAGTGTTAAAAAGTTTAAAATAACACACGTAAAATTATTTCAAAAATGGAATACATTGCATCAACTTAATAAACTAAAGAGAACTTGAAATTTTCACATATTACAGGGGAATTTAGATGGCTAAAGAGATAGACATGCATAAGGAATTTTAATATGGTTCATGAAGGACCATAATTTAATGAAATAATTAATTTAGAACATGAATCAGGTAAAAATACTGAAGGATAAAGTGAATAGCCTAGAAAAAGAGAATGAAATCCTCAAAGAAAAGTTAGTTATTTAGTAGATTTCAGAAAGGTGGTGATGCATAATTATATTACTAGTATAGCTGGTATCAGGAAACTAATAAAAATGAAACAAGATGATGAAGGCCCTAGTAGACTTATTGGAGGTGGAGACTGATATTATTAGATTGTTAGTTCCTGATAGGGGGTATGGGGGGCTTGTCCCCCCACTATGATTTCCATGGGGGTCTAGGGGTAAGACGACCTACATGGAACCCCCCTTGGTTGGGTTTCAAGGGAGGTTACCCAAAGTGAATATTTTTGTGAAAAATGCTTGTGAAATATTGTAATTTCATTCTAAATCTAGAGCATTCACTATTATTTCATAGATATGATGATAAAAATTGTGTTGGTGCATTTTTTACCTATTATGTAACCCTCACTTGATATGAGGGAATTTTAATCATGGTGTCACACTATGTGTGAAGGAAGAAGAAATTATATTAGATGTATTATAGGTTTATCCCTCCATTTGTTGGATTGAATTAGAGAATAACTAGTTATTTCTATGTGGACATAGCCCATATTGGGTGAACCACGTTAAATTTATGTCTCTCTTATATTGTGTTTTTTGAATTTTATTTCTATCTTTATTTCATTAATATTATTTTACATTCTATATTACTAACAATTGATATTAGAGTTGAAGGTTTATTTGTTAGATAAACTCATAGGAAAATAGGGTTTATAGTTCGAGTGAGAGTAATGGTGGAAGAAGATAAGTTTAAGGTCAAGAAGTTTAACAACCAAAACTACCAACTATCTAAGATGAAAATAGAGGACTATTTATATCATTAGGGTATTTTCATATCATTGGTCATAGTAATAAAGATTTCAATGACTATGAAGGATGAATAAGGGGATGTTCTTTACAAAAATTCACTAGGAATAATATGACTATGTCTGGCAGCATCAGTGGCCTTCAATATTTCAAAAGAAAATATAATAGATGATGTGATAAATGCATTGGATAGTGTATGAAAAACCTTTAGCTTCCAACAAAGTATTTCTTATGAATCATTTATTTAATATGGAAATGTTAGAAGGTGGGCCTATTTTTAATCATTTAAATGAATTTAACATGATCACAAATCAATTAAGATATTTAGGAGTAAACTTTGATGATGAGGTTAAGGATATTTTGAGTCTATGCTCATTGCTAAAAATATAGAATGGCTTTGTCATGGTTGTGAGTAATTTTGTCTTTGGTTCAAACACTTTTAAGTTTGATGATGGTATTGGTGTTACTATTAGTGAAGAAATGTGATGGAAAAACATAGGTGAGACATCAAGTAATGATTTGACTATGGATGATAGGGGAAGATAAAAGGATAGAGGGAAGGGCTCAAGGAATCATGAGAAGTCTAATAAGGGTAAATCCAAATCTAGAGGAATGTTGGTGTCTTAGCATTGCAGGAATAAAGGACACTTAAAGAAATATTGTTGGTCTCAAAAATGAAAACAAGGAAATGGACAATGAGATAACAATTAGGAAGAAAATGTAGTAGGTGATGTGTTAAAAGATGCTTTAATCCTTTTATCAAATAATATTAATGATTCTTGGGTATTAGATTCATGAGCTTCATTTCATGCTACACCTCATAGGAAATATTTTCAAGGCTATGTTCAAGGTGATTTTGGATAGGTTTATATAAGTGATGGTGAACCTTGTAATTTTTTTGGAATGGGTAAGATACATATATAATTATATAATGGAAATAAATGGTTATTGAAAGAGGTGAGGCATGTTCCTGAGTTGAGGAGAAATCTAATTTTAGTAGGGTAGTTAGGAAGTAAGGACTGAATAGTTATATTTGTAGAAAATTCATGGAATGTCACTAAAGGATCACTGATAATAGAAAAAGGAGAGAAGGTAGGTACATTATATTTATCTACTAGTATTGTTGAATATTTTATTACTTTAGATTTTATAGAAGTGAATACAAAATTATGGTACCATAAACATGGGCACATGAGTGAGAAGGGGATGCAAATTCTCCACTCATAGAATTTGTTGTCAAATTTGAAGGTAGATTTGGATTTCTTTGAGCACTATGTATATGGAAAAAAAAAAAGATTCAAATTTATTAGAGTTAGGAAGACAAAGAAGCATGAAGAGTTAGATCTTGTGCATACAGATGTATGGGTAATAGCTCAAGTATCATCCCTTGGTGGATCTTCTTATTATGATACTTTTATTTATGATGAAACTAGAAAAAAATGGGTTTATTGCATATGAAAAAATATGTTATTTTTTATACTTTTAATAAATGAAAAGATTTGATTGAGAATGAGATAGTAAGTAAATTGAAGTGTGTCAAAATAGGCAATGGAGGTGAATAATACAATAAAGAGTTTGATAATTACTATTCATCCCATGGGATTCATAGAGATAATATAATTCTAAGAACACCAGAGCAAAATGGTGTGTTAGAAATGATGAATAAGACAATCATGGAGAATGCAAGGAGTATGAGATTACATGCAGGATTTCCCTTAAAATCTTTGGAAGATGTGGATATTGTTGTTTACTTAATAAATAAAGGGCCTTCAATTATTTTGGATGATGACATTCCAAAGGAAGAATGGATAGGTAAAAAGGTAACCTACTCTTTTTTAAATAATTTTGGTTGTGAAGCATTTATCCATATTGATAAATAAAATAGAACCAATCTTGAATCAAAATCCAAGAAATGTATTTTTATTGGATATTAAGTTAATGATTTTGGTTACAATTTATGGGATTTTGAAAATCACAAAATCATTAGGAGTAGAGATGTGATCTTTAATGAGAAGGTCATGTATAGAGATCAGTTACAGGGAAAGAAACAAGAAAATCCAAATACATAATATGCATCACTTGATGAAATCACTAGACATTAAATTGTAAAGGTGCCAAAAAATTAGAATGTGTAACAATTACAAAAAAAAAAGTACCTCAGACTCTTGAAAGTGTAATTAGAAGATCTACCAGAGTAAGTAGACTCCTTGAAGGATACTTTCCTTCACTTTATTATTTAATTGACTGATGGAAGTGAGCTAAAAATCTATGAAGAAGAAAAATAGATAGAAACCAAAAAGAAATGGGAGCAAGGCATAAAAGAGGAGATGGACTCCTTGGTACATAACCAAAATCTAAATTTGGTTCAGTTTCTTGTAGGTAAAATAACATTGTAGAATAAATGGGTTTATAGGTTGAAGGAATAAGATGTAGGTAAAAAGAGGTACAAGGGAAAACTTATTGTAAAGGGGTTTGCATAAAATAAAGGTATATATTTTGATGAAATATTTCTCCAGTTGTTAAAATGACTTCCATAAGAATTGTTTTAAGTTTTGTAGCAGTAGAATATTTGCACCTTGAATAGTTAGATGTGAATAATGCTTTCCTTCATGATGACTTGTAGGAGAAAATATATATAGTCAACCACATGGATACAAAGTCAAAGGTAAGGATAAAATGGTGTGCATGTTGAAGAAGAATTTGTATGGCCTAAAGCAAGCTCAAAGGTAGTGGTATTTAAAATTTGACATGTTTATGATAGAATAAGGCTATAGTATATGCCATTATGACTACTATGTTTATTTTAAGAGATTAGATAATGGAAGATATATTATCTTGTTATTGTATGTATATGCCATGCTTTCTACAGGGTATAACATGTAGGATATAAATGATCTCAAAATAAAACTAACAAATTCATTTTCAATGAAGGATTTGGGTGATGCAAAGCAAATCCTTGGTATAAGAATAATAAGAGATAGGAAAAATAGAAAATTGACATTATCTCAAGAAGAGTACATCAAGGTATTAGTCAGGTTCAATATGTAATATTCAAAACTAATGAGTACACCTTTGGGAGGGCACTTCAAATTAAGTAAAGAATAGTGTCCTAAAAGATAGGAAGAAATCAATTACATGTCCAAAATGCCCTATGCTTTCACAATTAGAATTTTAATGTATGATATGGTGTGCATGAGACCAAACATTACTCATGTAATGGGAGTTGTTAGTAGGTTTATGAATAATCTAGGAAAGGAGCATTGGGATGCAATCAATTGGATTCTTAGGTACTTGAGAGGGGCCACTGATAGATAGTTTTTATATGAATGGTTAGATGTTACCTTATAAGGATATGTTGATGCAGACATGGCTAGAGATTTATATGGAAGGAGGAGCACCATTGGTTATGTATTCAAATTTGGTGACATAGCAATTATTTGGATTTCAAAATTGCATAAGATAGTTACTTTGTCAATTATAGAGGCAAATTGTGATGTAACTACAAAAACAAGCAAGAAGATGATATATATATATATATATATATATATATATATATAATGGTTCATGGCAGAGTTAAGGTAAAAGCAAGAAGATTGTAGGTTGTATAGTTATATTTAGAGTGTGATTCATTTATCAAAAAACTAAACATTCCACTCAAGAACCAAACATATACAACTTAGGTATCACTTAATTCATTTAGTTTTGGAGGATGGTCAATAGAAGTTGAAAAGGATCCATATGAGTCAAATTCTTGTAGATATCCTAACAAAGTTAGTCACAAAGGAGAATATGGAGAGTTTTTTAGCTTAAATAGGTATTCATGGATAATAATGAATATGATAAACATTTTAGGGTCAAATTTAAAATAAAATTCCAAGGAAGAGTTGTAGTGGTGGAGTTATAGCAATTAGTCTCCAAGTGGGAGATTATTAGATGGTGGAGCCTGATCTTATTAGAATGCCCAGTTCTCGATAGGGGGTGTGGGGGTCTTACCCCCACTATTGTCACCATGTGGGTCTAGGGAAAAAATGCATGGTAAAATATTGTCATTTCATAATAAATCCAGACCATTCACTATGAGGTCACATATCTAATGATAGAAATTATGTTAGTGCATTTTTGCCCTAATATGTAACCCTCCTTTGATATGAGGGAATTGTAATCATGTTGTCACACTATGTGTGAGTGAAGAGAAGATTAAAGTGGATATATTTTAGGTTCTCTTCATTTTTTGGACTTAATAAGAGAAGAATTGGTTATTTTTGTGTGGATGTAGTCCATTTTTGGTGAATCATGTTAAATATGTGTCTCTCTTATATTGTGTTTTTTGAATTTTATTTCCATCTTAATTTCATTAATATTGATCTAAGTTATATATTTCTAACAATACCAATCAATAATCCCAAGGGTATATAAAGTGATATTGAAGATGATCCACAATTTCAAGGGCTACAAAATATGGAAATAGTTATGAAGAGAATGATGAACAAATGGGAGGAAGCCTTTAGAGGGGATAAGGTCATTTGACCATTTTTATTCATTATTTTTTGGTTTAATATATGTTATTATTTTATAGACTTTTTCTAGTCCTCTGAGCACCCCTAGAAGATTCTCTCCCACTTAGGACAAGAGAGACATGGTAATGCAATTTCTCTCATGGCCAAATGCCTTTTAAGGGACCAGAAGTTAGTCATTGGGTAGTGTATATTTTGAATCACTAGCCCAAAAGATGAATCATATTCAATGACACATCTAGATGGGTGTATAGATTCTAGAATGGACACCCTATAGTCCCTATTGAGCCCTAATTTCAAATTTTTTTTGGTATCTAGATGAATCCCTTAAGAGAAGCTTCTCATCCCTAAGTGATTAAATAGAGCAAACTTTGGGTGCATGTTTAAAAAAATACATGAGGGGTATAGATGACATGTTAGTGCATAAAATTAAATGGGAGAATCCTTTGAGAATCCCTTGGAGTATTATTTTCCACTCAAGATAAACTATACATGGTGGCATATTTTCTCTCATAGAGAAATGTATCTTAAATGACCAAACATTGGTCAGTGGGTAGCATATATTTTGAATTGCTATCCAAATCAATGAAATGTATTCATTGACTCATTTTTATGGAGATATAAATTCTAATATGTCCACCCTATACTCTCAATTGGGCCATAAGGTTGAAATTTATAGGTGGCTAGAGGCATCCCTAAAGAGAATCTTCTCATCCTTGAGTGGGAAAATGGAAAAAAAATATAATGTGCATTATAAGAGAAACGTGAGGGGTAGAGATGAGTTTTCATCACCTAAAATTTCATGGGTGAGTCATATAAGTAACCCTTAGAATATTTCATGCCACTAAGGATGAAGAAGTGATTATGGATAAGGAGGGATGAGGAGGGAATGATTATGGATGATGATGAATGATGATGGAGTGATTAGGTATGATGAGGAACAATGAGGGATTAATTAGAGATGATGAGGGAAAATGAGGGATGATGATGGAGTTATTAGGGATGATGAGGTATGATGATGGTAAATGAGGGAGTGATTAGATATGATGAGGGATGATGAGGGATGATGAGGGAGTGATTTAAGAATGACTAGGAATTACAAGGGTCAATAAGGGTGTGACTAGGGAAAATGAGGACCAATGAGGGAATGATTAGGGATGATTAGGGATGTTGAGATATAATGAGAGAGTTAATAAGGATGATGAGGGTTGATGAGAGAGTGATTAGGGATGATGACCATTGATGAGGGAGTGGCTATGGATAATAAGGGACAATGAGGGATGATGAGGGAGTGACTAGGGATGCTAAGGTCTAATGAGGGCCAATGGGGGCTGATGAGGGAGTGATTATGGATAATAATTGATGATGATATTTGATGAGGGAGTGATTAGGGATGATTAAGGAAGATGAGTGAGTGATTAGGGATGATGATGGGTAATAATGGATGATGAGGTAGTTATTAGGAATGATGAGCATTAATGAGGGTGTAATAATGGATAATGAAGGACATTTAAGGAGTGATTAGGGATTTTAAATAATGATGAGGGATGATAAGGGAGTGATTAGGGATGATGAGGGTGTGAATAATGATAATTATGGATGATGATGTTGATAATGGAGTGATTATAGATGATAAAGGGTTAGTGAAGGATGACAATGGAGTGATTAGGGATGATGAGGGACAATAAGGGTCATTAATATGGGGATGAGGTATGATGATTAATGATGAGGGAGTGATTATTATGATGAATGATCAATTATGTGCTTGACCCCCCTCTCTCCATATGTTTTGGGGAGATGGAGATAATGATATGAGTGATTTTGATATGAGACTGATAAAAAAGGGTTTAAAAGCACTTCCCTCCATCCTAAATAGTAGTGGTAGAAGTTGTGGTAATGTTAGTGTCCTATGTGAGTTTGGAATGTTATAAGATTACTTTATAATATACGAGTTTGGATGAAAATGGTCAATTTATGTATGTATGAGATTAGAATTAGAACATGCATGGATTGACCCATATATTTGACATTTGTTTCAAAGTGATTTTTTTTAGTATTAATCTTGAATGGTTTTTTAATTCCTTATATTTTTAATGGAGTGTACTAGGGTGATTAGCTACATTCATGTTTCATATGAGTGATTGTATCACAAATATAGGTAAATTTCATGTGAGTGACCACATACGTATATGTAATAATAGGTATGTTGTAGATATCATTTATGAGTGACCATATTATGACTAAAATCATGCTATACTCTAGTCATTTATTCATATCGATAGACCCATTAATCAAATGTTCCAAAAAATATTTAATTATTCAGATTGAATTTTCCTTTAATCCTTTTTACTGATGTCCATAGTCATTCCTTTCTCTATATATATGAGAATTCCCCCTCTCCTTTCAATATATGTCTCAGTTAATTCCCTTTATCCTTTATCTATATAGTTAATAATGCCACCTCTCCTAATTTTCAAGCATCCCTTGATAATTCCTCCTCTCCTTTCTCCCTTGATTCAATAATGCCACCTCTCTTGATTTTCAAGCATCCCTAGACAATGCCCCCTCTCCTTTCTCCCTTGATATGATAATGCTCCCTCTATTGATTTTTAAAAAAAACCCTTCTCCTTTCAATATATGTTTTGGGTATTCAAGATATGGCCTGGGTAAGATAGATACGATGAGGATTAGATATATGTATTTATGATAAAGATATGGCTTGAGTATTCAATCAGGTAGGGCATGCTCAAGTAGGTAACTCAAATAGGTAGGTAATGAAGGAAAGGTAGGTAGGACATACTAAAGTAAAATAAAGTAGATATAGCATATTCAACATCAATATATGGCTCGAGTATTGAGATGGGGTATAGTCAAAATAAACATATGGCTTGGGTATTCAATCGGGTAGGGAATACTCAAGTAGGTAAAATAGGTAGAGAATATTTAAGTAGGTAAAGTAGGTAGTGCATACTCAATGATATAGATATATTACATATGTAACATGATTTGAAACTTTTTTTCTCATTTTTTCTATCAGGAAACAATTTTACCTTGCTAACTATATAACCTAAGTAGCTATATGCCAATTATAATAATCTAACTTCTTTTTAGGATTACTCTTGAATGGTGTTTTGATTAATTCTATTTTTAATGGAGTGTACTAGGGTGATTATCTACATTCATGTCTATTATGAGTGATTGTATCACAAATACAAGTAAATTTCATGTATGACTGGCCACATACGTATATGTAGTACTAGGTATGTAGTAGATATCATTTATTAGTAACCATATTATGACTATAAGTATGTTATAGGCTATAGGATATAGGATAGTCATTTATGCATATAGATAGACCCATTAATCAAAAATACCAAAAAATATTTAGGAATTTAGACTGAATTTTCCTTCAATCCTTTTTATTGATGTCCACAGTCACTCCTTTCTCTATATCCATGAGAATGCCCCCTCTCCTTTCAATATATGTCTAGGTTAATTCCCTTTCTCCATTCTCTATATAGGTAATAATACCACCTCTCCTAATTTTAAATCATCCATCGATAATTCCCCCTCTCCTTTATCCCTTGATTCAATAATGCCACCTCTCTTGATTTTCAAGCATCCCTTGATAATGCCCCCTCTCCTTTATCCCTTGATATGATAATGCTCCCTCTATTGATTTTTTTAAAAATCCCCTTCTCCTTTTAATACATGATTTGGGAATTCAAGATATGGCTTGGGTAAGATAGATACAGTTAGGATTAGATACAAATATTCATGATAAAGATATGGCTCGAGTATTCAATCAGGCAGGGAATACTCAAATAGTTGACTCAAGTAGGTAGAGAAAGAAGGAAAGGTAGGTAGGACATACTAAAGTAAAATAAAGTAGGTAGGTCATATTCAACATCAATATATGACACAATTATTAAGGTAGGGCATAGTCAAAATCAACATATGGCTTGTGTATTCAATAGGGTATGGAATACTCAAGTAGGTAAAATAGGCAGGGCATATATAAGTAGGTAAAGTAGGTAGTTCATACCCAATGATATAGATATATTACATATGTAAAATTATTCAAAACTTTATTTCTCTTTCTATATATCGGGAAGCAAGATTTCCTTACCAACTATATAATCTAAGTATGTATATGGTGAATACAAGTAGTATTTTCAAACTTTTATCGATTATTGATACTTTGTATCTTTTAAAAAACCCATCGAGTCTCAATCTCTCTAAGTACACACCTTAAGGGGTACACCAGAAAAGGGGTGGGTAGACTATTGGTGATTCATAAGATTGTTGTCCCTTTTTCCACTTTCCATCTACACACTTGTATCCTAAAATTTTTTACCCTAAGCTTATTATTCTTAGTTGTACCTATTCCAAACATTTGTCACATCTTTATCCTCTTGTTCCTTGCCTTATCCCCCTTTTAACAATTGGTTTTACTAGGTCAACTAGGTCGACCCTGTAAAATTTTTAGCCCCTAATTACTGTATAGGGTCAACTGGGTTGACCCTATACTCTTTTAGGTTATTTTTCACTTTGGAGCTCATTATCCCTTTGACCGACATAGCTTGGGACCAAGTGAATTATCTATCAAAAACATACATGGTCGACTGGGTCGACTCTGTACAACTAACATATTCATAAGGATTTAGGGTAAGGTTTTCCTATATATACAAGTTAATTTCCAACCATTTGAAGATAAATAAGAAAATAATAATAATTGTGAATGAACATTTTCTTATTTACCATTCTACTTGAAAAATAAAGCTTAGGGTTTGATACTTTCTTTGGAGATACAGATCTTGTCTTGTGGAGAAGTCTTTTGGATACATAGATAGGTTGTGTAGTTTAGATATAATTTTTATTTATTATCCTTACATACCAAAATAATCTCTTACAAATCACCTTGGCCAAGAGAGAGATTGAGGCTCAGTAGGTTCATCTTCAAAGGCAAGTACTCCTAACTTTATTTCTCCTTTGTAAGAGTAGATATATAATGTAGTTTTGCTTCTCTTTCATGCATTAGGATTCCATATACATTGAAATGAGTATATGTCTTATATGCATGTTTAGTTTAGTTTGTTTTATTTATAATTCCAAATTTATGCCACAATATTTGGTGAGAACTAAATTATATTTACTTTATTGTTATTAGAATAAGTGATATATCAAAACCTAGGACCCCCTTAGGGTTATTTCATGATTATGTTAGTCTAAAGGCTTTAGAATCCTCCTTAGCATGGTGTATTATGATAAGTGATCCCGTAATTGGTTTTAGTGTATTCCCATATTGGTCATGATCCCACTTAACAAATGTATTCCCAATCGGAAGTGTAGGTATGCTCTATCTTTTTTGAGCCAAGATTGATTTATACCCATGAAGAATTTATGATTGCATACATTTTGGTGAACCTGATATGAACTAAGCATTGGAGGATTTGTTCATTTATTTTCTTATTTTCATTATTATTTTTATCATATATTTTCCATACTAGGTCAAATGCATTGACCC
Source organism: Torreya grandis (assembly GCA_037957365.1). NCBI lineage: Eukaryota > Viridiplantae > Streptophyta > Pinopsida > Cupressales > Taxaceae > Torreya > Torreya grandis. The sequence continues at coordinate 941,994 of JARHVA010002960.1, read as the reverse complement.
AATTCTATTTTGTGTGTGTAGGTTTTCAAGTACAGGCTATTAGATCAACCCAATCAACCTAGTACATGTTTTCAGCTTTCTAGACTTCTAGTCTAGACTACTAGATCAACCCAGTATAGTTTCCAAACTTGAAAATATACTATTCAGTAGACTAGGTTGACCTAATTAAGCTTGTACATTATAGGCCCTCAGTAATAGGTTTTTACAGAGCTTGATCGACCTAGTCAACCCAGTTAGTAGGTTTTACAAGCATTCCACAAGGTTATCTGATAGTAATCTTCCTTATCTGCATCTATGATCCACCAAGGTTCCTGTTTATCCTTTTATATCTTTCTTTACAATTTTTTCTTTCATTTTTTGTAGTCTTCAAAATTTCCCTTCTATAGTCAACTAGATTGACCCTGTCAACCTAGTTTTATATTTTGTGTGTTGTTTGGATAACTAGGTCGACTCTGTCGACTCTATTCATTTTCGGACCTTGATTTTGTAGTATAATATCAACATTTCTAACCCTATTCTATATTTTGTGCGTACATTGTTAATTGTATCAACATTGTACCTTATTTCAAAGTTGAAATTAACCTTTATATGCTAGTAATTAGTTCACACTTTCATTCTTATTGCTTGGATACTTAGAATAGATCACATAGATTAATTAGGTGATTTTCAATTAAAAATTTAGTTTCACTATTTTTTATTTTATGCACATGCAACCAAATCACAAAATCTAAACACACATTTTAAAATTTGACTACCCAAGGACAACCTACTTAGATTTCATCACCAAGGGGGAAGATGACTTGATGTTATGGTCAAGTATAAAGCATGGTTAATGGTATATTCTAGCTAAAAACCCAACACCCTTATCATTTTGGTGTGTGATGTGAGGGGGTAGGCCCCAATACAAAGCTTGTATCATTATCACTATAGATCCCTTTCAACACAAACTACCTGAAACTATCCTTAGATTTCTTTCTAGTTCCTTACTTATAACCAACTTCCCATCACATTTAAAAACATATTCTAATAATATTATAAATATTCAGGTTGAAAATTTAGTTAGTTATTTACTTTCCAAGTTGATTACTTTCTCTTTACTCAATTGTATTTTTTATTGCAAAAAATTGCATTAGCCAGTGTTGGTAAAAGGTTTTATGTCGTGTGCCTCAATTGGATTAACCAGTGTTAATATAATTGATTTTTTGTTTCCCTTATATTATTTATTTTCAAATTAATTGCACAAATTATCTTATTTAAATTCATAATACATTATAAGCTTCCTTATCTTCCCTATTCATTGTATTGGATTAACCCAGTCGACCCTATACTCTTTACAGACCCTGTTCATTCTTTTGCCAACCTCTATTCACTATACTAGATCGACCTAGTAAACTTTGTGTTATTTATAGACCCTATTTTATGTTAGTTAAACCCAATTGATCTTGTACTATTTCTTTCATTTCCTATTTCCTTACTTTCTCATCTCTCTTTCTTTCCCTTCATCATGGACTTTCTACTTGATGACAACACTAAATTACAATCAACATACATGATTAATTTTACCAATCCTCATAGGGTCTCCCATGGATAGAGTAGGTCTCCTCTCTTGTATGCTAGTAATATTCACATTTCCACTCACACAATGAATTATGGGACTCCTCCTAATACCTCTTCGTAGTGTAATCCTATCTTCTCATTAGAATACTGACTCGAATTAGAGTATACCCCAAAAATGATCTTATTTATCTCTAAATTTCATCAACATTGAGGAAAAGATACCTTTACCATTTATAATCTTATGATTAGTGGTCAATCTAAATATAGTCATTCACCTACTCCTACATCCTCAACAATATTTATGGGCACCACTTTATTTTATTCTCAATCTCTTCCTTCGATTATGACCCCTTCTCACACCATGACCTCTTCTTCTCTAACTTATTCCACTTCCATGCCTAATATATCCACTAACATGGTAGGTTCTACATCTAGTGGGACTCTCATAAAATCCACTATCCTTAATCCTTCCAATAGTGCTTCATTTTCTACCCAAGGTAATCATACTTCTAGTACTTCTTCCTCTCAACCATTCACTAGTCAATCTTTTGATACACAAGCAAATTTTACCACTAGTGCCTCACAATATCATAGTTCCTCTCAAGCCCCTATCAACACCAATAGTGGTACCCAAGTCACTAATACCAATGCTAATACCACATCTAATACTTATAATAATGTTAATCATACACACTAATTATTGTTAAAAACACTCAATCAAATGAATACCTTTCAAGATCATAACACAAATCAAATGATGAGAATGAAAAAACACCTTCTTCATATTTAATCTCATCCTCAACCAATGTCTTGGGGCATACATAACCAAAATGTTCCCCCTCCTCCTCTTCAAGATTCTCAAGGTAATCTCATCCCTCAATTTCCTTTGATCAATAAAGCCATTAATCATCTTCGAAATGAGCCTCTTACTACTAGAATTGATAACATTGATATAGGAGGTATCACACCTACAATTTATTATAATGGATCAACCAATCCTACCCTTCATCTTAAAACATTTGAGAATCTCTATAAGGGTTGGGTCAAATTTTACACTTTTACCACTACCAAACTATTAGCTAAATCCCTCATAGGTGATGCCTTAGATTGGTATAATCAACTTATAACTCATTCTATTACTAGTTTGGAATATTTAGTGAATGATTTAGTTCAATAATTATAAACTAATGATCTTCCTAAAAACACTTTGGCCCATTTCATAAATTGTAAACAACTCAAAAATGAAACTGCTCAGGCTTTTGTTAAAAGGTGGAAAACTTTATCAAATAAATGTGAACATAACATGGACGATGACAATATTTTATCTCTCTTTACTAATTACCTCTTTCCTAAATTACAATATTGAGTCCACACTCTCTCTGCACACACTTTGGAGGAGGATATTGACCAAGCTAAACATCAATATTTCCTTATGCATAAATTCGAGCCACCCCAACCTTCTGTAGGTCCTCATCTCATACTTATGAACCACAAACACAATGTTACCAATGATGGTGTTATGGATTCTTACGACACCATTCATAATGTTCAAGTTTTCATTCCCATCCAATCTTTGGAATTATCTCCCACTTCTCAACAATATACCAATCCTCACTTATCATCACCTAACGACATTAATTTTGAACCTTGATCTTTAGGTGAAGTGATTAAGTGTCTACCTGGGCCTCTTTCAATAGAACTTGACCCTACCCATCCTATGAAATCATGGTATGATCCTAACAAATTTTGTTGGTTTCATGCTAGTTGGGTTCATTCTCATGAAACCTATAGACAACTTCATAATTTAGCTATGGATTTTCTTCTTGGTCCTAATTTTTATTATGATTCTATCATCTAAAAGCATCAACAAGCCTAAGGAATTGATTTTAAGGATTATAAAACACATGATAAATCTCAAGCCTTAAATCAAGATAATGCTCATTTAGCTATCTACAAAGACCCTCTTCCTAATCATCAACCTATTCAAGACAACCAAGAGAAGCCCACCCCTTCCCCAAATAATATAGAAAGTCTTGTTGACCTAACATCCGAAGAGAATGTGGTTAGCATGACTAATATGTGAAGGTTGGTGGATTTCATTGATTCTCAACCTATCTACACTCCTCCATCTCAAATGTATCATGTTATCCAAAACTCTTCCCCAATTCATTTAAATGAGTTGGGGCAAGATGACCTTATAAATTTTGATGATCCTATTTTTTATTTTCCCTTGGATAAAACCTCCCATTCTATTTCAATCACCATTCCTTCATCTTCCAACATTAATGATAATCAATATTTTACTAACATTTATTCTACCATGTCTCAAAATCAACTTGAACCAACTAATTCATCTTCACAACATCATTTACAACCTTGTTATAAGACTTCTACTTCTTATCAACATAAATTCCAATGTACTTCAACTCCTCCTTCTGAGGACCTTCTTAACCACTATGCACCTATTTATAACAACCTTCTTATGGGTTATGATGAATGGGATCCCATCACAGAGCTCACCAATCTCCCATCCCAAATTTTGTTCTTTGAGCTTATGAGGACTTCTTGATATCATATAAACTATCTTATGAAAATATTATTCAAGATGAATATCCTTCATCCTCCCCTAGAAAGATGAAAATCATCCTTATCTGGATCTGAGGATAGTATATTATAATAATGTGAACATATGTCTATCAACATTGATGAACCTATGGACACTTCACTTTTATTAAGATTTCCTATAGCCTCTATGATTCCTGATGAGATTATGCTTCATGCAGATGATCCTACCTTATTCATTAGTGTTCAAATAGGTGATATCCAAGTTAACCATGCATTGATTGACGAAGGGTCAGGCACTTGTGTTTCCTCTCTTGACTTTATCAAAACCATTGGATATTTAGAATGTAATCTCAAGTCCACACACAACACCTTACAAGGATATGATAGAAGGTAAATTCCTCCTCTAGGTTATGTGTGTCTTCCCATTACCATCCCAAATATCACCATTCATGTGAAGGTGATTATATTTAACTTTCACCTTTATTTTAACATCTTACTTGGTAGGTTGTGGACTCACCATATGAGAGACATTATTTCTTTTGCCTACCAATGCATTAAATTCCCTCATAATAGAGCCATTTATAGGATTCAAGGTGATGGTGACCCTTAGAATTTTGTTAAATTCCAAGACCATGGTGTCTTCAAAATTCCTACTCTTGAACCTTTGCCTAGCATTTTATTTCATGAGTCTCAACATCTTAACTTTCCCATTAACTCAACCAGAGGTTACAACGGTCATCCTAAACTCATTGGGAACATTCCTCCTAACCTCCTAGATTATGATGATGATGAGCCCAATGATATTAACCTAAAAATTAAAAATTTTGATCTCTCATCTCACCTCATTTCATAAATTCTTACTTCCTTATAGCCTCATTATCTCAAACTTCCTTAAGATGACATTCCTATAGTCTTAACCAAGACTCAGCATTCTATTCACCATACTTCCTCAGATGACAAGGTCATCCCTACTTGCATTATTGATCTTCACACCATAGATTATGATGATGGATATTCTTTATATGATCCATTTTTAGGTGTCTTATCTAGGCCCATGATGCCAAAATTATCCATTAGCATTCTTCTTTACTTGAGTCTTTTCATGTATCTTCCCATTTTCCTTCATTTATAGTTCTGAATTTTAGTATTTTTCCTCTTTATAATAGGGTAGAAATGACACTAACACTTTTATTTTTAGAGGAGCCTCATAGGAGTATACTCATGGATCATGTTTTGACTAAGCCTTATCACTTTGCTAGGTACCCTGACCACTGTAGTTGGTTTACCCTTGAGATTATTGTGACTCTCCTTAGACCTTATGTAGATAATGACCCTCCCTTAGTGAAACCCACATCAAAACCCATTACTTTCCCTACTATATTTGAGTTGGTTCTTTCTTATATTGTTACTAAGTATACCCCTACCTTTCATGCCATTACTACTTCCATTGAGCCTAGTTTTATTCCCCCTCCATCACCACTTTCTCTTAGTGATGGTTTGCTTCCTTTGCCTAAGATGGCTCTATTACCCACCAAATAGACTGATGAGTCTTATCCAACTTATTCCACTCCTATTAAATCCTCTTCTATGAGTGCTTCTCATAATACCACTCACAAGTGTATCTATTACTTCCATAGGATAGATAATCATTCTTCTACCCATTATTGTAAGCTGTAATAATATATTGATACATTACATCCTTCTTCTCCATCCTCAGACAAAGCCATACCTCCCCCAAAGGTTCTACATAAATATATACCTAATAATGGTGAGGTATATTATCTATGGTACCAATGTGGTACTCATCACATCGACCGTTGTTGCATCTTCCAACAACATCTCAAAGATCTTCTTCTAGTTATTCCTGGACCTTCTAACGTTCCTCCCATAGGTCATTCCTACAATAAGGATCCTCTTTCTTCTCCCATGGATCCACCTCTTATGGTTCCATCATCTCCTATGGTCCCTTCATCATCTTATGTGCCTCCACCTTTGATTCTTTCACCTGTGGATCTTCCCTCACCTATGGATTCTTCCCTATCGATGATTCTTGTATCTCCCATAGATCTTTCTCCTATGCATTCTTTGAATCATCCATTGCCTAATTTCCCTCATCAAAATGATCCATCAATTATTACTACTTTTTATGAGGAGGAGATTAGAAGAGAAGTATTTTCCCAATTTTTGTTGAAGATTGATGAGACATTATCAGTAGTTTGTTCCGACTCCATAAATATCTATCTAATGTTTTGGATAATGTGTGTGGGCATATTTATAAGTATTTATTATCACATGTATGGTGATTTTACATTTACACTTGGATTGGACATGTGCTTCAATCTTATAGTTTATCTATCTATTATATCATTTGACATTCCATCAAATTCATATTTTTCTTATAGTGATTTTACCTTTTGTAATATATCTTACATATATTGTCATTTATATTTGCATATGATGATCTTTATTGATCATTGCTTTATCTTTATTTCTTGATTTTTTATAAAAACTCTCTTATTGTGTCTCCATTATTGTTTACTCTCTTATCTCTATTTTTCATGGATAATTGTCATTATGACTTGGTTATATCAACCTTCTTGCCTTTTGTCATGTTTTCTATTACCATGTGATCAGTTAGCAAACAATGTATCTCATTATACTTTATTTATAACAATCCACTTTGGATTTCCTTATTTCCCTTTATTTCCTTTCTACAAACTAATCATATACATGATTGAGACTTGAGATCACATGTTGGTTCATTTTTAAGCCCAAGTGTCCATCTTTGTCTTTGGTTACTTAGCTTCCTTTAGCCTTAGCCTAAAGTTATTTTCGTGTGTATCACTACATGTCTCATGATTGGTCATTACAAATCCATATGGAGGAGGAATATCTAAAAGACATAAAAATCTAAAAGCCAAAACCTTTTAAATAAAAAGACAATGCTTTAAAAGACAAAAATATTCTTAAAAGTTAAATCACACTAAAAGATGTGATTCAAAGCACATCTCCTTCTTATAGTCGAAGCTAAAACTCCAAAATTGGCCTCACAATAGATCTAAGGCCTTTTGGGGTGTGGTAGGCTAGTAGATTAGAAGAAGAGAATTAAAAAAAAATTATTCCTACCTACTTTCTCACGTAAGTACCCAATCTTCACAGTAGACAAATGGATCTATAAAGGGTCCTAAAAAATGGGGAACATATTGTGGTAAGGTAGGTCCATTTTACTTTTCCTTATACCAATATAGATTAATGAGTTGATATTAGTATAATATTTATTTACCTACAAAACTTTGTGTCTATAGTGAACATGTTTCTTTTGTACATTGATGGTCACTAGTCAATTAGTGTCTTCTCATTTCCTTAGTATGCCTCTTGCCTTGTAAGGTATTCTCATAAGACACCTAAGTCTTGATTTTTAAATTCCCTATATCCCTCATATTTATTCTTGAGAAATATTGATTTGTCTACTAATCACATCCCTTGGGATCTTATTTGTGAGTTGATTTGAATGACCATGGATAGGACCCAATGTTCCTCACAAATTACCATCATAGCAACTTCCTATTACCCACATCTTTTGATACCTGATTGTCCCGATTATTCCACCCCAGTGGTGTCCCCTTTATAGAGTCATAGTGTAAGACCATGGATAGGACTTGGCCCTCCTCATAAAGTTTTCCAATAATACAAGTCACAAACAAAAATTACATGTGTCAAATATGAGATAAGATGTGATCGATTATGAAGTTACATGTCATTGACATGATTCCAAGCTTTATTTATTATGTTTTATACTTACTTAATTTTTATTTCACTTTTATTTTATTATTTTCTTATTACATGTAAGAATAAAACCATTTCTTGAATTTTTCATACTTCCCAACTTGAATTAGTATGACAAATTCAAGACCAAACCTTTTGCCAATTTTGTTTTTCTCTTATACTTCCCAACGTGATATAGTATGATTGATTAACTTGATTGATTTGTTTTTATCCCATTTTTTATCTTTTATATACCTTCCATTTTATTACATTATTTCCATATTCTTAAAATGATTTAGTGTGATTTTACCTTTTTTAATTTGGTGCAAAAATCTCCCTTGGTTTAAAAACAAATTCCTTTTTACCATTCTTTTGGTTCTTTATAATTAATATTTTTTTGTTATTACACATTTCACAATTTGAAATAGTGTATAATACATTTTTGATTGATTATATTTTACCAAGTCCTTTTTTCCCATTTATTTTTTTAACCATGCATGTGTTCTACATAATGCTAGAAAAGAAACCACATCTCATATATTTTGTATAGCATATACAAAAAACAACTAAATACATTTTATAGAAAGAAATATATCCAAACCATCCACAATGACAACCTTGATAACATCAACATCGATATGCCAAAATGATCTGTCATATATATACATATACACACACACACACACACACACACACACACACACACACATATATATAAATATATATATATATATATATATATATACATATACATATATATATATATATATATACATATACATATACATATATACATATACATATATACATATACATATATATATATACATATATATATACATATATATACATATATCTATATACATACATATATATATAAATATATATGTGTGTATATATATATATAGACACACACACACACACACACACACACACACACACACGTGTGTGTGTGTGTGTGTGTATCATGAGTTTTGATACAATAAGTATAACCATATACAATGTTCTATCTCTATGGCTAGGTCCCATCCTATCTATCTCATGGCCTAGCCATGATGCCTATCAATTCCTTCTGTACAAAACATTGTAATTGAGGTTGTCTGAGATCTCAACCCATCCACCTATCCCTTTAGATGCACCATTTATTCCTATACCTATGCCAATTGGGATAAGGTCACCATGTGTGTCACTCTCTCCTACTCCTACACCTACATCATATAGGTCAAGGACACTATATGTTCCTATGTCATCTACATCACTATATCCAAATGTGCACTCTCTCCTCTACTAGGGCATGTCATGCATGTATCTCTCCTACACCCATCTCTACCAGTGGTTGCATCCTCTTTCCTTATGTTTGTATCTATCTTGCTACCTCTCTAGCTCACATGAGTTGGGGTAGATGGTATGCTAGGGTCCTCTAGTGAATTAGGATCATACAGTATCAACACCTCATCTAGGATGTCATGGAGTGCTCCCCTCACAAGGGACCCCCATCTCTCCTCATCCTCTACTACACCTATAAAATCACACTAGATAGATATTAGATCAATATTATATCTCAAAATATATATCTATCTTTACTCTATTTTTAAAAACTTAATTCATAATTTACCCTTCTTTATTACTTGTTTGTGTATCAACTACTAGGGTATTGCCATCCATGCAGCCTCTAAGAATAGTGTTTCCATCTAAATGACCTCTTAACATATCATTTTTAGGTCACCTTCTAAATATAAATAATGTCATCATAGCTTAAGTTTGCCTCAACCTATGCCTAAGTGGTCTCTCGATCATCCAACTCTCCCTTGGCTCACTTATTGGGTCATTTGAGATGGTGACAGTCTCAAATATATCCTACACATGCTACTTCTATTAACATCATGTCCTTAGTCACCATTTCTCCTCTCATTATGGATTTTATGGTGGTACCTCTAGTATTACCTCCTTTGCACCCATCTCCTCCTACTCTACTAGTCATGCCCAACTAGTTCATGGTCGCTCATGATGTGGTTTGACCATTAGCCTTACCATTGGTATCCCTCATCCTATCCTCCCCCATGGCTCTTTCACATGCCAAACCCAAGGCTTGGGTATCAATATTAGTACCATTGGATGAGGCAAGCCCATATGTCTTGGTACTCATGCCACTAGATGTGGCTCCCTCTACCAATTGTAGTGCCTTATTACCTCCATCCTCAATATAGATGGTGCAATTATGTCCTAGCTAGGCCATGTAGTTTCCATGTGTTCATATGATTACTATACTATGTTTTCATGTCTCATCATTTCTATCACTAACACATGAGGCACAACCCATGCTACCTATCCTCTCTCCATCTTTGCACCTGAGGTGACCTATTATCAACTGCATGGGGTAACCTAACTAGTCGATACATGGGAAACACTCATATATCCATGCCATTAGCAATATGATCAATCTTATCAACTTTTACCCTCTGATCAACATTTTATACATATCATATATGATTTGGACTGAGATGACAGACCCAAGATCATATAATACTCTCCCCTCTAACATCATCCTGCTCAAAGCTACCATAAACAATGGTTCCTTGCTATATAACTTCTAACATAACACTTGTTGTGTTACAAGCCCTATCATAGCTTTCTAGATATTTAGAACCTATGATGTATATACATCAAACATGTTGACTCTATGCCCTACCAGAATCATCTCCAAGCCTATAGCCCATATGGCTAAGGCTCTCCTCTCCTTAATGATGTTTGATATCCTTGTAGTCACAGGTACTCCTACTATTGATATCCCTAAGATGACATGGACATCCTCTAGAGTGATAGCCACCTCTATCATGTCCCCCTCCACCTCCCACTTAAAGGTGTTAGTTAATCATTCCCAACATCCCAAGAACATGACTAATAGATCAATGCTCAGGGGAATCCTACACGTCTTAACTATCCCACCTAGGCCTATAGATACCAATCTCACCCTATCTCTTATCATATTTTGCTCCAATAGATCTAGTAGCCATGACATATCTACCAATCACTATAATTTGGGTCATCCTTATAATCAGGAAATAATAAAAGATGTGTTAGATACTCCATGTCATGTATAATAAAAAACAAGCCTATATTACTTTTATTTATTCATTTGAACATATTTTTAGCCTACTTAGTCCTTTTTACCCTTACTTGGTAATTTTGGGCCATTCTAGCCTTCTTTCAGCCATTTGCATGCTTTTTTGTACTATTATGGTTCTTTTGTCAAACTAGTTTGACTGAAATTTCCCTATGTTTGACCTAGTTAACTTTAAAATCTAAGTCAACCCTATTATTTTCCCCTCCTTAGTACTGCATTATCATTCTAGATTTTTTAGATTAGTTGGAAAAATTGTACTAGGTCGATAGTCTATAAAACATATAGGTTCGGCACACACCTACTGGGTTGGTAGTGTTGATTTTGCACATTTTTAGCCTACTAGGTAAACTGGATTGACCTAATTGTTTTTTACTACTGACCCCTTACATTTTCCTATAGAAGTGCCTTCTAGTGGTTTTCTCTCTAAACCCTTCAAACCCATTTTCCATCTTACTTTTTCCTACCTATATAATATAAATTGGTTTCATTATGACATCTATAAATGCTTAAATTTAAAAAAAAAACACAATAAAATCAATAAAATACTCACAAACTAGCTTGAGATTCTTAGTTGCCTATGTGTCTTACATTTGTCGCTGCCTCTAGGGGTCCCTCTTGCTTAGTTTATCATCTCCTCACCATTATAGCTCATTTGGTCTATCAGAGCTCCTTTTCTCTCCTTCATAAGTCAAAATAACAAATGACTTCTCTTTCTCCCTATTTAAAAACACTTTTCATCAATTCAAAATTTTTAATTATTTTCAAGCAGATTCCTTATTTTGCTTATATCTTTGTTTCTATTCATCCATTTTTCAAACCACAAAATGCATTGAAATCATGATGATGTAGAGAATAATTTCCACTATCATATGCCTATATTCCCAAAAAATTGATTTTTGGCTATTTTTTGCACTAACTTCTGTAGATTTGCCTAGTGTTCTTCATATTAGACACCTTCACTTTATTTTTCAGTCTACTTTATTTATAGCACTAAGGTAAGTAAAGGTATGTGTTTTTAAATTATGTCCTCTCTTTTATATTATTTGTTACTTACTACACTTTACTTAGCATCAACATTATGTATTATCATGTTCTATTCCTGAAGCACCATCTTGAGTTGCACTTACATGACATGTGATGAGCTTCAAGTGGGGAATATATATACACATAATATTTTCAAACTTTTATTGATTACTGACACTTTTTATCTTGCAAGAACTTATTGAGTCTCAATCTCTCTGAGTGCATGCCTTAAGGGGTGCATCGAGAAAAGGGTGAGAAGACCATTAGTGCTTTGTAATATTGTTGTCCCTTTTTCCACTTGCCATATACACACTTTTATCCTAAAACCATTTTACCTAAGATTATTCTTCTCAATTTTACCCATTCCAAACATTTTTCACATCTTTATCCTCTTTTTCCTTGCCTTATCCCCTTTTAATAGTTGGTTGTACTAGGTCGACTAGGTCAACCCTATATGTTTTGGGTTATTTTTCACTTTGGAGCTCATTATCCCTTTCACCAACATAGCTCAAGACCTAGTGAATTATCTCCCATAAACATACAAGGTTGACTAGGTTGACCCCGTACAACTATCATATTTAGAAGTATTTAGGGTAAGATCCACGTAGATATACAAGTTCATTTCCAACCATTTGAAGATAGAGAATCAAAAAATAATAAGTGTGAACAAAAATATGCTTATTGACCATTATATTTGAGGAATAAATCTTAGGGTTTCTTAATTTCTTTAGAGATACAGATCTTGTCTTGTGAAGAAGTCTTTTGGATGCATAGATAGATTCTGTAGCCTAGACTTATTTGTCTTTGTTATCCTTATATACCATAAAAATGTCTTTTGAATCACCTTGGCCAAGGAAGAGATTGAGGCTCGATGGGTTCATCTTCAAAGTTAAGTATTCCTAACTTTATTTCTTCTTTGTAAGAATAGATAGATAATGTAGTTATGCTTCTCTTTCATGCATTAGGATTTCGTATACACTGACATGAGCATATGTCTTCTATACATGTTTAGTTTAGTTTATTTTGTTTATAACCCCCACTTTATGCCACAATATTTGGTGATCACTATATTATATTTACTTTCTTGTTATTAGAATAAGTGAAATATTAAAACCTAGGACCTCCTTAGGGTTATTGCATGATTATGTTAATCTGGAGGCTTTGAAACCCTCTTTATCATGGTGTATTGTGATAATAGATCCCCTAGTCGAGTCTAGTAGATCCCCATATTAGTCATGCTCCCACTCAAAAAAATTATTCCTAATCATAAGTGTAGTTATTATCTATCTTCTTTGATTCAGGATTGATTTATAGACATGACGTATTTTTGATTGCATACATATGGCATAGTTAAGTAGGTAAGGTAAGAATATATGCAAGCTACATATCAAGAATAAATATTCCATTAAAAACTAAGAATATATTATATAAGTCAAGTAGGTATGACATTAATGAAGCTATATATTGAGAAGTTAATTTCCTTTGCCTTATCAGGTAAGGAATAGCTAAGTAGTTAGGGTAAGAACAAAGATATCTATCTAGAAACAAGATTACCTTGACACCTATGCCTTAATCCAAAAGCAAATTAAAATGAAATATCGAGAAGGAAATATTACTTTGAAATTTATGCCTTACTCACTTTTTATCTATTGTTAAGGAAATATTCCCTTGATATGTTATTGGGTGAAGGAAAGCTAGATATCATGAACGTAAGCTTCCCTTTCCTTACTCCTTGGCATAGATGAAGTAGGTATAGAAATATTCCATTTACTTATTAGGTAAATTAGAATTGAGATCAAGATAGGGACTTCATAATATTACTACCCATATATATATAATGGGGTGGAATTCATATGTTATCCCTTGATTTATTGTATTGGGGACTAGGGCATACTTAGAGTACGATAGGGTCCCAATTTGGGAATATCACCATGTAGAATAGTGTTAACATTATAACCTAGACAATGAAGATGATATGGGAATTAGTCTAGGTTTTCATCAAGGATTGGACATATCAGTTGATATGTGTCAATGCATTTGCGCATGTTCTATGCCATCATATTATATATATGATGCATATATATTAGCATTGTCCCTAGCTCTATCTCAACCAATTCATACCTAATCCCCTATCCATATATATGGCTCCCTATCTCTATATAAACTAGTGACATTCATAATTTATATTAGAGATTAATAAATCCAATATTATCATCATTTTCCAATCATAAAATTCTTAAAACTAAGTATTGACCATAAAGGATTTTGAAAAACTAACTTCCAAATGGCGACTCCTCTATCCCTGGAATCAATTTTAGAAGATGCAGAGTGGCCCTAATTGGTTATATTTAGTAAAATAAATTTAAATTATAATAATATAAAACTTATTACATTTATTTTACTAAATATTTTATAATTCAAACAAGCACAAACAAACAAAAAACATTTTGTAATTTAAAGGGTGTATTCCTTTTACTAAAAGGCATATGCCCTTTGTAATGCATATAGTGTACACCCTTTAGCAAATGGAATATTCCATTTCATTAAAAATTTACATCCTCTTACCATTCCATCCTAAAAATTCATTTCAAAGGGTGTACCCACTTTTCTAAAGGGAGTACACCCTTTGCTAAAAAGGTATACCCTTTGTGGAAAAAGGGCATACACCCTTTAGGTTGGGGACCAAACCAATTAAAATTTTATATGTTTTTTTTAAAGGGTATGCACCCTTTTTAAAATGGATTTATCCATTTGAAAAATAATATTTTTGATTTTCATTATGTCATGTTTTTTGTCTGCCAACTTTTTTCATTTACCCTTTTATGAGCTAAATTAAACACAAAAAGATACCAAAAGAAGTGAGAAGCTCTAAATGACATTAGTTTGAATAAAAATAATATTTCACCTTCATGATCAATGTGATTTTATCATTTAAAAAATGTGGGTGGTGATGATATAAAATATTTATATCTCCTAGAGAATAGCATTCAAACTTTAGCCTTCCCATAGTCTACAAATGTTTATTTTGTATGAAGATCGAGGCTAGGATTATTATTATGACATAATGCATTCAAATGGATTATGAATAGATAAAATATTTATGATATATGTATTCATCATGGACTCGAACAATTAAAAAAATTGTAATTATGTTTCATACATATATCCTATGGTGTTGTAATCAAGAAAACATTGTGATTTCGTATATTTTTAATCACAAACGATTGCAGTGATAAAAAGAGCCACATTTAAATCCCAAAATTTATGAATTCATGTGTAAGGTATTAAAATTTAGTTCCTATTTTTGGATTTCATATTCATAACCTTTTAAAATCCACTTTATATTAGTTACATCTTCCTCTAGTTGTTTATATTGGAAGTCTAAGGATTTATATAATCTGTTTGGTAATCAATACTAGCTTGGTTAACTTATATGCCTCACACAAGGGGAAATTCATAATTATAATTTGATACTATGGTTTTATTTATCATATAATTTAATAATTTCATCTACTTAATAACATGCATATTTCACATAACAGAACCACAAGCAATCATAAATCAATGCAACTTCCAACATCATAATGATTAATAGTCTATTCAAACCATTTTTATGGATTCAAATTATATTGGAAATCCAAATAAAGATAAATGTTATCAACCATTTGGAAACCATTGCACCAAATGAGAGGTAAAAAATTTAAAATTAAGTATTTGGCTCCTTCCGTTTACAATAGATGGTTGTAAAGTTATGTAGGGGTGGGTGCTTCAGATTTTGGATCCAGCTTCATGGAAGATTTGGTAGATGAAGATGAAGAGTATGATCTAGCTTAGGAGAAGATAGTGGTAAATATTGGTGAAATAAATTTTCCTAAATCATCCATTTTAGGGAGGATCCTATGGTGCCTAATCCTACCTCATGCTTTGGTTTTGGGATGAAGAATGGATTCCTAAATCCCATCAAATCTAAGAAACCAATCAATGCAATAGTTAAGGTTTTTGATATAGTTGGGACCTCCCATAAATCTTTATCCATCCTCATAATTTTTATTTGGTGGTTTTTTTAGAGTTTTATCCATCCCCAAAAAATGATTATCTTATCCTCTTTTGGATTTATAGGCTCAATGAGGAAGCAAATTGGTGTTGGAGGTTCTGTAAATAAGGAGAAAGGCTTAGTGGTCATGGGTACCAGTTTTGTGCAGGATGCTACTATATATGGAAGTTATAATAAATATATTTTGGATCCTTCATTCATTGAATTTTTTTAACCTAAAATCCATCCATATTCTCCTATCATGATAAACTTTGAATAAACATGGATTTTTGTAGAATGTAAGAACATTAGAAACCCATATCATGAATGCAACACTTTTTGAAAGTATCTTCTTTCCTCTAGGTATTTTGGCCCTACTACTTCCATGGTCTAGGTGAAAATAGGTGTTTGATCACCTTATGCCTCTATTTTGGTCTATCCTCATCAAACATTTATGTTATGTAACATCCATGTTTATTTCTTAGATGAGATTCCTAAGCTTGAGTTATCAGACCAAGTTCTTTAGAAGATGGATTCAAACATATGGTGTAGATATTTATTAAGTGTGTAGGAAATCCCCCTTTAATATTTGAAATTTTCAATTGAGTCTTGTCATATTGGAGCAATTTTTATTTTCCTTCCTTCTCATTTCTTGCCAAGGGTTTTTCCAAGTTATCTTCCAAAATGCCTCTAATCAGGATTGTGTTTCGTATTCATGTCCTTGGTTCTTTAGAAAGTTCAAGTTATTTTTCTACCCTTGGTTACCTAATTTAATATAGTTAAGGTGTAATTTTTTAGATACTCCCCTTTGGATCAGATTTTATAATATCCCACCTATCCTAAGGAAGGTGGAACACATTAAACTCTTGGTCATTCGAGTGGGATATTTTGTGAAATTGGATGAAATTTATGTTGGAGGAATATTTTTGAAAAATCTTTTTTTGTGTATCTTTCTATACCTCCCCCCCACATTAAGTTTCCATCTACTCTTCTTAGGTCTCATGGACTTAATACCTCAACTTCAAAGGTCTCCCTTTTATATGCCTCCATTGTAATCATATTGAGCATCATGTTGATGGATGTTCCTTTAAGGGATTTTAACTTGTGACTTCCCTTTCTTGTTTGGTTTGGAGGAATAAATAAGGGGATTTGGATCAATATTTTATTTGGTATAATCATAATAAATTATTTTTCCACTTAATATCTCTTCCCCTCACGCTTCTTCTATGAATTTCCCTTTTCCCCCTAGGAGGGAAGTCTTTTTGAGGATGGAAATTGGTCCTATTATGGACTTGAGACCTATATTTCAATTAGAGATCACAAATTCCCCCTCTCCTCCTTTGAATTTCATGACTACAATTATTATAGGTTTGATGGTTAAGAATAAAGGTTGAATAACAAAGGTAGATAAGGTTGAGATAAAAATATCAAGAAATGGTGAATTATGGAACTCAATGGATGATGGAGGGACTCCTCTCTTGATGGGGAAGGAGGTTGATCTTGGAACTGGTTGATTATGTTTTTCCCTCTATCTTCTGAGGGGCACATTATTTAGATGGAAGCCATCTATGGTTTATTTATTTGGAAGTGTATTTTATTTTCAATGGTATAATTTTTCTAATGAATGGATTAGTTTTGGAGGAAGGAAAGTTTATTCTTTTCGTGTGGATGATTTTTGATTAATGGTTTTGATGTAGTCTTCTTTGTGGGATATGACCTGGTGTTGATGCATGTAAATTTATCACAAGGTTATCATAGTGTTGAAAAAAATTCTCATTTAACAATTAAAAGAATCTTTTGCATGAGTTTCTGGTTGTGATCTTCTTGAGATCTGTGGTGGAGTAGCAACTAAGCTATTTGACTATTTCACAAAATGATTATGCAACTAGTTGTTGGAAGCAACCATGGTCCTAAATTTTTGTGAAAGATGAATATTATTTTATTTATTATAATTAATAATGATTAGAATCTAATGCCGAAAACTCTAAACAAGCATGAATATTTACAATGAAAAAGTAAACTACAGTAGTTTGATTAAAAAATGAGAAAATAGGTAGGGAAGGGAAGAAAGAGAGATGTTTTTGTCCTTCAATCTAGACATCTTGACAAAGATTTCATTTCATC
This sequence comes from Torreya grandis, assembly GCA_037957365.1. NCBI lineage: Eukaryota > Viridiplantae > Streptophyta > Pinopsida > Cupressales > Taxaceae > Torreya > Torreya grandis. Next base: position 923,803 of record JARHVA010002960.1, on the reverse strand, counting down.
AAAAACATGCATTTTCAAACCAAAATATAACATGAAATTACCAAATAGTACAAATCTTATCATATACCAGGCAAATGTCTAAGGATATTTAAAACATGCAAATTAGAAATCAAATTCACTTTAAATGTTTATTTAAACAAGAAAATTGTGTTTTCACATCTTCAAGAAAATTAATGATATTTAAATGAATCTAACAACCTTCAATTAACCTAACATAAATCTCAAATTAACAAATATGCATTAATATATTCAATCTAGAATTCATAAAAACAATTCAAATCTAAACATGAGAAAATAAATTTGAGGAAGCAAACATGATAACAAACAAACAAAAAAATTTGAAACAATTTTTGTAGAATTATCTTGCTTGTATTACTTGCTCCAAAATTTACACAAAATTTTTGCTCTAAAAAATTCTTCCCCTATTACAATGATAACACCACCTTTTATAGGTTAGAAGAGCAAACTTATGGGGTATGCCAGTTAATCTTTATCAAATGATAATTAGATAAGTGTCAAGGATAGGTGTCCTTTCATGAATATAATATAAACAATGACAATTTTCAAATGTGACTAACCTATAAGACGTGTGTTACAAGTTGCACATGCTTTTATAAAATAGTATATTCTTTCTTAAATGATGTACATGTTTTTATAGAAAATAATATTCTAAGTCAATTCAGTTGACTTTGAGATGCCCCTATAGTTGTAGCCTTTTGATTTTATTCTTGACTTCTTGGATGAATTGGGTGGCTCTATGTTAGAATTATCTATCACTTATTAGGCCTATTTGACTATGGATGGTTGGATCCTTAATCAAATATCCTAATATCTACATCATTTTCTTCTTCCTTGGTCAAAATTCTCTTTTTCTCAATGGTCTAGAACAAGCTCAAGCAATTATTATCTCTTGTATTTAATGAAAAAACCATGAACTCCATATCTTTTAATACTCAAACCTCTGCATCTAATGACAGGTATAATTCAACCTCTTTTTTTGAAATATCTCTATATGTTTCCATTGCTATGACTCTAATAAAATTGTCCACTTGGGAATGGTAATTCAATTCTTTTGGATATCTTGTTAGACTCTTTGAATAATTTTAATTACCAAGCTCTCTCTTTTGGCTCATAATAGTGATTGTAGGAACAAATCTAGGTTTTTTCATATAGCTTAGGGCTTTTTGAAGGTTTAAATGATCTTTAATGGTGGTATAAAATTTTTAAGTATGTGCTTTGGTGATCGAGATCATATTTTGATTTTGTATTTATACCTTTGCATGCTTGGGTCCGCAAAATCCTTTGGTCTAGGATGTATGCCTATGTGGCATCTCCTTGATATGTTGCTTATTTAATTTGAAAATCTAATCATTATCACTTCAAACACTTGTCATCATCCTGTGCCTCCTTGCATCTTGATCGAATTTGATCCATCAATCTCCTCAAGAGTATCCTGGATTTGAATTTTAATGTAGCTATTAATCTTTGATTTGAGTCTCTGAGATTGTGCCACTTGATAGTCTTTCATGCCTTATCTATACTCTTATATCAATCTCTATCTATTTAACACTATTATACCATATGGTAGCTTCACATGCAATATGAGATTATTGACGTATTAACTTGATTCACATTGTCAATCTTCATTTACTCAGTTAAACATCCACCATTGATCTTTGATCTATATGATCAAATGTGTGTTGTTGATCTATTGAACAAATGATTAAATGTGGACCATTGATCTAATTTCAATTCATTGTGATTTTGAAACTTGTCACCCTCACATTCAATCTTAGGATCATTTGACATTTTGACTTCAATTCACACTATTAGATCTCCATTTGCATAATTTAACGTACATCATTGATATTTGATCTTGACTTATATACCTTAGGCTTCAATGTGGTTCATTGATTTAGGATTTGTATATAGTAATATGCACCATCGATATTTGATCTAGGGAAATTTGATTTATTGACTTGGGAAATCACCCACATGCCATTGATCTTTGATCTAATCGAGCGAGGTTTTAACACTTGGTGTCTTGGCATTCAATTTGTACTTAGGAATATTAAAATCAAAGGATAAGTTTCTAGGATACGTAAAGACTTAGGATAAGTTTTAGACAAAAGTTTTAATGATTTAATAAAAATGATCAAATCTTAGGCTATAATTAAACTAAGTCTAAGGTGGAATAAAGTGACCCATTGAAAATATGAATCCTATTTAATAAGAAATTAGGCTAAATTAATTTAGACTAAAGTTTCAAACATCATTTAAACTTGGATTTAATTAATCAATTAAGGACCAAATGTTAATCAACTAAGGGTCAAATTAACATTAAATCATAAATCCATGAACATGTGTTCATTCTAATGAAGATCCAGTAATCTTGCAAGATGGAAACACATGGGCCAAATGTCAATATTAGATAAGATAAAATGAAGTTTATATACTAGCATGTCAATGTAAGCTAGATCAAACATGATACTCAATGGTGCACTCTGATCAATTTGAATGCCTAATTTATAGCACAAATTTCAAAATTTCAACAAGGGTACTCATTTTTTTTAAAATAGGGGTTTGTTGACCTCAACAAATGGTGACTTATGGAGGAAACATTGCAAAATGTTAGAATTCAGATACTCTTGGTTCAAACTAATAACCAGACTAATCATTCCACATGATCAAGTACCATTATTAAGATCAATTCATAATTAAAACAAGTCCTATAAATGTAGAGTAAAGCTCAAATATCATAACTCAGTCATGTTGTGGGTATGCTTTGATTCATTTACTGATTTCCATTGGTATTTAGAGAACAACTTCTAGATTTCATGACCTTAATCATTAACATAGACTTGTATCATATTTAGATATTCATTATGAATCATGATTTAAAAAATGGGAAGGCTTTGACATTGCTCTATTGCTAACCTAACATCTATATCCCAAATAGAGATACCTTTGGCTCCACTCTAGCCACTCTAGGCCTTACTCCACTACTAGCCAGGCATCCATAGCCCTGGTGGAGGTTACCAAAATCACCTTTGCGTAGAAATCTTTTAGATTTTCAATAAGGCTTTTATTTTTTGTACTTTTCAACTATATTTAGATTTTAGCAAAGGTTGGGAACTAGAATTAGGTAGGTGTTTGGGATTCTTTTCAAAGGTTTGATTTTTGGACAATCATCCTTGGTCATAGAATTCATCCTAGGCAATAATGTTCTTTAAGTGCTAACATGAATTTGTTATAATAATTCAAAATTTCACTAAAACACATGAAATCATTATTGAAATCAATCTTAGATTAAAATAAGTTTTAATATTTTTAAGGAAAACTAATCTACTTGTTAATCTTCATCAATTTCTCAAAAATATAACATTAAGGTCAAAATTTTTGAAATCCATGATCAACCAATGTTTAAGATTCATATCCACATTATTAGTTTATGAAGTTATTTTGAGCATTTAGATGGATTTGGAGCTTGAAGACCTATCTTAGAAAAGACTTATTGGAAGATAGATGATAAATCAAAGAAAGAAAACACACAAAAAGCAAACAAATATTCATAAACACTATTTAAAAACAAGGAACATGAATGAAACTAATCTAAACCTACCTACACTAACACTAACTAAACTTACAAATTACCCCATAAAGAACTCACTAGATATTAATTGACAATGGCAAACTAAAATAACAAGACTAAAATAGCAAGCTTTCTTTTAGGATCAAATGGAAATCTATTTAGTCTACCATAGAACCTTGAAACATGATAGCTTCTTTTTTATGGCATATTTTTACAAATAGGATCACTTGTATGTTTATGTCTTCTAGATGATGTAACTTGGTGTCTTATCTCCATTCTCAGGTACATGGATTGAAGATATGGTCCAAGATCCAATCATCTTCTTCCCAAATTCTTCTTTCTTGTATTAAGAATACTAACTATGCTTCATTCATAGACTTATCATGACTTGTCTCACTCTCATTTAATGATTGTATTGGTAACTCAAGTGGTATGCTTGGATTGATGTCTTCATTAAGATCCATTTGAGATAGTGCTCTATCAAAGTATTCAACTTCTTGATAGGTATCTAAACTTGGTTGAAATACATCATTAAATTTTTCTTGATGAATAGTTTCAATAGTAATTTTTATAAAACATTCCTCAATTTCCATATGAGGTGGGGATGGACTATTAATCTTTGCATAAAAATTCTCCAAGTCATCCCAAAATGCGTCTTCATCATGATCAAATGAAGTGACATGAAATTCATTTGAAAGCTTACCTTTTGGAACATGTTGATCACATATTTTTAACCTTTTGATGGAGTCATATGAAAGTTCTTGATCTACTACACTTGCTTCGTCTTCATATTCTGTAGAAAATGGTATTTCATCTATTTAGTCAAGCTCTAATTCATCTTACTTTGGGATCTCCAGAATATCATTCCCTTTTTGAAGCTCCAAATCATTGGTGGAATCCTTAGATGAAGCATAAATCTATTGTTGTATCTCATCGTCTACCATCTTAATCTTTTTAATTTCATTCAAGAAATCATCGTATAACTGTTGCTAATGATCATATTATTCAAGAATATTCTCTATTTCATAAATGAATCTATGTGAGTTGTCCTCATGGCCACCTATCTGATACCACTGATCCAAAATTTAAAAGTTTTGATTAACAGATATTTCAAGAACATAAGAATAACATAGTAATAATGATTTCTCTGAGAAAAGATGTTTTATTACTCAAGATTATAAATACAACCATATGCTTAGCTCTGGGAACTATCAGCTACTACAAATTCTTGAGAAATTATTTGTAACTCATCTTCTTTGCATGTAAGTGTTTCAATGATTATGTTCTATTGATCTTCAATTTAAACCCCTTTTACATATTTAAGAACTTCATTCATCTCATCTACAACTTCTTCAATTACTTCAAAAAATATAGGCTCTTTCTCCATGATTGGCATATTAAATCTCTCCTTTAGAGTATTTTCAAGTTCATTCTCATATTGAAATGGAAAACCAAAAGTTTCCAACATTAGATTTGTTTTGGAAAATTTAGATGTCTATAAAGAGACAAATGGTCCTACAACATTATCTTTGTTAAGCACAACTTTAAATATATCCAATTTATTTTGAAATTCTTCAAAAGTATTACAAAATTCTCTACAGTCTAATTCACCATGTTTTGCAGTGTTATGAACCCTGCAATAATTAGTTAAAGCTACATCATAAATGTTTATTTCAAGTATGTTCTTAGTTTTAGATTACTCATTATTATTGTTGTTTTTACTATTGTGAAACCTATTTGTAGGTCTATTAAACTTTTGGTAAGAATAGTTTCTGTTAGAATTCTCCCTAGTGTTACCTACCTATTTTTGTAATTGAAGAAAATCAATGCTCATTTTTTGAATCATTTTCAATATGGAGTCATTTTAATTCTTAGGTGCCTCAAAAGTATGGACTTGAGTACTATTAGTATCTATTGGCACCATAGCTCATTGATTTTGTGGATGGATTCACTTTTAGAGTTATTTAACAAACCTAGGTTCTGACTAGGATGAGTATGACTCAAAGGCAACTAGTTTAAAATTAGATTTTGATTCAAATAAGGCATGTTATGACTAGAATTTTGGATGATATTCAAAATAGGTAAATTAGGATTGATGTTAGGAATAACATATGTTAATTGAATTTGGGGTTAAATTTGATCATTAATTGTCATAACTTAAGCATAGGTCAAGGTTAAAGTATCTATGACCCTAATATATCTTTTCAAAAATACAAAAGTCATTTGATCTAAATCATCCTTTTAAATATCTAAAGCTAAAGCTTCAACATGCCTATAGGGAGCTATAGTTCTGATAAACATCTATTGAAATCTAGCATTGAAATCTCTAATAGTTTCATTTGAATCTCTCTTCACCATAGTGAACTGTTGATATAGAACATGGGGACTGATGATCTTTCCAAATTGATCAATGAAATAATTATTGAAATAATTCTAGTTGATGATGTAATTTTTAGGAAGATTAAGAAACCAATCATATGTTGCATCTCTAAAGGTAAAAGGAAACAACCTATAAACAACATCTTCATGAATAACATTTAACAATCTTAAGGCAGTCTTGAAAGGCTTAATGTGTTCTTTAGTAGTAACAACAACTGTAGGACTAAATGAAGGTAAATATTTCTCTAGATTTCTTGGTAAGTGATGTACCTAACCAAGCACATTGATAGAAGATCTAGCTAACCAAGACATACGTTGATGAAGATTGAATACAGTAATAGAAATAACTAAAGTAGGTTGAGATTTAAAAATTCTATGTTTACCTTTATCCACTCTTGCTTTCCTATGAAATTCCAATGAAAGAATATGTATCCTTATGTTAGACCTTGACCTAGTTCTTATTCGTGGTTGTTCTAGCTTATAAAATCTGAATCCTATTCAAAATACAACTATCTTTAACTATATGAGCTTAAAGATACATCCAAACTTATGAATATAAGTGATATTTACACAAAATTACTATCACTAACCTTAAAAATGTTAAATTCACAAAGCTTAAGTGACATTTACAAAAAAATCACATAAATATTCAAAGAATAACTATCTTTAGCTAAATAAGCCTAAAAACTAATCTAAAACCATGAATATCAGTGATATTTACAAATTCAAGCTAATAAAAACACAAATCTACAAAGGATCAACTAATATTTGAACAAAATTCACTAAAATTATCTCAAGATACTTCAAATTCATAAATTTTTAGCTCAATTCCCTCCTTCTAGCACCAATTGTGTGTGCTTATTAATGCACATAAATGTATCATAGGGTTATCATAGTGTTGAAAACACTTCTCATTTCAAGATTCAAAGAATATTTTGTATGAGTTGTTGGTTGTGATCTTCCTGAGATCTGTGGTGGAGTAGTGGCCAAGCTATTTGATTATTTCACAAAATGATTATGCAAGTGGTTATTCAGAGCAACTGTGGTCCTAAAGCCTTATGAAATCTGATAGATTGAAATCTAAATGTTATTTATCTAAATCTAATGAATAATGATCAGAATCTAAAGCCTAAAAATCTAATTTAGCATGAATATTTAGAAGAAAAAAGTAAACTACAGTGATTTGATCAAAAAATGAGAAAATAGATAGGGTAGGGTAGAAAGAAAGATGTTTATATCCTTCAATCTAGATGCCTTGACAAAGCTTTCATTTCATCAAAGGCATACATTTTCAAACTAGCATATGACATGAAATTATCAAATAATACATATCTTATCATATACCAAGAAAATGCCTAAGGATATTTGAAACATGGAAATTAGAAATCAAATTCACTTTAAAGATTTAATTAAACAAGAAAATTGTGTTTTCATATATTCAAGAAAAGTAATGATATTGAAATGCATCTAACAACTTTAGTCAACCTAGCGTAAATCTCAAATTAACAACTCTACATTAATATATGCACATCTAGAATTCATAAAATCAATTCAAATTTAAACATCAAAATAGAGATTTGAGGGAGTAGTCATGATAACAAATAAATAAACAAAAATGAGACAATATTTATAGAATTCTCTTACTTGTATTACTTTCTCCAAAATTTACACAAAGTTTTTCTCTAAAAACTTTCTCCCCTATTACAATGATAACACCTCATTCTATATGTTGGAAGAGCAACCTTATGGGGTATGTCAGTTAATATTTATCAAATGAGAATCAGACAAGTGTTAAGGATAGGTGTCCTTTCACAAATATTATAGAACCAATGACACTTTTGAAATATGACTAACCTATAAGCCATGTATGTTATAAGTTGCACATGCTTTTACAAAATAGTATATTCTTTCTTACATGATGTACATGTTTTTATAGAAAATAATATTCTAAGTCAATTCAGTTGACTTTGAGATGCCCCTATATTTGTAGCTTTTTGCTTTTATTCTTGACTTCTTGGATGAACTAGGTGGCTCTATGTTAGAACTCTCTATCACTTATAAGGCATGTTTGACTAGGGATGGTTGGATACTTAATCAAACATCCTAATATCTGCATCATTATCTTCTTCCTTGGTCAAAATTCTCTTTTTCTCAATGGTGCAGAATAAGCTCAAGCAATTATTATCTCTTATATTCAATGACAAAGCCATGAACTCCATATATTTGAATACTCAACCCTCTGCATCTAATTATAAGTATAATTCAACCTCTTTTTTTGAAGTATCTCTATATGTTTCCATTTCTATGACTCTAATAAAATTTTCCACTTGGGAATGGCAATTCAATTCTTCTGGATATCTTGTTAAACTCCTTGAATAATTTTAATTACCAAGTTCTCTCTTTTGGATTGAAATAGTGAATAATTTGACTAGGTATGATTGGATCTTTAATCAAATCTCCTAATATCTACATCATTCTCTTCTTCCTTTGTCAAAATTCCTTGGTTCTTAATGGTCCAAAACAATCTCAATCAATTATTATCTCTTGTATTTAATGAATAAGCCATGAACTCTGTATCTTTGAATACTTGGCCCTTTACATTTAATGACATGTATAATTCAATCTCTTTTTTTTGAAGTATCTCCATATGTTTCCATTTTTATGAATCTAATAACATTGTACAATTGGGAATGATAATTCAACTTTTATGGCTATCTTGTTAGACTCCTTCAATAATTTTCATTAGTAGGCTCTCTCTTTTGGATTAAAATAGTGAATGCAGGAACAATTCTAGGGATTTTCATGTCTTAGGGATTTTTAGAGGTTTAACTAAGCTTTAATGGTGGCATACAAGTTTTAAGTATGTTATTTTGTGACCTAGATCATATATTGATCTTGTATTTATATATTTGCATGCTCAGTTCCACAAAATCCTTTGGTATGACATGTATGCCTATGTGGCATCTCCTTACCATGTTGCTTATTTAATTTGAAAATTTGATCATTGTCACTTTGGACATGTTTCATCATCTTGTTAATCCTTGTAGCTTGATAAAATTCATTTCATTGATCTCTTTGAGAGTCTCCTAGATTTGACTTATAACATGGCCATAGATCTTTAATCTGGGTTTCTAAGATTGTGCCACTTAATAGTCCTACATACCTTCTCTGTACTCTTCTATCAATCTCCATCTAGTTAATGCTATTGTGCCATGTGGAAGCTTTGCATGTAATCTAAGATTATTGACCTAATAACTTAATTCACACCATCAGTCTTCATTTACTCAGTTAAACATGCACTGTTGATCTTTTATCTATATGATCAAACATGTGTCATTGATCTATTGAAAAAATAATCAAATGTGAACCATTGATCTACTTTTGATTCACAATGATTATAACACTTCTCACTGTAACATTTAATCTTAGGATCCTTTGAAATTTTGACTTTACTTCACACCATTAGACTCCATTTGCACAATTGAATGCACACTATTGATCTTTGATCTTGACTTATTAACCTTGTGATTCAATGCATATTATCAATTAAGGAGTTATACATAGGAATATGCATCATTGATCTTTGATCCGGGGAACTATGATTTATTAACTCAAGTGATCACCCATGTGTCTTTGATCTATGATCTGATTGAGTGAGGTTTTGACATTTGGCATTTAATTTGTACTTGTGAATATTAAAATCAAAGGATAAGTGTCTAGGATATATAAGACTTAGGATAAGTTTTAGACTAAAGTTTTAATGAATTAATAAACTTGATCAAACTTAGGCTAAGGTTGAATAAAGTGGCCCATCAAAAATATGAATCATATTTAATAAGAATTTAGGGTAAATTAATTTAGACTAAAGTTTCAAATTTAATTTAAACTTGGATTCAATTAATCAATTAAGGAACAAATTTTAACCAAGGGTTAAATTGGTATTAAAGCATAAATCCATGAACATGTGTTCATTCTAATGAAGATCCATTAATCCTGCAAGATGTAAACACATGGGCCAAATGTTAGCAATATTAGATAAGATCAAATGAATCTTATATGCTAGCATGTCAATGTAAGCTAGATCAAACATGATACTCAATAATGCACTCTAATCAAGTTGAATGCCTAATTTATAGCATAATTTTCAAAATTTGAACAAGGGTCCTCATTTTTTTAGAAATGGGGGTATGTTGACCTCAACACTTGGTTGTGTTGTTTGATAGACTATTGGTTTTAGTTATTATTTTCCTTTCTAGGTGATTCTCCTATGTTTTGTACTAGGTTGTGGGGTCCCATTAGAACCCTCTCCTTGACCTGAATAAAAAAAATGTATATTAACATATTTTAATTTATATTTATATTTAAAATTTATCTTTTATCATTTTTAAAATAAAAATTATATTTTAAATTTATTTTTTGTTATGGTTTATATTTGAAAGTAGTAAAATATTAATATTTTTTTAATGTAAAAAATTTAAAAAGGATAATACATTTTAGGGAAGAAGGCAATGGGAGACTATATCGATGTTTTTAATGTTGACTACCCTAAATATTCAAAGTGTAGTTGGTAAAGGAAATCAAGGATGCATATTGTAAACTAGTATTTGAGGGAAATTTTTTAATAAACAAATAATTTGAACAATTATGTACTATGTTATGTTTTATACTCTAACATTTTTATACAATACATGCAAGATATAATTTTGCATAAGGTTTATTCTTTGATGAGAGATGGATAACTTACAAATAGACATAAACAATAATTTTCCACCATCAGAATATTAAATAAATGTTGGGAGGTTAATTTTTTTGTGACTTAGTTATCTTTTGTTTAATGTTTTTTTTTAAATGTTGTATATTTCATAACTATAGATGTGTGATTGTGATAAGTGAGACAATCATGTGCTCCCAATTTATAGAGTATATTCTTTGTTGTATGAATTAATCAAACAGAAAAAAATACTAATAGAAGTGAGAAGCTCAAAATGACATTAATATGAAGGAAAATGATATTTCACCTACATGATCAATGTGATTTTAGCATCTATAAAATGTGGGTGGTCATGATCTAAAATATTTAAATTTCTTACGATGTAATATTCAAATTATAACCTTACCACATTTTCAAAAATGTCTATTCCATGTGAATATTGAGGCTAGGGTTATTACCATGACCTAATGCATTCAAATGGATTGTAAATGGATAAAGGATTGAAGCTATAGGTATTCACCATGGCCTCAATAAATTAACATATTATGTGATTGTGTTTCATACATATATCCTATGGTGTTATGATCAAGGAATCAATGTGATTTCCTAAAAAATTACACAAATGAATACAGTGATAAAAAGAGACACATTTTAATCCCAAAATTTATGTATTCATGCCTAAGAGATTATAGTTTAGTTCCTATTTGGGTAAGTTATTGAATTTGGGGGGTTAAAAAGTGGGCATTTTTTAAGTTTAACATGTTGTTAACATTTTTGTGTACATAGTTTATAAAAGTGAAAATGTGGTATTGGATCATAAGCTTGGTGATTGCCAAACCTAAACCACATTTGAAGTTTTATTTTTCTGCTTGTGTATGTGTTATTATTCTAATAAGTAAAAAAGTATTGATGTATTTCATTTGGCATCAACACAAACCATGAATAGAAAATTAAATATCTCAACTCAAATTTTTTAAAAAAAATCATTTTACCTCAAAATAGATAATGAGAAAAAAGAGGAAAGGTATGCAAAAAATGTGAGTGTAATTACAAAAAACTTTAAGTGATTTTTCTTGCTTTTTTTTGTTTAAATTGTTCATTTTTATTTTTATAGTTCATAATACACCTTCACATGTATATGTAAATGTAGAAATCATAAATGAAAAATCTAACCTTCCTAGCCTATAAAACCCTCTCGACCCTCCTATAGTTTCTCAACCCCCACAAGGTAGTCAGGAGGAATTGGTAGCCCACATAATAGAAAATAAAATCAAAATTGATAATTTCATTAAGGCAATAAGGTATCCCCACTAAATTAACTCCCATTTAACTTCTAAATAAAATAAAATAGAGACATTAATATGTGATTTTGACTCATTAGCAGGTAAAATTAATAGGTGGGCTAATTATATATGTAGATATAGGGCATACTATTCTAAAAAAATATCTAAAACTACTATTAAAAGATTAAAAAATAGCCAAAGCCAAAATTTGTGCACTATTCAATGATATAAAAAGTGATGCACTGCTAGATGTGTCAGCTAAATGGATTACAATCCATTAGTCTACCTACAAGTCAATCAAACAAAAAAAATTGGACCGATGGTGGATGATATTTGATCACCCACCTTGCAACAATAATGACATCCACTTGTATTTTTTAGAAAAATCTATCATGAGTTTGTCATTAATGAAGTTCCAAATTATTTTTATTTCTTAAAGTTTTAGGGTATAGGAAAGGGCTTTACACAAGATAGCTAGGGTACATATCATGCACCTAATCATCCTACGAGAGAAACTATCAAAAACCACATCCTCCTAAGATAATACCCTTTATAGTTAAAGAGATTGTAGATATTGATAATTTTCATGTGTTAAAGGTTCTTAATGATACCCTCATTCATCATATGAGCCAGGTTTCTCATATTTTTATTGGAAAAGTGGGCATGGGGAGGTTTCATCTAGCATTATTTCTCAAACTCACCATTACAGATCACTTATTGTCATATGCATTATACCTAAGGAGGATTAGGAGGATTTCATGCAACCCACTTATGGTGGTATTTTTAGGGGCATATAGGATATTAATATCACTAATGTGTTTTAGTCATCTACATTTGGTTTGGAACCTTAGCTATAACGTCCTAGGTATCTTATATATTTTACATGTTTTAAAAAAAAATCACATACTTGTTAAATTTAAAATATTTGTACAATTTAAAAGGTAATAATTATTTTTTATATAAATCCCCATAATGTATATGCAAATGATATTTATGGATTTTATAACACCTCACTTTAGTACCCTTGGAAAACTTAGAAATTGGTTGTTTCTCTCAATTTTGGGCCTTTCTCACCTTCTAAAAGTCTTGAATCTACTCTATCTTATGACCTTTAGCATATCTCTTAATCTGACCAATATTATGTTGATGACCTAGGCCTTATTTAGTGCCTATAATGCTTAAAATGTATTTATCTTCCACATCTACAAGTTTTGAGCCTATACCTACTTTCCTACTCCCTTGACACTAATGTCGAGAACAGACACTAGCACTAATATTAGTGTCTTGACCTGATGCAAGTGTATAGTGACCAAAAGTCATCTATTTTTCAAATGAGACATATCATAATGGTTTTCCTAAGTGATTTAATGTGAGTTGATTCTCTAAAAGGATTGATATAAATACAAGATCAATCCTCATTCATACCTCACCTAGAAAAATACCAAAGAAACTAAATAAAACTATCAAAATCACTCTATTAAGAATTTAATTGATAAAAACTTATATATTTCCATACTAGTCACAAGAACATCAAATCTACATGTCTGAAGTACTAAAGGAGCATCCCAAGAGATAAATTTTTGAAGTTACAAGTTAAGTCACTATTGTACTTGCTTTGCACTTATTACATGATTCACACACAAGCACACATGTAGGAGAGAACTACATCAGTATGAGGACCTCTTCAAATCATTTGCTACATAGTAAATTCTCCTTGATAGAGGGATATTTGGGATCAGATCGATACTGTGTGACCACTAACCCATTTTTCCCCAAGATCACTATGAAGTTGAAGAACTAGGGTTTTAAAAATTTATGAGGAGAGATAGTCTATTACCCATATGTAAATGCACTAGAGTAAAATAATATTCAAACCTAGAAGCATCCATGAGGTTGTATCCTTTTCCAATAGGTATTCCATACATGACACTTGCATCAAACCCAGATAGTAGAATCGATGCAACTATCCTAGACTAACCTTATTGTCTAGAGCTCTAGAAGTGTTGGATCCATAATCTGATGACTAATCCATAATCACTTCTAGTCTAATTTATGGTTAATTAAAATCTAACACTATGTTAGCATCAGAACCAGTTAAGTATTTTACTTAACTTAGTTTTAATTTCTACTCTTAGCCTATTTTTAGAATAAGAAATTTAGTGTATGTTTATATCTGAGTTTAGCACCCAGTTGGCCTATTGTAGATCTAATTATCACTCTTGTGCATTTTCATACACACACACACACACACACACACACACACACACACACACACACACACACACACACACACATATAATATTCTAGGTAGCCTCAATGTAGAATCCATTTTAGGGTTAAACATTTGGTGAACCCAATATTTGAACATCATTTATGCCTAAAAATACCCCATAGGATGTTTATGACCTACTTTGTATTAATACTTATGTACTCCATATCTCTTATCATGGATGATATTAATTGCTTTGATGACTATGATTACGAAACTCTCAAAATTTATATCAAATAAGTGGTAAAAATTTATTACTCTTGTATCCTTCCAATTGTTAAAGCACCTAATCTCAATGCTTTGAATGATGGGAGTTGTTATCCCTTTAATCAAGTCCATGATCCCATCATTTTAAGAAATGAGTTGTTCTATATTAAGGAAGACAAATATCCTTTACCCATACTTCCTACACCACCATCATATGATTTTGGTCTTATATATTTTCAAAAATATGGATACAAAGGCCAAGGATTAGGAAAACATGAGTAAGGTATAACATAGCCTATTATTCCCAAAAATAATACATCTAGAAAAGGATTAGGATTTTTAAAAAAATCCATGAGGCACCAACAATCCAAGTGATCTAAACATGCCCTTCATGCATATTTTACTACACAAATGGTACATATGACCAAGAGGTTCCTTCATTTGATCGCCAAAAATTCAAACAAATACATCATAAAATTATGAATGATTTACAAATGAACTATAAGGGGGGAATGCCTTCAATCAAACTAATTCATACATTCCCAAATAATATCCCCCTTAGCAAAGATTATGGTCCCCTCATACATTCATTACAAACAAATTCTATAGCAAAAATGGGACCTTTACTAAAGATTGTTCAAGCTCAAATTAGTATACAAAAAGTAAATGAAATAAATTATTCCAATGGCACAAGCTATTCAAATGATATGATGGTAAATGGGGCCAATCCAAGGTCCATGTCTTATACAAAAATATCAAAGTGAACAACACAAAAATCATCCATGATAATAAGATTTAAAAATTACCTTATACATGGGTGGTGATTCTTTTTGGCATAACCATATTGATCCTACATAAAAAAACCATTTGCCATATATGTATCATTTTTAGTAGCTTGGTTTTGGTCTACAAGACTAACAAAAAAAGGTCAGTTGGAAAGACTCCTTGGGAAACATAATAATACCAATTACTTGTGGTCATAAAGTAATTAAAACATGGGTTTGGGTTATGCCTACCACATATCTATATACATTTACACTAGGAGTTCTTTGGCTATCCCAAATGGAAGTAAAATTTGATCCAAATCAGCAAGGTATTTCCTTTCCTAATGAAGGCAAATTAATATAAATTCTAAATAATGATGTGAGGAGGAACATGTTATGTATCTTTTCAAACTATCCAATCTGGATGTAAATAATGTAAATGATCCAACTTAAATGACCATACATTAGATGAGATCATAGAATAGTATCTTCAACTATTCCAAAAATAACAAAAAAAAAAAAATTAAAAAAACCAATTTTTTTTTTTTGACACCTACATGTTCTATTGGATTATTAGCATCATTGTGCTTGTTCCATGTTTATGGATGGCATATTCAGTTACTTATACATACACACATATGTGTCATTATTCTAATTGAGTGTGATATAGGTATACACACACACACACACACACACACACACATATATATATATATTATCTATTTCTATCTCAGATATTGGGCTTTCCCTCTACTCATGTCATGCAGACATTAGGGCATCTACTTCTTTAATCTTGATACACATAGTTTATATGGTTTGATGATCACTCTAAATTATCATGTTATAGATTAAATATGTACTTATACATGACTTTATCCATGATTATATTTTACACATGGTACTTGATATTCTATACACTTGACATTTTTTACTAACACATTTGATCCATGGCTTGTTATGACATGTTTATGTTGGTTGCTTATGATTTCCTTTATGCACTTATTTGAGTGTCTTGCCTTGCTATTTTATTCCTTGTTCAAGCATTTGAATATGTCCCTTTTCTTGTGGCCCTTGTGCCTATATATGCTTTCATTAAAATTTACATGTCATTATTTTTTATATGGATATTTAAATATGTCATCCTTGCTTTTGTGGACATTTGACTAAGTTATGTCCCTTCTATTGTGCAACATTGAACATTCCCCTAATTTCTGGTCTCTTTAGACCATTACATTCAAATTTTATTTTGAGTTATCTTGTGTGTCTGTTTGTTTGCTTATTGAGCTTGTACTATTACTATTTAGGCTTGTCATGATCCTTATCATACATCTTAGGCCTTCATATGATCACATTGGTTCTATGAGATTCAATGTTATATCTACCTATACATGTTCCTTATCTATGATATAGGGTTTATTTCATAGATTATATAGTTGTCTTATCCTTTTGAGGTGAAGTAACTACTAGCTACTATCTTTCCATCACCTCAAAGGGGGGCATATTAGTGGGGGCATGTCATAGAGGCATGTTGTCTACACTTGGCACAATTTTTAGATTCAGTGGGGGCATGTTTAGGAAGCATTTTATCCACACTTATTCACTATGTGGTACTTATATCAATTTTTAGATTCAATGGGGACATGTCATATGGGCATGGATTCCACACATTCATAATTTTCAAATTTAGCGGGGGTATGCTTTGGAAGCATGTTCTCCAAACCTGTTTAATATTCAACATCTCCAAATTATAGTGGGGGAATGTTTTAGAAACATGTTCTTCACATTTTTACTTATATAAATTTTTTTATTTCTTCATATATAGTGGGGGCATGCTTTACAAGCATGTTCTCCACACTTACACAGTTTCCAAATTGGCTAAATCACATAATTATATGATTTAGATTTGTAGTTGTGGCATAATCCTATACATTGGTAATGTTGTTATACATAGTTTCAGCATGAGACATATTTAATGTGCATATACTATGCAATTTGTGCCTAATATTATGCCCATATATAAATATATAGAGGTAGTTTTTAAGTATATATTAATGTAATGGTTCATTACAAGTATTTAATTTTATATATATGCTCAAGTGACTAATAATTATATTTTGTTTATTTATTTAGTGACCATGCTATACATTCCACCATATATTCAGGTAGGAATAAATGTAGGCATTGTTGCTATAATTTCACCTGTATAACAAATCACTGAGGTATGATAGTTCTTATAATGTTTAAGTGTAAATATAGATTTGTGTTTTGTAATTTTCATCTATAGTTTTTAAAATAATTAATGCACAAAATAATTGTCTACGTAGACTTCTCTGATGATGTCTTCTATTCATGTTCATGATTAGCAGACATGATGTGATAGAAGACAATTGAATTTTTAAATTTATCAATTATATTTCAATGATTTAGTCAGTTTCAAAATTTTATGATCAAATTTTGAATATATACATGTGTAGGGTTCTACCTTTTCCCTTATTAGGAACATGGTATTGACTCTTATTTGTTCTCTATTTCATCTTATTATTTGCCATCCTCAACCTACTATTCACCCTATTGAAACTTAGATGAAAATTAATTGTGAGCACTAGATTGTAATAAGTGTACCTTTGAATAATTATTTTATCATTCTAAAAATTAATTGCTAATTTTTTAAGTATCTTGTTCCACCATGTAAATTTTCTACCAATATTTGTATATGAACATTTTGAGTTACAAGTGAGCTTTGAGTGGAAGAGGACCCATAGTCATTCATCTCAGAGAGTTACATCTTTGATCAAGGCATCCAATGAATAAAATTTGACAAGTAAGGCAAAATAAATGATGCATTTTGATCATTAGGATCATGTATTATGACATTTTATTGTATGACTATAAGGCATTGACCTAGAATATTCTATTAAGTTCACATTTTGTATGCCTTTATGGCTTCTGTGCATGTGCACAAGTGTGTGTGTGTGTGTGTGGGTTTTTTTTGTTTTTTTTTTTTGGGGGGGGGGGGGGGGGGGGGGGGGGGGTGTGTGTACACGTGTGCACATGCATGCATACATTTGTGTGTGTGTGTGTGTGTGTACACGCACGCACATGCATGAATACATTTATGTGTGTATGCATCTGTGCATGGTGTATGTGTGTGTGTTGAAACATTTCACCTTAAATATTATCATTGATTTCTTATTATTTATTTTGTTGTAATTTATTAAACTGGGCAACATTGATAACATTGATATTATACCATCATTAAATTGATAATATTTTAGTGACACAAGATGAAACTTGTCCAAGGTTTGTTTAATATCTTTACAAGACTTCCCAATATACTAATGGATGTAATATATGTGCTAGTTTATTTTAAACATTATCCTTATTGGAATGAAAAAATGGCCTATGCCAGTTTTGAGTAATGCATGGATAATTTTAAACCTCTCTCTATTATATTCACAAATGTGAGCCAAAAATTTTGTTGGAACAATAATTTTTACATGAAATAGTAAAAATAAATGTAAAATTGAAAAAAAATCAAATAAATAAATGAAAGAATCCCTAAAATAATACTAATTTACAATGGATTATAGATGACTAGATTTCAATATTGCTGGTTTAAAGAAAAATGTAATAATACAAAATGGATGAGTCACTAAAGCAAAATCTCTATGGCCTTTCCCTATAAAATATGTATAAGGGCCTCTTAACAGTAATCCAACCCCTATTATATCACCTCATCCCCTCTATATTTTCTAAACCAAACATAATTCATAAATTTAATACATAAAATTCTCAATCTGTATCATAATTTGAATTCACACCCATGCATAAAAACATCTTAGATGTATATTCAACCAAATGAATAAAATAAAATTATGTAACTATGCATAATGAGAAACTACCATGGAAAAATAAAAGAGGAAGCTTCCACTTCATCCACCAAAACATAAATCCATCAATGAAGATAACATGCTAGTAGTATGATACCATCATCCCCATTAGAAATGAAGTCTTAAGCAAGCCACTAATATGAACCACTTTAAAAATACTTTGATTAGGACTTATAAACAAACAAACATAAGGATATTCTTCATTTCTATACCCCTTATACAATCTAACACTCCAAATAAATAGTAATTTAAAAACTTCCCAGTGTAACAGATGAATTTTAAAAGAAGCTATATAATCTATATCTAATATAGTTGTATCAAAAACCAAATATAATAATTTTTATCCCTTATTTAAACACATAATATCCTCACTCTTAGAGAGCTCAATAATTTCCTTAAAATTAGTTATATACCTTGGGTCATCAGTAATAGGACCATCAAAAATAAAATTAAAACTATTGTCACCCATTTTTAACAAATGATTCTTAGGTTCCTTAGAGGAATCATCCACTACTTCTTTACTCTGAAAACTACATCAACTCTTATCACTATTTACACACATTTACTTTTTTCTTTTTTTAACAAAATGAGAAATTCATTCTAATTTTTTATATAGAGATTTAAAATTATTGTTGAAAATTACTTACATTATATAAATTTAGGCCTTAGGAGTATGTTTAAGACACTTTTACAATGCATGAAGCATGAGACAAGTTCTTTGCCTCTAGTCAACATTTCATCTTTCGAGACATCCTATTAAAAATCCATCACTTCAAACATGTAAATATATGAAAATTTCATATTTTCACACCACCATAACATTTGAATCCATGTGGTAGATATGGCTCCAATGTTGAATGGTTTCTTCTTGTTTACATTCAATTGTAAGGAAGGCATGAATATGGTTCTGTGTGGAGGACCGTGATCTTTCGGTAAATGCTCTCTCACTGTTAAAATTTGGGAGCCTAATATGGATCTCTCAAATTCATTTTTCTTATCCACTCCCATCTGGATAAGACTTCCTGGCCTCCCGTTGGAATTTTGGCATGAGGAAATTTTTAAAGGAATTGCCAGTTCTCTTGGGGAACTTGTGGCAGTGGATATTACAATAGCTACCAGATCCAAACTTCAGAGTGCCAGAATTTATGTTAAAATGGTAGACTTGAATCATCTTCCAGAAAAAGTGGATCTAATATCAAAGTTTGATAAGAAAACTCAAAGGATATTTTATGAAAACTTGCCCAACTCCTATTATGCTTGTAAGAAACAGGGGCATCTGGTCAGAAACTGCTCTTACAAAAGTAAAAATCACTCTAGTAGTGTTCTAGAAGGGAGTAAGACCAAGATGCAATAAAGGAAAGCTTGGAAACCCAAAGCAGATTATCGACAAGAACAACAGAATAACGAAGATATTAAAGGTTTACAAGCTGAGGTGGAAAAAGAACCTTCTTCTCAAGATCCTAATGTCAAACATACTGAAGTGGATAAAGAGCTTCCTCTTGAGGAAGAATATTCGGTGAAAGAAGGTTATGGGCTGCAACCAGAATCCATAATACCTGTACAAAGAATAGAAGAATTGACAGATCTATCAAACCAAATTGTTTCCTACCAAAGGATAGAAGATCGATGGAGAGATGTTGTTGATAAAACTATGCTAGAGGGAGGTGAATTCTTGGCTGAAGATGGAAAAAATTTAGAGGAAGGAGACCTTCTTTTTTCTCAGTCTAAGGAGATTTTGGATGATAATGAATCCCCTATAAAAGAGCCTCCTGTGAACGATAATGGAGAAAACTCAAAGCAAATTCCAAACCAAAGAAAAAGGGCTGAAAAGAATACCAATACCAAGGGGGTAGAAACAAGAAGCAGCAAAAAAGATCAACATACTAAGGCGAAACATGTTTCTTCTAATCTGGTTAAAAATGGAAAAAGAGATGAACAACATTTTAAGGTTAAACTGGATGTTGGTTCGCCTGACAAACCAGGAAGAAGATCCATTAGGAAAACTAGAGAGCTAGAAAGTAGGCAGAATATTGCTGATGGCAGGCAGGCAACTATTCTAGATTTTACCCCTAAAAGATAGATATTTTATCTTTATTTGGGACTTTAGGGGGATGTTTACAAACTAGTTTCTGAGGTTGTCTTTGTATAACCTGTTCTTGTTGCTACTTCTTAGTAGGTTTAAGGATTGCTTATCCTGATGCACGGTAAAGCTTTATCTTTTTTTACTGTTAAAGGGTTTCGGGGTCCCTTCAAAACCTATTTTTACCTTAATCTAAAACATTTGAATCCATGTGAATACATATTTTTGTAATTGGTCTAGTGTCGAGAAACATTGACAAGAAATGTTGTTGACATTCAATCCATGGATGGATATCTCCATCTTCAGTGCCTTGTGGCTAAAAATTGGCATAGCCACTAGATTGGAGGTGTAGTATAACCTCTAGGACCATGTTTTTTACCTTAGAGCATGCCTAGTTAAAAGATGGAGTACCCATTCCATCCTCAAAGATATGTCCTTCCCTACACGATAAAATTGTAATTTTTAAAGAAAACTTTGGACACATGTCAAAAGAAAACTCTAAGTCATATACACAAGCAAAAAGAACCATCATGTGCAGGTCAAATCATTATACTTATAACCCAAAGTACTAGGATCAAAAATAAGAGGTGAATATGTGGTAGATGAATTGGTGATTAGTCTTGAAAAACTATTTTTATGTAGTTAAGAGACAAGTTATTTCCTCTAGTATAAATTGATGCTTCTAGGACACCCTCTTGAAAATCCATCACTTATAACACCTTAGGATATGTAAATTAAATATTTTCCTACCACCATGACCTTTGAATCCATGTGGATAAATATTTTTGCAACAATTTTTGTGTCGAGAAACATTGATAATAAATGTTGTCAACATTCAATCCACATTTTGAGATCTCCATATTCAAGGCCTTGTGGATGAAAATTAGCATTTCCACATTGTAAAGGGTGAATAATAACCTCTAGAAACATGTTATTAGCCTTAGACTATGCTTGGTTAGGAGACGGAGCACTTGTTCTACCTCAAGAATGCCCTTCCCTATATGGAGAACTCATTGGTCATCTACATGAATCAAAATCTTCTCTTAAATTACACTAAGGGTGGCAACCACATGAATATGGAAAAAAAATCAACATTAACCTACAAAAAATATGTTAGTATGTAATTAAATTTAAATTTATATATACTACCTAAAAAATCAATAAAATTTGATAAAATTAAACATATTTACATTTGAGAAACTCAACATACCTTGGGAGTTCAATCCAAGGAACCAATAGGAATAGCTTTACTCTTGATAGTAGAAATGAATTTATTCATGGTCAGACTCACAAACCTTTCATAAAGTCTTGTTTGATGACCTCTCTCGATATTTATGCAATTGAACATTTGTTACGAGAACCAAATCTAAATAGTGGAGTATTTTCCTATGTATTTCATAATCTTCAAACAACCATACATTAGAATTTTTGATAGGATATATTTGAATCCAAATTCTATAAAATACCATAGAACTAATGGAATAGTAAATGTTTTCCCTAGCTATGACCATAGAACTTAATTTATTTTTTCCTTTACACACTAACACAAGTAGTAGTATGTCCCCTTATTGTTATCCTCATCTACAATAGCTTCATAAACATACCCTACATTTCCCCAAAAAATATGACTTAATAATTATTTGTCGATACATAGTTTGATATATAATTTAAATGCAAAAAATTATCTCATACCTAGTTACACTAGATTAGATACATGATCAAAATTATGTGATGATGTCATATTTATATGTTTTAATGTTAGTGGAAATGATATGTGTCAATTGGACTTAGAGATATACAAATCCATTCCTCCACCCACTATTGTGACTCACACTTGTTCCATACAAATTCCACACATTCAGAACAAAAGCATACCATGTGTCTTGTATGAATTATCCAAGAACCTGTGTTTGAGCTACAAAATTAATGGAACTCACTCGATCATATTACTATCATATAGTATTCATATCTTTCCAATTATTCTTCCTCCATCAACTAAAAATATCTATGAAAACTAGAGTTTTATTGATCACCATGGGCTATTCTCGTCACACCATTCATATATGTTTTTTACATCTATCAAATCAATGACATCTTAAAACTTTAAATCCTCTCATGTAAGTTCTCTTTTAACATATGTTATTTCAACATCATGCTCCAATTTTACATGGCCTATTTTAGTGAAACTCCAAATATGTTGTAAAATAGTGATCACATGCATCCCACTCAACTAGTAGAACATATGTGCATTCTTAAACTATGATATGAAGTTATCTAACCAAATATAATATTGATTTAAAATAATGATCTTTTCACTCAACTTTCCATAAAACATCTAAAAAAACCTTGCACATACTTTTTAGAGTGTGTTATATCATCATTAACATATAAGTGGTACACCATTAATAGTTTGTTATCATGCTTTATACTATCAAGTGCATACATGAATGCTATATGCACAAAAATGGAAACCTATACCAAGTTTTAGTACCGTGAATGAACCTCCATTTGTGGTTATAGTGTGTAATTATATACAAATTAAACTACTAAAAAAGTAGCACCAAGTTGTAATATGTCTTTGCTTAATTTTAATTTTTCATATAGCCATCAAGCTTTGCTTGTGTGCCTTACATACTCAAATAATTTTCTTCCTAAATTTGACCATAAATTCAAAAACATGTATTTGTTCTGTAATAATATTGCACCTTTTAGATTCATTTCCATATTTAAATTGATATGTAATATATTTATATTTACTAAAAATTATTGATTATTGTCCAATTTCATGTGTGCTCTCCTCATGGGTACACTTTTAAATCTTGGTAATCCACCACAAATGCTGAAAGTTTCATCCAAAAATGTTTTGTTAAAAAAATTATCGATCTAGTCTTTCACAAAAAATGGTTGGAATAAATTCCCTTATTGATTTTGGTGGAGCTTATATTCCACACTCTTGTAAAATGTTTTTAGTGTGCAAACTACAATGAACATGAAAAAAAATATCATAATGCATAAAAAATTAAACATGTTGCCTATAACAAGTGGTGTGTGTGTGTGTGATTCATTTTCACATAGAAAGGTTTGGCCATTTCAAAATATCTCTGACTTAGAAAATTGTGGATATTTTCATACAAATTTAGAGTACAATTGTGTTTGAGTCATATCCAAAAATGTTTCAAATGTGATTCATAGTTATGATAACCAACTCTACTTTTCACTATGCCTCTTATATTGGGTGATACCCTTGTCTTATCTTTCCAAAAAAATTCAAGGAAATCTTTTAGGGCATCATCTATAGCCTTGTATTTCTATGGGATTCTACCAAAGAATGCCCACGAATCATTTTTATTGGAAAAATCAAGCATTATACATCTCCAAATTGTTTTCATTACTGTTATTTTGTTTAAGTTCAATGCTCTACTTGTTTTTATAATTAAGTATTTTTTCCTTATTTTACAACTTACCATATAAGTTGTAATAATGTGTCAGGTAGTGTTACCATCTTTGGTTTGTTTCTTCACATGTAATTTATGGTATGCATCATCCATATTTTCAAAAAATGACTTATTGTGACTATAAATATTATATGTTCATAGTCCTAAGGATTTCATTATAGCTCTCATCTTAAGCACTTTCATCAATGTAATAAATAATTGACATCTTTGTGTATATTTTAATTTTTTGAAGTGTTACTCTCAAATTCTTTCAACTTTTCTTATCATATGTCAATCATAAATTTTTCTATGTATTAGTTTCATAATGTTTTCATCAATTTCAATTAAATACATAGGTCTTCTATGCAAATTTTTGGGAGGTCATCTTAGTGGTAAAATTGGTTGATTTAGTGTTTTCATATTGTTATCTTTATTACTAGCTTCTTCATTAAACGGTGTTCCCATATTGTTTTCTTCATTGCTACTTTCACCAATTGGTGTTTCCATGAAATTATATTCATTATTAAAGGGTAAATCATCATGCATATTATCATCATCACCAAAATTAAAAACCATAAAATTTAAATGTGGACTTGCATTATAATTTGGTATACTATCAGAATTGATAATTAGACTTTTAGAATTTGGTATACTATCATTATTCATATCATCATTATTTATGACATTCAATTCAATAGTGATAATAGACTTACACAAATTATTTGCATTCACTCCCTTTTTTTCCTCTAATCACTTATAGTTCCTCCATTGCTTATCACATTAACTTTTTCTTCCCACTAGTAAGATTTCTATCACCCGTGATTAGACAAAGTTTATAACTTTTGAGGGTGGGGATAGTGATAAAATTATTAAAAAATAGACTTACATTATGTATTACCAAGTGGGTACAATGATCAAATTATTATAAAATAGAATTACACTGTGTATTAAAACATGATTAGACAAAGTTCTCAACTTTTGGGGTGGGGACAGTGATAAAATCATAAAAAAATAGACCTACACTATGCAAAATGAAAAAAATCAAAGTATGCATGGGATAGAACTCTTGATGTGGCAAAATAATAACATTGGTGCATGTACTTTTTTTACTGTTCATAGTATCATGTACACATCAATAAACATACATGGTAAAAGAACGTATGCATTCTTTAAACTATGCATTGCTTATGTAGTTAACCTTATACCTAAACACTAAACATTAAAACCTTAAAATCTAATCTCTAAACCCCAAATGAATTAGGTTCATAGAGATCAATTTGGCCCAAATCCCATCATTAATTCCCTAATTGGCTAATTGGATCAATTTGTGATGACATTGGGATTAATCGAACCCAAAAGAACATTATTTAGTCAAAAATAGGTTAATCAAGCTCAAATTGGGCCCAATTACATTAACGAGTGGACCTTATACCCCAAATTGTAAACCATAACCCTAATCCATAAGCCTTAAGACATAAACCCTAAACCCTAAACCCTAAACCCTAAAACAATCAGTTTATCCCAAATAAACATCCTTTAGAGTAATAATTAGGTATACATGGCTCAAATTGGCCCAAATCATATCACTAATTACCACAATTGACTAATTGGATCAATTTGTGATGACATTAGGGTAAATTAAGCCCTGAATCACATTCTCTAGTCATAAGTAGGTTCAAAGAGCTCAAATTGGCCCCAATTGCCTTCACGTTTAGACCTTATGTACCCTAAACCCTAAACCTTAAACCCTAAGCCCTATGGCCTAAATCATAACTTATAAAATCTAAACCCTAAACCAATCAATTTAGCCCCATTAACATCCTTTAGAATAGTAACTATGTTCACATGGTTAAATTTATTCCAAATCACATCACTAATTACCCCAATTGACTAATTGGCTTAGTTTGTGATGACAATGGGGTTAATTGAGCCCAAAAACACATTATGTAGTCATAAATAGGTTAAATGAGCTCAAATTGGCCCCAATTTCCTTTACAATTAGACCCTATGTACCTTAAACTCTAAACCCTAAATCATAAACCCTAATTTTTAAACTAATCGATTTAGCCCTAATAAACATTCTTTAGAGTAAAAAATAGGTTCACATGGCTCAATTTGTCCCGATTTCCATCGTTTATTTCCCTAATTAACTAATAAAATTAAGTTGTGATGAAATTGGGGCATATTGAGTCCAAAATCACATTTTATAGTCACAAATAGGTTCAATGAGCTCAAATTGGCCCCAATTACCTTCACGATTAGACCCTAAACCTTAAACCCTAAATCATAAACTCTAAACCCTAAACTAATTGATTTATCCCTAATTAAAATCCTTTAGAGTAAGAATTAGGTTCACATGGCTCAATTTAGCCCAAATTGCATCATTGATTTCCCCAATTGACTAATTACCTCAATTTGTGATGACATTTGTGATAATTGAGCCAAAAATCACATGTTGTAATCATAAATATGTTCAATGAGCTCAAATTGAACCTAATTACCTTCATGATTAGACCCTATACCCTAAAACCTAAATTGTATACCCTAAGATTTAAGATCTAAACCCTATACCCTAAACCAATCAATTTATCCCCAATTAACATCCTTTAGAGTAAGAAATATGTTTACATGGCTCAATTCAACCCAAATCGCATCACTTATTACCCCCATTGACTAATTGAATAAATCTATGATGACATAGGTGAAAATTAAGCCCAAAATCACATTCTATTGTCACAAATAGGTTTATCAATCTCTAATTTACCTCATGCCTTTGCAATTGGACTCTATACCCTAAATTCTAAACCATAAACCATAAGCCCTAAGATTTAAAACCTAAACCTTAAATCATAAACAATAAAACCTAAACCAATCAATTTAATCCCAACTAATATCCATTAGAGTAATAATTATTTTTAAAGTGTTGAATTTGGCCCAAATCACATCACTAACTACCCCAATTAAGCAATTAGCTCAATTTGCGATGATAGTGGAGATGATTGAGCATAAATTCACATATTGTAGTCACAAATAGGTTCAAGGAGATCTAATTAGTCCTGATTGCTTTCATTATTGGACCCTATACCTGAAACCCTAAAATCTAAAACCTAAATCCTAAAACTCTAAAACTAAAGCCTAAACCATAAAACCCTAAAACCTAAACCTTAATAATAAAACTCTAAATCTAAAACTTAAAACCTAAAACCCTAAAACCCTAAACCTTAAACCAATATGTAGTTACAAATAGGTTCAATGAGCTTGAACTAGCCTTAATTACTTTTGTGATTGGACCCTATAACTTAAACCCTCAACTTTGAAACCCTAAAACCTAAAACCTAAAACCTAAACCCTAAATCTTAAAACCCTAAATCTAAATATTAAACCATAAAACCAATCTCTTTAAACCAATCTATTTAGCTAGGAAAATGATATCAAGATTATAGTCAAAATTAGGTTTACATTTTTTTGATGTACAAACCTTCAATGTTAACAACTAACATTGACTAAGTCCATGCATTAACTTTGAAAATTAAAAAATAATAATAAAATCAATAAGATGGATAAATGTATGTCAATGTAATGGTAAAATATTTTATATAAGTGATAATTCCACATACGTGGTAACTCTACATATGTGGCTCTAATGTTTGACATTTCAAACACATGCTCAAGGCTATGGAATGGCTTGGATTCCCAAGCATAAGGCATGGACCTTCAAACACACAATTGAATGTGTGTGTTTTTACTAAATATAACAAAAGGAACTTTTGCCATACTAAAAACTTGATTTTATTGAAACATTTTCTAAAAATATGACTACAATATTGAGCACTCTTCTCTTTCTAAAAATATAATTTGTTTATATTGTTATTACTTTAAGGTTTTTATCTATATTTATTTTTTTATACCACTATATGCTATAACTATGCATCTTTATATTTATTTATGTATCGTTTATTTCATTTAATCGAATTGTAAAAACATTATAGGGGTAAAATCTATACACATTAAAAAAAATCTAATTTTCAATATTTTTTTAGGTAGTTTGGGGGAGCATGGTTGATTATAAATTATTTATCATATTTCAAGGTCTATTGATTTGTGAAATTAGTAAAAATAAATGTATTCATTAAAAAAAATTGAAAATATATAGGTTGTAAACTAGATGATCTTGTCTAACTTTACGCCAAAGGGTTTTTAAAAATTAAATGATGCTCAAAAAATGATGGGGTGCATGGTAAGATATCTACTAAATATATATTTTTTAAATAGTAATACCTCTTATATTTTATGATGTTTAACGTACTTATACTTAGCCATTTTTTTTAAATAGTAGTTTAAAAATTAGACTTGAAATGCTACAATTCATGATTTGATAACATCTTCAACTTTTGAGTGTAGGTGTCTCAAATAATCAATACAAGTTGAGGTTTCTTATTTTGCAGAGTAAACATGTGAACTTAAGACCACTTTATGGTAGTTGGGGGCATCATGGTTGGATATACATTATTTATCATATTTCAAGATCTATTGATTTATGAAATTAGTAAAAATCAATGTTTTCATTAAAAGAAATAAAAATATTTATGTTACAAACTAGATAATCTTATCTAACTTTCCACCAAAGGGTTTAAAAAAAGTAAATTATGCTTAAAAAAATAATGGGGTGCATGGAAAGATATTTAATATATTTTTTCTACAAAATAGTAGTACCTCTTACATTTTATGATGTTTGACCTACTTATACTTGACCATTTTTTTTAAATAGTAGTTTAAAAATTAGACTTGAAATGTTACAATTCATGATTTTATAGCATCTTCAAATTTTGAGTGTAGGTGCTCAAATAATTAATACAAGTTGAGGTTGATTGTTTTTCAAGATAAACATGTGCACTTAGGACCACTTTTACACCCCACCCCCTTCCCCCTCAACCCTTCCCCCACCCACTCAAATTTTGAGTGTAGGTGTCTCAAATAATCAACACAAGTTGAAGTTTCTTATTTTTTAGGATAAACATGTACACTTAAGACCATTTTTGCAGTAGTTTGGAGGAGTATGGTTGGATATATATTATTTATCATATTTCAAGGTCTATTGATTTGTAAAATTAGTAAAAATCAAGGTATTCATTAAAAAAAATTTAAAATATATAGGTTACAAACTAGATGATCTTATCTAAATTTTCACCAAAGGGTTTTAAAAAAGTAAATGATGCTTAAAAAATGATAGAGTACATGGTAGGATATTTACTATATTTTTTCTAAAAAATAGTAATACCTCTTACATTTTATAATGTTTGACCTACTTATACTTGACCATTTTTTTTAAATAGTAGTTTAGAAAATTAGACTTGAAATGCTACAATTCATGATTTTATAGCATCTTCAACTTTTGAGTGTATGTGTCTCAAATAATCAATACAAGTTGAGGTTTCTTATTTTTCAAGATAAATATGTGCACTTAAGACCACTTTTAGAACCCATTTTTGGAGGTCACATTCATAATCTTTTGAAAACCACTTTATATCATTTATAGCTTCCTCTAGTTATTTATAATAGAATTTTAAGGATTTATATAATGTGTTCAGTAAAAAAATAATGGCTTGGTTAAGTTATATCCCTCAAGGAACTAAAATCCATCATTCTACTATGATACTCTGTATTCATTTATATTGTGCTTTAAGTATTTCCTCTACTTAATATCATGTATATTTCACATAACAAAACCATAGGCAATCAACAGTCAATGAAAATTCCAACATCATAATGATTACTAATCTATTCAAACCATTCTTATGGATTTAGATTATATTGGCAATCCAAATAAAATATGCATAACATTACAACTTTGAAATGTAATATAATAATGTTCTGAATCAATTTTATCATAGTTCAAGTATTTTCTTAAACAAAACAAGATAGAGATAAAATTCAAAACATATGCATTGTATGATTTAGAATCTCACTTTATGGGTTGATTGGTCTCAATATTATCATTAGATTATACCAAAGAAGATATGATTTGGTACCATTATCTACCTGCCCACCCTCACAATGATTCCACGTAATACATAATGTGGTAATGAGAAATACTTTTCCTACTCAATCCATCCAGGCATTTTTAAGCCACTAAGATATGCTTAGGTTGTATGATCCATAAAATTTTATATTATAATCCACGATGAGATTTAACATAGGTTATCACAATCCATCTTTCATGTGAGATTTCAAACCAAGGTTCTATTGATGTCTAGTATCATAAATTTCCCTTTCCATGACTGCTTTTTTTAATAATTCTCCATTTTTCAAAAGATTTTTATAACCATTAATTAATGAAAATTTTGGGAAAATCACAATTGATTTTGGAATTGTAATACCCATGTTTTTTTGACTTTTTTATTTATAGTGGCCACTTCATTTACCATTCACAATACATATTGCCTACTTATTGTGTTTTCTTGTCATGGTCTCTCTCTTATTGATGCATATGATCTACCTTAATCATTAATTATTATTATCCCCTTTTATTTTTGTGGAATCTTTTTTATTTTATAGATCATGGCCTTTCTATCATTGACTTGTTCCAGAGTATTTTTTCACCATGGCTTCCATAACATGGCTTGTAATTTCCTCTTTGGTGATCACAAATTTGACGTATAATTGTGGTTTTATTCACGTTATCAAATTTTAACCATTTTACTTTAATGATCATAGTTTTTTTGAATTCACTTATCTACATCTCATTTTATATATTTTCATTTTGTCGTTATCCCATGAATATGTGTATAATTATCTACACTAAAATATGGCGTGTCTTCTTTGTATTTATGCCATCAAACCATAAGGTTTCAAGTGTCCATGTGGCCAATGTGCCACATAACTCATTACATATAAAGTGACTACTATTGGTAATCCCCACTATCTAGATTTGTGCTTACTATATATTTTTATAGCTAGAATTTCTAATCTCCTCACATCGACTCAGATAATTATCTAATGGACTTAATGAAAACTCTTAAAAACTCATCTCATCATTAGTATATGAAATTATAAAAAAATTAAGACCCACAATACTTGTACATAAACCAAACTCATCATGATTCCTTTATAATATAAAGAGATAATCAAAAACATAATAATTTAAATGTTTATTTATCATGCAACTATAATAATATATCTCTTTTTAATTATCTAATATAAAATAATTAAATAATACATAGAAAAAAAATACCAATCATATAAAAAGATCAATTAATGAATCTAACCCTAATTAATAATTTACCATGGGCCGAAGAAAAAACTATGCTAGACAAGGCACTACATCATTTATCAACATGCAATATTTTAACCCCTTAACAAATTTATGAGATTTATTCTTTAAATAGTTACATATTTGAATATTTATTTTCTAATAACCTCACACATAAAAATGAAAACATAATTTGAAAAAGTTTTAAAAACATTTAGAATGTGATCATCATCAACAAGTCCTCTAATATCATCCCAACCTTACATTTTCACTTCATTCTTATTTACAATCCCTTCTCCTCCCTTTTTTAAATCGACGCCATAGAAGAGCACCACAAGAAACACATGAGAATATGAAAATAAAACCATATGACATAAATCAAAGAAAAATAACTCATACGTAATTAATAAAACACCACCCAAGCCTAATCATATTTGAAAGTATAGAGGGAGAAGGGATGAAATGTGTCACACTAACTAGCCTCCAAAACTTTAATCAAAGCTAGTATAGGTAATAATATAACCTGCAACAAGTAAGGCCACCTGTCACTTCCGAATGTAAAGCTCATTATATGAAATGAATAAAACCATATTAATAAATTTTTTAAAGCTCATTCCACTGCATATTTATGTCACAATGCTAATCACAACCATTTTTAAGAATAGAAGCTCCAAAATTATCTAAGAAATATATCAATGTCACAATGCTAATCACAACCATTTTTAAGAATAGAAGCTCCAAAATTATCTAAGAAATATATCAGTTGGTTAATTTATCTATACCATGCTAAATATAAGTAAAATAAAATAAAGGAACAAAGGTTTCTAAGTTTTTGAACAAGGTTATTAATTTTTTATTTTTTTAAATCATTGTTTAATTTAATTGTTGAATTTAATAATATTAAAAATGATCATATTATTATTTTTAATATTTAATGTATAAATATTTAAATTATGTATTTTATTTTTTACAGAAGAATAATTGTTTAAGATATTTTATTAGTCGTCCAAAAAATATTAACATAATAAATTATAATGGAACCTTTTCAATTTATTATAATTTCTTCATTACTTGAAATAATTAGAATGTCTTTCAAGACTTCATCAAAATTACACCTCACCATATTGAGAAGAGGAGCTTTCCAAACTGATTTCAACCTCAAATTAACCACAATTAAGTAGAAAAAAAGTTATTATAAATGAGACTCCATTTGAAAAGACAATATATGTCCTTTCCTAGAATTTTATTCTCATAATAAAAATTTCTATTTATAAATTTTTTGTAACAATCCTTCAAATTTTCCTTTAAAAATATCCTCAAAGAAAAAAGTATCCCAAAAATTTCATTATTTATTTTTTCTATAATTGCACTCTAAATAAGTGAAGGAGTAGTTTGTCTATAATTTATTTAATTAATCATCCCCTTCATCCACCAAATTGATTAACATTTCTCTATATAACCAAGCATCACCCACATTCTAACCAGGTTTGAAAAAGACATGCACCTAAACTTTCCAAGAAATAGAATGATGAAGGAGAACAAAGAACAAACTTGGAAGGGCCTAATAAATCAATTCGACAAAGCCCATCTCCAAAAAGAAAAAAGATTTTTATTTCATGGATAACCCAAAAAACATTTTTCATTAGTAAACTTATCAAAATTTATAACTTACTAATGAGACAAGATAGAACATCCAAAGTGCTAATCAATTTTTGATAACTAAACTTCACAGAATAGTCACATGATGGATGACCAATTCATTTCAAACAATCATCCTCATGAGAATATCTAAAAAGCTATGCAAAAATAAATAAGAATATAAAAATAAAAGACATGAACTAGAGACAAGGTAATTTTATATGTTAATATTTCACCCCAAACTTCTTCACAAATAATCCCAAAAAAATTATGCAACTTCAAATATTAGAGAAATAGGATTTCTAATGTTTTTATTGTTCATAAGATTGAGCAAAGATGATTTTTGGGTGGAAACTATTTGTAAAATTTTTGATTGACACGTTTCAAATCATTATTCATGGTTCATCATCAAGAAAATATATATCAATGAATTGACATATATATTTTTTGTAATGATGAATCATGGATGGTGATTTGATATACGTTGATAAAAATTATGTACATAGTTTATACTTAGAAATCATCTCTGTTCAATTAGAAAAATAATCCTTCATAAGATTAAAATAAAAATGTTGATCAAATGCACTAACCATAAACCAAGCATGTTTACAAAATACAATTTTTCTTCCATTTTTAACATTCTAGAGAAGATAATTATGAATTAAAAAAACTTCATTCAGCCGCCCATTTTTATATAATTTTAAACACTAAAAAAACCTAGTTGAATCATCTAATCCATCTAAGTATTTTATTTTGAGAATGATACTAAAAAAATGATCCTTTTCAAAATAAATTTATAAATTTCTTCTGGGGGCTTTATTGATCTCTAAAATATCTCTAATACATTATTAAAAATTATGTTACCCTTCCATAAAGGACTTGGTATTTGAAGAGTATTGGCAGCCTCAAATTATATACTTGCTCGTTATTATTTATTTCTTTATTTATTTTTTTAATTCCATACATAAGGTCTTAAAAAAATGCTAGAGTAAAAGTGAATGATATGTTGAGAAAAATATTTATAAATTAAAAAAATATTTAAAATTAAAAATTAAAAAATTATTTTTTAGTCAATATTTTTTTATGAGCAATTAAAACTTCTTCCTTTCTTACATAAGAAATATTGTCCATACCTTTTTTTAAAAGTTTCTCATTGAGTTCTTTTAATTCTGATTTGATCCATTTTTCTCTTCCTTACTCTATATTTTTTTGACATTTTTTTACATAAGCATGATTTTTTTTATAGATTGAATATTTTGGAAGCTTTTATTGTAGGAAAATTCTTCCTCCACTTTTCCACTTCCTTTACAAAGGCAAGTTCTTACCAAAAAACATGAGCTAAAATTTGAATGGACACAAAAATGGGGTCGACTCCAACTTGATTTTCAAATAAATTAGATAATGGTTAAAGCTTGAAATAGATAGAATCTTACTTTACAAGGTTGAATCAAAATTATGCTAGGAAGTATTGATGAGAAAATGATCCACCCTTTCTGCTACGTTATATAATTATATCATTTTATTCAACCAAGAAAATCATCCATATTTAGGTTCTAAATCGGAAAGATTATTCTTTTATACAAATTCAACAAAATCCAGCTATATTGAGAAGCTCTCAATAAACCTTCAAGTTTATCTTTAGTTGACAAGATAGCATTAAAATGTCCCCCAAACACTAGACTAATACCCTCAAGTTGGGATGATGCTGAAGAAAACTCCTCCCACAACCTTTTTTAAAGAACCAACCTATTTGGTGTATATACATTACAAAGAAAAAATTAAATATTTGAAGAAAACTATTTAACTTTATAGAGTTTCCAATTAACTCTATATCAAACAATAACCATGGAGATTCTATTGGGATTCTATATTACCCTAAGGCCACTAAATGCTCCTTTTGACCCCACAGAGGATCCATGCCACCACACCCAATTCTTTTTAATCAAAGATTTTACTTCATCTTCACTTGTTTTTGTTTCATGGATTAAAAACATATTGGCTTAAAGACTCACCAATTGACGCTTGACCAAACATCGCTTGTTAGGGGTGTTTAGTCCCTTAACATGTTCTAGGAAATCAGTTTCATTGCAACTATGATGAGACTCCCACCTACCAATTTTCTAGATCAAAATAAATTAATATTGTCTTGAGTGCCTTTATTATAGCTTCCATCACTTTATCCTTGCCCAATTACCTTCCTCTTTTACCTTTGGCACCATAGTTGGGAATTTTGATTAGACTATTACTTTGAGAAATGATTGTGATTTTTATTGATTTTAATTCTTCTCACTCAACGGAGAGAGAGTTCAATGTCCGATTATCCAAATAAAAGTTGGTGAGAGATATTTTTAGAAGAACCCTCCTCCTGACTCCTTAGAATTGAGACTAGTTCATTTGATTCCTTCACTATTTTTTGGAAGGCTTCCAACATGGATTTAGAATAAATATTCTCAAATAGATTTTTAAGAACATCTACACTTCAATTCGAGGAGGGAAGAGGACTATCCTTCTCAAGGGCCATATCAACCCCATTCGTAACTAAGAAATTAGTTGATGGGACCTAACATTTTCTCTCCAAACCTTCTTGAATTTGGGGTCTCTAACCTAGGTCAAGTAATAAGCATGAATTTGTCATAACTGATGACACTTATAACACCTAAAAGGCAAATTCTCTACATCAATATAATGAGACCATATTCATCTTGGAGTGTTGATATTTACTTTATAAAAAATAAAATTAAACATTTATTGAGACAAACTTTTTCATATGAAATTAAAAATCATTTCCTAATTCTCTTGTCTATCTCTAATACCTTACCAAGCACTTTACAATTTCTTTTATTTATAAACATAGAGTTTGATCCATATATTTATACACCCCATAGTTATTTTAAATAGATTAAAATTTGATTTTCATTTTTAAATAAATAATTGAAAATTTTCCATTAAAAGCTATTTTCCAAAAATTCCTACCAACATTTTTATAAGAATAAAATAATTTAAAAAAAAAAATCTTAAAAAGAAAATAAAAAATAAAAAAAATAAAAAAATAATCTAAATTATATATTCACAATTCAAATTAAATTCCACCCAACTTGAAATTCCATTCCCTTTACCAACACCAAGAATGATTTATGCCACCACTAATAAATAATCTTGTAAATATTTAAAAAAAAAAAAAAAAAAAATCAACATTCCTATTGCAGCAGACAATAATATAAATTTAAAGCTAGGCGAAATCTATAGAAATCCTATATAATTATATTTTGGGAAAATATAATTAGGTAATATCTTATAACATATAAATATGGCTGACCATGCACGTTCACATAAAAGAATATATATATATATATATATATATATATATATATATATATATATATATATATATATATATATATATATATATATACGAATCTTCCCACATGATTTAACACGGCTTAAGCAATGATTTTTTTTTTTTAATGCGCGATATGGACGAGGAGATTCTTTCAATATCATGAATTATAAAAATAAAAAATAAAATGAAGACAAATGCAATTAAACATGAGTGACCATGTTAAGCTAACTGTGGGTTTGTTAATTTTTTCTTTTGTATATGATGATGATGATGATGATGATGATGATGATGATGATGATGATGATGATGATGATGATGATGATGATGATGATGATGATGATGATGATGATGATGATGATGATGATGATGATGATGATGATGATGATGATGATGATGATGATGATGATGATGATGATGATGATGATGATGATGATGATGATGATGATGATGATGATGATGATGATGATGATGATGATGATGATGATGATGATGATGATGTAGCAGGTTGATATATATGACTCAGATTTTTTATCAAAAAAAATATTGGCTCAAAATAAACCATAACTCTTGTAACACTCTCACTGGTTAGGTAGAGCTAGAAAAGTGAAAGACAAATTTAATACCCTCAAACAACCATGTTAGTCAAGCAAAACCTAACAAGGGAAATCAAAATATAAATTGAAACCATTGAAACCTTAGGGGCAAACCTATAGCAATAACATCAGGAAGAATGGAGCAGGGTGTCATTGGAGGAAAAAATGTAGCTTCTGTTGTCAACATTGCTAGAAATAAAAAGTGCACACCTTCATAATCCAAACTACTCAGAAATAAAAAAGAACCAGGGCAAAGACTATGAGAGCCACCATCACTAGTCAAAACTAAACGCCCCCATCATTGCATCTTGGGAGATAAGCAAAACACAAGTAGGGTAACAAACCATCGAGGCGAAGACCACAACCACCATCCACATAACCAAAAAATAGAGAATGGCACAGTGAAACCAAGGTCACAAAACTAAAGCATGAAGAGAATGACCCATAGACAAAAAACAACTGATAAAAGAGCTAAAAATAGACCAATCTATACACCAGAGGTGCTAGGAGATCTACCTCTCATCCCATGATTGTTGGTGCCCTCTGATCATGCTTAAGTAGGGAAAAACCTAGGTTTAAGGTTTTACGGTTAGGAGAGAGGCCAAGAATCACCTCTCTTAACTCCATCCCTCGCCAACTCTATAAAATTTCATCTATGTTTTTTTAATTGCATACTTACCTATAATATTTTCACCTCTTCCATCACAATTTTAG
Source organism: Torreya grandis (assembly GCA_037957365.1). NCBI lineage: Eukaryota > Viridiplantae > Streptophyta > Pinopsida > Cupressales > Taxaceae > Torreya > Torreya grandis. Next base: position 885,660 of record JARHVA010002960.1, on the reverse strand, counting down.
TACTATTTTTTTAAAAATTTAATGTGGAAATCCTTGCTTAATCATTCACTAATATATTTATGGAAAGCATATTTTTCATGCTGATTTTATGGGATATAATGCGAGATGATGAACAAGATACATAGCATTGTAGTTTTATCAAAGAAATCTTATTTTGGTACAAAACCATCTATCTACATAGATGATTGCAACGATATAAACCTTCATATAAATGACATGTATATTAATATCTTTTAAATTGTATGTATATTTAAAATATATCTTTTACTATGTTTAAAATGAAAATTATATTTTAAATTTATCTTTTATTATGGTTTATATTTGAAAACACTAAAATATTTTAAAAAGTTTGATTCAAGGAATGTAAAAAATATAATACATTATAGTAAAAAAGGTAAGGAGAGACTATATTGATGTTTTCTATGTCGAATTCTATTAAAAATACAAAGTGTTGTTGGTATAGGAAATCAAAGATGCATATGGCAAACTACTGGGTGAGGGCAATGTTTTTGTTAACACATAATTTAAACAATTATGTAATGTTTTGTATTCTAACATTTTTTAACAATCCATGATACTTAGAATTGTGCATAAGGGATTTTTTATGATACAAGATGAATAAATTACATAGAGACTTAAACAATAATTTTCTACCATCAAGATACTAAATAACTATTGGGAGGTAAATTTTGTTTTATTACTTAGTTATCTTTTATTTAATATTTTTTAAAATGTTATGTATTTTATAATTATTTATGTGTGATTGTGATAAGTGGAACAATCATGTGCTCTGAAATTACAATGTATATTATTAATTTGTGATGTCCCCAATTTCACATCAAGTCTAAGTAGGTTTTGAAGACCTTTAGTCTACTTCTCCATAGATTAAAGAAATCCTTTTGGGGATTATATTTTATTAGTTAATTATTAATTACCAAAATAGTGTTTTTTATCATTTGTTTTTATAAGGCAATTATTATTTAATTAATAGAATATTTGATAAAAATAGTTTTTACCACTAAAGTATTTAAATGAATTAATTATTAATTTATTTACCTTAAAGTAATTTTAATTACTATTTTATTAAGGTAACTAATTAATATTATATTAAAAAAAGAGAATATTGACATGCAAGTTAAAGCAAAGAAAGGAAAAGATATTCTAAAAAGGGAAAGCAAAGGCTCATGAGGTATTTTACCTCCCCAAAGTGTTCACCCCCTTTTGAAAAGTACAAATACAAGGTGCAAATCATAATTGAAGACATGTTGAATTTGATAATTATTTATTCATGTTTGAAGAAGCTATTGGGATGCATGCCCAACAGGTGTTCGTTATTTTGGTATTAATCATTCTACAAAAGATGTCTTTTGATGCCACCTTTGCTAAGGAGATCTTGTTACTTGCCCTAGAGTGGGGTGATGTGCATTGAGGAGCTCTTGTGAGGTTTTGGTGAAGTTTTTGAGGCTCATTTCTTGCATATTATTTTTTTATTAATATTTGCACTATTTTTGCAAGTGGAGTGAACTATTTTGGAAGCTTGGTTGAGGGTTTAGAGGCCCTTTTTAGAGTCTATTTGTGCAAATTAATATTTTGAAATTATTTGCTATTTTTCTACATATTAGCATCGGGTTTTGGAGAAGTTTGTGTAATATTTGAAGCCCTAAATTGACATAAACTTAAATAATAATTTTCATATTATTAGTTAATTATTGTTGATAGGTTTTGTGATCATTTTTACTTGTGAAAGGCGAGATCTTGCTCTAATTTTTTGCTATTTTTTCTACACCTTGGTGACTTGGGCGATTGGTTTGGAGGATATTTTTTTGGCCATTTTGATGCCCTAGGTTCAATGGAATTTTCCTTGATTTTTGGGCACTTGTGGCATATTTTTAGCAAGGGTTTGAAGTAGAAAATTGCATGGAATAGCAGTTCATTTGAGATGAAAAATCATATTTTTGTAGCCATCATAAATTTGCATTGAGCATCAATAAATTGGTAAAAAGGTAATTCTTTCATATATTTAATTTTTTGATTATTTTGGAAAGCATTCAAATAAATTTTGGATAAGATATTAGCTAGAAATTGTCTACACCTCCTTTGCATTATGGCACCTAGGGTTTATAGGGGTTTGATAAGGGTTTTGAAGCATTTATTACAAATTAAGATTTTGCATAATTTTATTTCAAAAATTCAAAATTTATGGATTCTAGAGAAAACCCCTTTTGTATGAAATCATCCTATTTGGAGACATTACAGTGGTATCATGGTACCAGTCTTGTCTACTTATGAGTTGGTTATTGGATGTGAGCAAGTAAAGAGATCTTGTATTACTAGAAAAGGAAAAAGACTATGGGGGACCAAGAGCCTAAAGGGTTCTCTTCAGAGCAGTTTAAGCTTTTGCAAATCTTGATCAAAGAAATCCAAAAAGATCTTGAACAAAATTTGGGTATACAAATTACATCCATGTTGAAGGATACTACAACTCCAAGCAAATACCACCCCTTCAATGGAGAAGGAAATTTGAGTGATAATGAGAGGGTTTCTATTAACCACCCTCATAAATTTTTCAAGGCCACTTTTTTGCAAAAAGAACTGGTAATGGAGATGAGGATGCCAAGAGAGGATATTTTGGAGATTCATCAAAAGAGTATGTAGTCCTAAGATTTGCCACACAAGCTCTATTATCTTTTTTGGGATTATTGTGAGATGAAGGAAGTATTCAAGCCAAAGGTTCATAATATGTAACCCTATAAAAAATTTCAACAAATGTTGGATAAGATTTCTCTTCTTATTTTTTATGGTACTGATAAACTTCCTATGAGATCTTGGTTACATAAGTTGGAGGCATAGTTGTCACTTAACCCCATGTTTGAGGATGAGGCTCTAAAATTTGACACCTTACATTTAGAGGGTATTGCTCATGAGTGGTGGTTTCATGGCCTAATCACACAAGGCCACAAATCTATTACTACCATAGAGGATTTTGACAAAAAGATCATGGAGAGGTTTGATAAAAAAATCTAGAAATACATTTTCGTGAGTTAGCACAACTCAATCAAGATCATGATGTTGAAAGGTATGTTGTTTGTTTTCAAAAAGTTTCAATTATTGTACCTGATAGTAGTGAGAAAAGGTTGGTTTTATTATATTTTGAGGGTTTGATTGAGCCCCTGAAGGGTTTGGTTAAGAATTAACAGAGGGGTTGTCCTGTATGTCCCCCCCTTCTCCTCGACATGCTATGGTGCCCTCCCTCTTTCTTTACAAGATGCTATCACTAAAGCTTTGGATTTAGAGTGTTAATCATACATGGGTTATGAAGGGCATAAAGGGCAACCACTTATTCATTGCCTAAAGGGGCAAATATAGAGCAACCAAGGTCTAATTTTAGTGGGTAACAAAGAGCACAAGGTGGGTGGCCTAGGGCACCACCCAATGACCAACAAAAGAAGCCTTATACACCATATGTGACACCTCATATATTCCTTCCCTATAACAACAATATGAAGGATGATAGAAATGAATTAAGAAGGCAAGGCTTATGTTTCACTTTCAAGAATCCATGAACCAAAGGCCACTATTGCATGGACAAGGGACATGTCTTCTACATTGAGGTAATTGATGATGTATTAAAATTTTGATATTGTTGATACAAATAATGAAAAGAATGATAATGTTATTGATGAACATGTGCATGAGGAGGACACACAAGACTTAGGTAGCACACTTCTCTTTCAGGAGCTCTCAAGTATCATGATTTCAAGGTAAAAGGCACATTGAAGGGTCAAAGAGTGATTACTTTGGTTGATAGTGGAGCCGCTCATAATTTCATGGATGGGGGATTGGTTAAGAAGATGACATTAGAAGCCACATATTTCAAGGGTTTTATGTGATTATGGTAGATGGATTCACCATCTCTTATTCCAAAAAAATTATCACAACTCCCACTCACTCTTGGGAAACATAAGGTAATTGATGATTTTTATGTTGTTGGCATTGGAGATATTGATATTGTTTTGGGTGTTCAATTTTTGCATTCCTTAGGTGAAATAACTCAAATTATAAGACTATGGAGCTGAAATTATTCAAAGAAGGCAAGGAAATGGTCCTCAAGGGTCTAGAAAATAGTGCTCCACAAGAGGTATCTATAAAGAGGATGGAAAGGGATTTTAGAAGAGGTCAAATTGATGGGGGCAGCAAGCTACCTTATCACAGTAAATTCAAAAAACATATAATAACATCCCCTCATGGTAAGTTACAAGTTATTTTAGACAAGCATGTTCATATCTTTGATGATGTACCTTTTGGTTTGCCACCAGATAGAGGTTTTGAGCACAATATTGAGCTATAAATGGGTGCCAAACCAATTATTATCACTCCTTACTGCCATCCAAGAGCTTTCAAGGAAGATATTGAAAAAACAATCAAAAAATTACTTGATATGGGACACATAAGGCCTAGCTCAAGTCCTTTTACTTCTTTAATTATTATAGTAAAGAAAAAGGATGGTATTGTGAGGATGTGTATTGATTACATGTTATTGAATAAGAAGACCACCAATAATAGGTATCAAATACCTAGGATTTATGAATTAATGAATGAGTTACATGGTGCCACTTACTTTTCCAAGATTGATTTAAGATCCGGTTATCAACAAATTAAGGTAAGAGAAAAGGATGTGCACAAAACTACTTTTAGATGTCATTTTGGGTATTTTAAGTTTTTGGTTATGCCTTTTAGATTAACTAATGAGCCAGCTAATTTTTAATCATGTATGAACAATATGTTTGGCAAATACCTAAGGAAGTTTGTGCTAGTTTTCTTTGATGACATTCTTGTGCATAGAAAAATCTTGGAGTACTTAAGGAACTTAAATTTGGTTTTAGGCACATTGAAGCATCATTGCTTCTTTGTAAAAAAATATAATTGTGAGTTTGGATTAATAGATATTTTGTATCTAAGGCATGTCATCAATACACAAGGTGTGCAAGTGGACCAACAAAAAACTATAGCTATCATGGATTGGCCTATTCCATCTACACTCACATAGTTGAGATGTTTTTGTGGTATTTGTAGATATTAAAAAAAATTGTGAAAGGTTTCTCACAACTTGCTACCCCTTTGATGGATTTAACTAAGAAAGGGGATTTCAAATGGTCCAAAATAACCCAACTAACATTTGAAAATCTCAAGGAAGTAATGTGTTATTGCCCAGTTCTTATTATTCCAAATTTATCTATTCCTTTTATGGTTGAGTGTAATGCTTCAGGTGAAGGGATAGGGGTTGTCCTAATTTAGAATAGACATCCTATTTATTTTTAGTGTAGGACACTCAAGGATTTAGAAAGATCTTATTAAATCTATGACAAGGAGATGTTGGCAATCATGCATGCTTTGAGTAAGTTTAGAATCTATTTTGTTTATGGTAAATTCATTGTAAAATTGGATCACAATAGCTTGAGGTTCTTCCTCAATCAAAAGGAGTTGAATGATAGGTGTATACACCCTAAATTGGTCAAACAACCACACATATCATGTCTTTTCATAGTCCTTTCATAAGTGACTCTGAATGGAGAACATGAGCCTTGTTCACATTAGCCATATCTTTTGATTTACTTATCTTGGTCTTGTTTCATGCTTGAGTCACATTCTTGCTCATTTTTAATCATCTATAGCCTTCCAAATGATCATTTCAGCTTAGCTAGACTCTATTTTCCAGGCGAATCCTATCCCCCCAAGTCTTGAGCATGTAGGATAGGAGCGCTAGGATTGGAATATAGCATTGGACCTAAGGGTGTCCTATTTTCAATTCTCCTATCCTTTTGCATTTTAAGTCCCAATAGTCATTTTTATTCTCTCAAGAGGTCCTAAATACTTCTTATCCCTTTTCTTAATTTTTGTTTGTCTTTTGAGCATTGGATAATGCGAATAAATTTCTCAAATTCAAAATAAAAAGTCTCTTATATAAATAAATTTACAAAGAATTTTATATCTAGCACTTACTACTTTGGCACAGTACATAATTATAAATCAGTCAATAGTATAGTTCAACATTCTACATCACACATAGAGTTACATGCTTGATCAAAGAAGGGCATAGGCAAAAGTTCATTTCTTACATCTACCATGCATGTCAATTATGCACATTCCCTAAGGGAGAACTACATTTTATCTAAGACCCTAATTTGAGGGTTAATGTAGGTAGTGATCAAAATAGCAAGGGTTCTAGATCATGCAATCATACTTCCCCTAACCCAATTTTTCCCACTTTTGCTTTTGATGTATTTTTTGTTTCATGTGTGTAGATATACCCAAGGTTTTGAAGATTAAAATAGCTCTAAAAGGAGCTCTATCAACATTCAACATCCAAAATTTCACAAGCAAGATCACACAGAGATAGCGAACAAAACCCGAAAAACTCAAATCTCTGTGACTAGTTTAGAAAACAATGGCAGGAGTGGATAATAACATCAAACCTTGAAGTGTCTTATTTTCGAAGCTCCTATCCTTTTACTGAACAAAAGATAGATATAGGTACCTGACGTTTTCCTAGTCATGTGCAATAGTTTTTAAGCTTTGAAATAGTCATCTCAGTCTATTTTTTAGATAAGTTACTTCTCTTCCCTATGTAATTAATTTATCAAATCTGTATTTTACCATATTTGATTAGATTGTTCCCTTACTCTAGACCCTTTATTGTTTAGGAACTAAACACTATATTCTCAAAAATAATAAAACATTTAGTGAACCCAACTTACTTTGAACAAATTTCAAACCCTATGTACCCTTAAGGTTTTTTCCTTCATATTTTTGTGCAAATATTCCATTTCAAATTTCTAATTTTTGTATAAATTTTTGTGCATTTATTTTATTCAAATTTATTTTAGAATTTAAATTATATCAATAATTTTTAAAAATTCTAAAACCCCAACCCAAAACCCTAGATTTCCAAACTAGGTCCTCAAACCCCAAGCCTTCCTTACAATTTTTAGATAAATTTTTTGGAATTTTTGCACATTCTTTGGAGTGTCAAAAATATTTTCAAAATCTCTATGTTGTAGTTATTTTATGCCAAAATTAAATTTATAATTTCTAATTTTTGTATAAATTTTTGTGCATTTATTTTATTTAAATTTATTTTTAGAATTTAAATTATTGCAATACTTTTCAAAAATTAAAAAACCCCAACGTAATACCCTAGATTTTTAAACTAGGTCCTCAAACCCCAAGCTTTCCTTCCTTACAATTTTTAAATAAAATTTTTGGAATTTTTGCAAATTGTTTGGAGTGTCAAAAATATTTTCAAAATCTCTATGTTGGTAGTTATTCTTGCATTTATTTACTTAATAGTACCTTTACACATTCTCTTTGGTGAAAGAAATAAAATGGCCACTAGGGCACTTCTTCCCTCTCATCCCATATATCAATTTTTAATTTTTTTCTCATAATTATGATAATGAATGGACAAATTTTCAAAATTACACATTAGTTAAAAATGTAGAAAATGATTTCATTTACAATGAAGATAATTACTATTATTGTAATGAGGAATATGATGATACATATGAAAGTGATAGTGAAGAAAAAGTAGATGCATCTTCTTCTCTCAAGCCTATCTCTTTTCTTCCCTCTTCCAAAGAAAATAATTTTGAGAAATGGGAAAGGTACTTTTCACCTCATTCTCCTATGCACAATGCATCAAATGAAAAAATTTGTAATGCATTTCTAAGTGAATCTCTCATTGGTGATAATTTAATTCCATTTGAACCTAGTCCTCTCTCTCTCTCTCTCTCTCTCTCTCTCTCTCTCTCTCTCTCTCTCTCTCTCTCTCTCTCTCTCTCTCTCTCTCTCTCTCTCTCTCTCTCTCTCTCTCTCTCTCTCTCTCTCTCTCTCTCTCTCTCTCTCTCTCTCTCTCTCTCTCTCTCTTTTGTTACTTCTATGTTCAGATTACAACAATATAAGCACAATAGAATCAAAATTCCAATGCATAGTTCAACTAATCCATCTCATGCTCTTAACTATACTTTGTCAAAATAATGTCTAAATGATAACTCTCTTTCTCTTCTCATATTGCAAATTAAAATAATGCATACATCATTTCAATACCACATATATGCACATAATTTTCCAATTTCACATGACAATTTATTGCATATTAGAAAAGCATTAAATTAGTCTCTTACCCCTCTCCCTAGTGATGATGAAATTGATAATGATTATGATAGTGAACATGTCAATGAATATGAAAATGAGAATGAATATGGACAAAACTTTGATTATGAAAATGCATAGATTAATGATTATTATTATACACATAGTGAAGAAGAAAATGCATCTCATGCGTCTAACTCTTCTCTCACTCCTCCTCTCAAACATAATGCACTAAAAAATGTTGTTTCTACTTCTATGTATGATTCTATTTCAAATAAGACACATGCTAATGATAACATCACATCCTCTACTTAATTAGAATGTGATTCACTAAATAATAAAGATACCAATTAACCTCCCAAGCCACCCCCTACTATAGTAGCACATGTTTCTCACTCTTCACAAAAAGAGAATGGTAGCCCACATCCCTCTACTAAGGTCCAAATTACCATTACTCTAAAGGTTCAAGTGAGCACACACCCTCTTTATGTTACAATTGTTAAATATAGCATTCCCATGGATAAAATAAATGTCAGATTTGTTGCCAGAATCTGGATAATGCGAATGCAATGGAGACATGATCACATGAGATGAAGCAAGTGCACACCACATAGATGTTAAAGCAATTTGAAATTATACAAGAAGATAAATTATACAAGACAAAATAGGAGAAAAATCAATATCTGATTAACATGAGATGGCCAAAGTGAAGAATACATATAGGAGAGCACGTAAGTAACTCCTCCACAAAAGGTGGTCAAGGCACCCCAAGAATAGAATGTAACTCCTCCATGAAAGGTGGTGACAAGGTGCTAAGAATAGAGAAGTAACTCTCATCAAGGGAGTTACTTATGACATTCTTATGACACCTATGACACATCTATGACACACATCTCCACATAAGCTAGCCTATCCCACAAATGTAGGAAAACTCCATGTATGCACAAAAATATAATTTCCCTAATTAAATAATAGGGGAAAAATAAAAACCTACACTAATACCCCCCATAAGCGCAACTTACGTGGGCAGTGCAGAAATACAAAATGGGTCCCGACAACTAGGCCTCATGAGGTACCCATGTATAAATGCAATCTCTCATAAGATAGAGAATAGGAGAAAATCCATAGGAAAAAACTCCCCCCCCCCCACAAAAGAGAGACATAAAAGAAATGAAGAGGCTAGAAGGCCCCCCTGAAGATGATGTTGTTGTAAATGTAGATCGCACCCCAAGAAGAGCTCATAGATGAATGAACTTGCTCTCAGTGAAAGGTTTGGTGAAGATGTCTACAACCTACTCCAAAGACTGGTAAAATATAAAGTCAATGACCTAACTATGAATAAGCTCCCGAATGAAATGCATTAAAATATCTATGTGCTTGGTCTGCTAGTGCTGAATTGGATTCTTGCAAATCTGAATGATATTTTGGTTGTCACAATAAATGATGGTGGGCTGCTCGATAGGAATGCCAAACTCAAAAAAAATCCCCTGAAGCCAAATAGCCTCAGTAGCTGCATTAACAGCTCCCCTGTACTCTGCCTCTGTGGATGATATAGCAATAGCATTCTGCTTCTTGCTAGACCAACTGATAGGACCAGAACCTAGAGAGAAACTGTAACCAAAAGTGGACTTGCAAGTCTATGAATTGTCAGCCCAGTCTGAATCTGAATATCTAACCAAGTCAACCTCTATGCCAAATATGTAATGAATCCCATATCTATGTGAACCCAAGAGACCCAAATTTTAGGCACTTTATAAACTAGTGCATTTTTAACAAATAATAAGCCTACATTGTGGAGAATTGAATTACATAAACACTTTTGCAAAAAATGGCACCCAAATCTGAGCTATCGTTTGCCAGATATTAAAGATTCAATTTTTTGTAAACTAGTGTTTTTGCAAAAAAAATAGCACTAAAACATTAAAAAAAATGCTTGTTTTGAGAGAGAAAGTGGCATTCCAACCACTCATTAGACTCGGCACAGAGCAAAAAATCTAAAGGAGGTCTTTATGAGGTGGAATTGGCCTCCTGCCAACCCGGGCCTCACCCTTCATCTTCGTAGGTCAAAGATACAAGTTTTGAAAACCTTTAAACTGCTTTTTTGAACGCTGATTTCCAATTTGACTTTAATTCAAAAAATCAAATTACTGATTTATGAATATCAGAATAATTATTAGACAAAAGCAAAATTACCAGTTTAACAGCAAGAGAGGGTGGGCCCACCACATGGGCGTTGGAAACCAAAAAAGGTCTGAACACAACACCATTTCAAAAAAAATAGTAGTTTTAAGCTGCTGGCACATAGATAGCAACATTTTGCTTCACCCATGTGTAGGCCCTGGAGAGGCGGTGAGCGACATAGAAGATCTGCTCGTTTGGTAGCACTATGGAGAGCTGCATGCCCGAGCTGCTGAAGGTTCTTAGCACCATGAGATCTGCATCATAAAGCTTCACTTTGTCAATGCCCACACTCTTTACTAGCTGCACTACCTTAACAGCTGAAGGCAAATCATTCACTATGCAACCGTAGTTTATCCCCACAGAACTAGATTTGCAGATATTTTTTTTGCTACAGAATGACCAAGAAAAAAGAAATTCCACTGCCTTGCTGAAGCCACAACAGATCTATACAAGATGTCTTGGCAAATTTTAACTCAAATATCTAAAGGTAGATATGAATGAAACTCAATAGATGTAATTTTTTTTAACAGATTTCCATATGGATTTGCATGAGTTTTCAAGAAAATCTGCTAAAACTCTCAAATGCAACTGAGTTAAACAAAAAAACTACTAAGAAAGCAAAGTAAGAATTTTAGAATAAACTACTAGCATAACTAGACACACAATTACTGGGGTGGCTCTAATACCATATCAGAGTTGTTGCCAGGAATCTGGGTAATGTGAATGCAATGGAGACATGATCACACAAGATGAAGTAAGTGCACACCACATAGATGTCAAAGCAATTTGAAATTATACAAGAAGATAAATTTCACAAGACAAAATAGGAGAAAACTCAATATCTGATTAACATGAGATGGCCAAAGTGAAGAATACATATAGGAGAGCATGTAAAGTAACTTCTCCACAAAAGGTGGTCAAGGCACCCCAAGAAAAGACTGTAACTCCTCCATGAAAGGTGGTGACAAGGTGCTAAGAATAGAGAATTAACTCTCATCAAGGGAGTTACTTATGACATTCTTATGACACCTATGACACATCTATGACACACATCTTCACATAAGCTAGCCTATCCCACAAATGTAGGAAAACTCCATGTATGCACAAAAATATAATTGCCGTAATTAAATAATAGAGAAAAATAAAAACCTACACTAATAATAAATGATCAAATTCAATGATTAAATGAGCCACTTCAAAATGCTAATATACCATCCCAAGAAATTATGTATTTGTTGCATGTAGTTGGTGAATTACAACACCGAGTACATCTTCTTACCTTAGAAAATAAGGCTTATAAGTCTTGTATGGATTCCAATGATTTACATGGTAACCCTCTTCTGAAGATATTTTTAAAAGCTTCATTTCTTGAGAATTTTAAGATACCATCATTGCCTCACTTTGATGGAACTTGAGATCCATTCATACACCTTCAAGACTTTTAGAAGGCTTTACCACCTCATACGAGTCCTTCGATTCTACTCAAGTTGTTCCAACAGACACAAGTGGGTAATGCACATAATTGGTTCTTTTATCTACTCCCTATTGGTTCCTTACACACATATGATGACCTAGAGGAGACATTTCTCATATATTATATAGCAAACATGGTCCCTCATGTTACATATGAGCAACTTGCCACATTGCATTAGAATACTTCAGAGCTAGTTAGTGATTATATCTTACGATTCAAGATTCACATGTTTAGATTGATCTACAAACCAATAGATTTAGAGATTTAGCATATATTTAATATATTGAAAAAGGGGCTTCTCTAACCCCTCCTAAAGCATATACTATATTAGATAGAGTCCTCTTTCTGGCAATTATGTTATATAGTTCTAACCTTAGAGAAAAAAGTGGGATTGATTGAGTCAAATTTAGTTTATTAGATTACTCTAGATTTCACATCATTACCTCCATCTATGGCTCCTATCACTTCACAACCACCATGTCTAAAATACGATAGAAGAGCACATCCATAAAAGCAACCAGTTAAGAATAGAGAGCTAGTTTCCAAAGCACCACCTACAATATGCACTATAGAGAACAACAATAGGGCACCACTACATTTTGATTCAAAGTAGGATAACCCCTATGTCATATTATTAGCACTACTAGATAGGAAGTTAATCACATTACCTTCTACTCATCGATGAGATCCACATTTCTTGCATAGACAACCACATCAGCCCTTTTGTAACTATCATCGTATCAGTGGACATAGAGATAATGAATGTTATGGGACTTAGAGATTGCATTAAAATATATGTTGATAATGACACCATAGCATTCACATAGGGGGCACTAAGATCTCCTCCATCATGAAACCATAGACCTCATTCCTCCATGATTGAGTCATCCTAGGACATTCCTTCATATGAACCATTGATTACTCATCATGAAAGTAATGCAATTTCTAGGACAAAGCCACATAGGAGATCTCCTATCCCACTTACTCAGAAGGTTTAGAGACTAGTACAGTGAGAACAACCTACATATAGTAGTGTAGTCTGAGGATTACATAGTGAAGTTATATATACATATCCAACATAGTCATAGGCACCGTAACATAGTACCACTTCAAAGAGATATCAAATATAGCCAAAGTTTTTAGGTCCTATCTCACATAGCAACCCACTATAGTTAAGATTAGATGAACCCACATCACAGAGTACTGAATCTAAGAGAATTAAAATTCACTACAGTCATGTTTTTAGGGACTTATTTCACATAGCAACCCACTATGATTGAGATTATATGAGTCCCCATCATAGGTTTAAAATTCTGGCTTGATCTATTGCATAGTCATATGCATCACAATAAAGGCCATAGGGTGTTATTTTCCATAGTAATCCACTATGATTATGGTTAAATGAGCCTCCTTCACAACACATAGTTTTTAGTTGTACATATATTATGGTTTGCATATTACAAAGTCTCCACACATAGCTATAATTAGTGCACCACAAACAACATCAAATATAGGGCATGTTCCTACACAACATGAGTAGTATGATCAATTGTTAAGTTGGCCATCAGGTTTTCGATAGTCATATAACACACAGTGATACAACACACATTCATTTTGGTATTAGTTTATAAACTTCACTTAAGGGGCAATGATGGAGCCAAAGGACTAGTTAGCCTTTATATTCTTGAGATACCTACTTAGAGGGATTGGACATATAGTCTGAACATTGATTAACACATGCATGATTACATAGCTTTACTTAGTGGGCAATGATGGAGCCAAAGAAATAGCCTTTGTATTCTTGAGCCACTCTTAGGGAAGTGATATGCACATTATGTTCTCTTACATCCCCTTTTCTCTAACAACTAACTTTCTTAGTTCTAAGTAACCATCCCTAACCAAACCAAATTATCCAAATCCAAATCTTATCAATATCCCATTTTACCAATCCTGAACCAATTCACTTTACCAAATCAATTTATAAATTACAAAACAAACAAAGTTCTTTACTTACATACGAGTCAAAATCAAAACTAGAACTATAGTTAAAAAATCAAATCACATCCCAAACAACATTTTACCAAACATACATAACCTCAACATCAATGTCAAAACAACTATTTCTAAACCAACCATTTGAAATAACTATACTAGTATATTCCAAAATCCATAACATAATACACATGATTCATAATATATATATATATATATATATATATATATATAGATATAGATATATTTGATTTTGAATCATGTGTATTGTGTTATGGATTTTAGAATATACTAATATAGTTATTTCAAATGGTTGGTTTAGAAATAGTTGTTTTGACATTGATGTTGAGGTTACATATGATATATATATATATATATATATATATATATATATATATATAAAGAGTATTCAAAACATATACATTGTATCAGATACAATCAATCATGAATGGGCATCATGCTTTCACTCTCAGTCTCACTTTCCCTACCAGTACTAGTCCCATAATCCACTCTAGCACTCGATGGCCCCACACCTCTTCAAGCACCACATGCCTCTTATGATGACTCTCTCGCTCTAGTAGTTGACCATGCTCCTCATGCAGGTTTGCATATTAACTCTGAAGGTTTGTATAGTCATTCATGATCCTCATGCTAACAGAACCAAAATTAGGTGGAGGCATCCTATGCCTATTTAGCTCAACTCTTGGCTCATCTCTCTCTAATGTTACCCTAACATATACAGTTATTTCTATATCATCCCTATCAAATAAATGAGCATGAACACTAGCTGCAACCATCACCAGATCTATCAATCCCTCCTTTACTGCATCATCAGGCACATGTCGTGTAAGCTCTCAAAGTGTCAACTAAATGATGGTCTCTCAATAATCATCATGTCCACTTCCCACCCTAGCATGTGCCATCATGAACACCTCCTACTCCACCTACACATAAATTATGGCATTACTTTAGATATATACTTTAAAATCAAACTAAAAAGCATAAACTTATACACAATTCAAATATAATCACTACTTACCTCCCATCATCTGGATCAACTCAGGATCCTCATACTTAGGAGCATCCCCTACCTCAACAAGATATAATGGAGCTCATCAATGCCTAGCCCACCATGTAGTATATACATATGTACATCCAACATCATCCACATCAATAATATCTATAGCTACATCCCATGCATCCAAAGGTAATGGTGCTAGCTCAGCCTCTATAAACCTCATACAAGCTCCTAACCTCACTGGTGCTCATGTACTCCTCACCCACACCCATGCTACTAGGGGCATATCCTATGGTACCCCAAACTATCTAGTCATGCTCTCATACACTCTAACCTAGTGGTCATGTATCAAATAACTGACCCTCATATATCATAACTATACTCCATCCTCAGACCACCTAGGAAATCCTCTATAAGGCCTCTATATAATATCACTAGACACCAATCTATCTAGCAACCACCTATAATGATCCATCCCATGGGATTAGATAGCTAATATACTCATCCATCACTCTTTGAATGGATGTGGAGGTGCCCACCTCTCCCTCAGTAATCCAATTGGTGGTACAACTGTTATGTACTCATAAGCCCAACAATGCCACAAGGCCATTGTGCTCAAACTACCACTAAATGTCTCCTATGTAAACTTGTAGAGATCCTTGTATAGGTAGGAAAGAATAGTCCTACCCCATGAGAATACAGTTCCATATACCTCCACACTGTGCACAATCTTATGCATCCTATATGCAATAGACACTCCACTCCCATCTATAACAACAAATTATGCCAATAAAATAGCCAACCACTTCTACAAGCATGAAACACTAGACTGCACAATAATAGACAATAGTAAATTATTGTCACTCCCTCTCTAATGTATACGTAAGGGCACACCAAAAAAATACAAGGATGCATGATCGCATTAACACCCATGTCATCTTACAATGTCACACACCATAGACTAACTAGCAAATACAAAATGTGATACACGTCCTCCAGATTCATAATAATCTCCCTTGTAGGAAGCCAAAAAATATATGTATCTACATTCCACCTCTCATATAAGGCAGTAATCAGATACCAATCCCACTGTACCATGCCTAGGTTATAGACATGACCTAACCCTTCCCTATCCATGACAGTTCTCTCATCAATAGACAATGGTAATAGCCTTAATGTCTCCATCACCTGGCCCCTGTCAAACTCTCTCATCTACACCTCACCTTGAAAACACCAAAAATAGCATATATATTAATCAACAATGCCAAATCAAAAGCCAACACAAAAATAAAAACAAAGTTGCATCTCAAAAAATCCTACCTATAAGATAACAATGTTGGGTACAGGATAATAGTGCTAGATAAGAGAATTGTAAACTAGATAGGAGCACTAGAACATGGACAAGATCACTTGATGTAGGACAGGAGTGTTAGAACTAGTAAAAAAAATTATAGGCTACTTTAAAGAGATGAAAACACCAAAATAGACAAAAAATCAAGCATTTCATCTGCTTACCAAGGTAACATCACCACTAGCCTAAACCTAGGCTACCAACTGCTCAAATTGGGTCATGATAGGTACTCATCTCCTTGACATATCTCTGACTCTAGAGCTCCAAATCTCAACCTAGTCAATACAAAAATGAATCGAGAATCAATCCAATTTCATAGATTACCTGGCTTTTACAATCAAAACAAAATATCATTTTATCCATAACTTGAACCTCGTAACACCATTTTTCAAACTATTGTCTTCCACAAATTCATGATAATGATACCTTTGACATCACTCAAAATTCACTCTATTACTACCTCATCTACCTATTATAGCATGAGTATCTCTATATGTCTTTTATACTTAGACACATACCTTGATCATCACCAATCAAAACTTATTCCATTTTCGAAAACTCAGTCTAATCAATCAAATAACCTCTTAAGCTATTCACAACAAGCCAACCTCATTTCTACTTATGCCACTAGTCATCACTTTTGGCTCGACCTCCTCTATCATAGGTTTTTTCCCTCTCCCCAAAAGGAACTCATTCCTACTATTCCTATTTCTACACCTACTTAGCATTCCCATCCACTCTCATAGGTGGATACACCATGGTTTGCACACATTCAATAATCAGATTATTAGATTTAGCTCAAATCAATTGAAATATATAGTGATTCAAATTACATGGGTCACTCAGGATACACCATGGTTCATACACATCCAACAATTAAATTATCAGATTTAACTCAGATCGATCAAAATATATAGTGATTTAGATTACATGGGTCACTCAACATTACTCAGGACATTCAAAGGGATATACCTTTAGTTTATAGATACACAAACTATTTAAATACAATGATTCAGATTATATAGATCCATAGTGATTTTAGCTTATAATTACATAGGCTATTCAGATATAGTGGTTCAAATTATATGGATTCACAGTGACTTCGATACAAATTTAGACTCAGATACCAAATTTGGGGGCATGTACATTACTATATGTCTCACACATATAACTTCATATAACATGACATAGTTATAGAATTAGATAGTAGACTATAGGCATAGTGTGGAGCATAGTGTTTTGGTCTCCAATTTTGCATATAATACATGGTAGGATATGTCATTTCACATGTGCTTATATAGATTACTAAATTATACAGATGCATACCATATTTGGGGGCATGACACAAATGTTCATGTTCTTCATCAATCAAGATTATATAGATGGAATGGCAAGGCATGTAATTATCTTCTTACACATTGACCAAAGTTTTATATTATACCTAGATATACCTAGGTTATCACTAGGTTGGATTGTATGGTTGTCTACAGTGTTTGGTCCATTGCATTACCTAGATCTAGACTACATGAGTTTGTGCAGGATAGAGGATAGACATTGGTTTTTGGCCTCTAAGCATTTTTTAGTTCCAGTTCAGATATTCAAAGTGGGGGCATGATTGATTTTTCTCTTCATAGCATATAAATTTTATACACACATTATAGTTTACATGAGTTTATGTGGGACAGAGGATAGACATTAGTTTTGGGTCTCTGAGCATTCCTAATTTTCATCCAGATTCGACATAAGGGGAAAAAAATTCCCTCCTCCATGTTACAAGGATTTCACCTTTAGATTCAATATAGGTTGGCATCCATCTTAGGGATTCTTTATTTATCCAGGCACTATTTAGCTCTCCATCCACTTCCCTAGTCAAGAAGTAAATTGGACCCTTTGCAGCATATTTATCTCCATGCAAGTAAGTTCAAGTATGCATTTTTTTTCTTTATTTTACTCTAGTACTTCATTTCATTACATCACTAGAATAAAGGGGGGTAAATGCATACACCCTAAATTGGTCAAGCAACCACACATATCATGTCTTTTCATAGTCCTTTCATAGGAGACTCTGAATGGAGAATATGAGCCTTGTTCACATTAGCCATGTCTTTTTCTTTACTTATCTTGGTCTTGTTTCATGCTTGACTCACCTTTTTGCTCATTGTCAGTCATCTGTAGCCTTCCAAATGGTCATTCCATCTCAACCAGACTCTAATTTTTAGGCCAATCCTACCCCCTAGGTCTCGAGCCTATAAGATATGAGCATTGGGATTGGACTATAGGGTTATACCCTAGGGTGTCCCATTTTTGGTGCTCTTATGCTTTTGAATTTTGAGTCCCAATAGTCATTTTTATTTGCTAAAGAGGTCTTAAACCCTTCTTATCCCTTTCATTAAGTTTTGTTTATGTTTTTAGCATCGTCTAATGTGAATAAAGTTCCCAAATTCAAAATAAAGATTCTCATATATAAAGGACTTCACAAGGTATTTTATATCTAGCACTTACTACTTTGGCATAATACATAATTAAAAATTAGTTAATGGTATAGCTCATCATTCTACATCACACATAGATTTGCATTATTAATCAAAGAATAGCCTAGGTGAAAGTTCATTGTTGCATATACCATGTGCATTGATTATGCACATTCCCTAAGGGAGAACTACATTTGATCTGAGACCCTAACTTGAGGGTTAATATAGGCAGTGATCAGGATAGTAGGGGTTCTAGATCATGTGATCATACTTCACCTAACCCATATATTCAACCTTTTGCTTTTGATGTATTTGTTGTTTTGTGTGTAGATAAACCCAAGGTTTTGAATATTAAAATAGATCTACAAGGATATATATCAACATTCAATATCCAAAATTTCATAGGTAGGATCACATGGGGACAATGAATAAAACCCAAAAAAATCAGATCTCTATGATCAATTTAGACAACAATGACAGGAGTGGACAATAGCGTCAAACCCTAAAGTGTCATATTTTTGACACTCCTATCCTTTCATCAAATGAAAGCTAGATTCAAGTTCCTAACATCTTCCTAGTCCAATGCAATAGTTTTCAGGATTTGAAACAATCATCTCATTTATTTTGAAGATAAGTTACTTCTCTTCCTTATGTAATTAATTTGATCATATCTGTATTTTATCATATTTGATTAGATTTTTCCCTTTACTCTAAACCCTTTATTATTTAGGAACTAAACACTATATTCCCAAAAATAATAAAATAATAGGCAACAAAAATGGGTAAGCAAGATGCAAAATTATGATTTTGATATTGAGTATGTGAAAGGTAAAAATAATGTAGTTGTAGATGCTCTATCAAAGAAGCCTTATTTTGGATTGCTTGAGGGCAAGAAATTGTGGGAAGGGAGGACTATGATGTTTCCATTTTCACATCAAGTCTAAGTAGGCATTGAAGACTTTTAATCTACTTCTCCATAGACTAAAGAAATCTTTTTGGGGATTATATTTTATTAGTTAATTATTAATTGCCAAAATAGTAGTTTTTATCATTTGTTCTTATAAGGCAATTAGTATTTAATTAATATAATATTTAATAAAAGTGGTTTTTACCACTAAAGTATTTAAATAAATAAACTATTAATTTATTTACCTTAAATTAATTTTACTTACTATTTTATTAAGGCAACTAATTAATATTATATTCATGAAATAGAATGTCAACATGGGAGCTAAAGCAAAGAAAGGAAAATATATTCTAAAAAGTGAAAGCAAAGGCTTATGAGGTATTTTACCTCCTCATGGTGGTTCACCCCCCTTTAGAAGGTAAAAATACAAGGTGAAGATCACAATTAAAGACATGTTGAATTTGATAATTATTTCTTCATACTTGAATAAGCTATTGGGATGCATGCCCAATAGGTGTTCATTGTTTTGGTGTTGATCATTCTACAAAAGGTGTATTTTGATGCCACTTTTGCTAAAGAGATCTTGTTACTTGCCCTAGAGTGGGGCGATTTGCATTGAGGAGATCTTGTGAGGTTTTGGTGAAGTTTTTGAGGCTCATTTCTTGCATATTATTTTTATTAATATTTTCACTATTTTTAAAAGTGGAGTGAATTATTTTGAAATCTTGGTTGAGGGTTTGGAGGCCCCTTTTAGGTTTTACTTGAGAAAATTAATATTATAAAATTATTTGTTAATTTTTTTGCATATTTGCATGGGGTTTTGGACAAGGTTTGTGTAAGATTTGAAGTCCTAAATTGATAGAAAATTAAATAATTATTTTCAGATTATTATTTAATTATTGTGGATATGTTTCATAATCATTTTCACTTATTAAAGGTGAGATATTTCTCATATAATTTTTTGCTATTTTTTCTTTACCTTGGAAACTTGGGCGCTTAGCTTGGAAGACATTTTTTGGCCATTTTGATATTCTAGGAGGTTCACTAGAATTTTCCTTGATTTTTGGGCACTTGTGGCATATTTTTAGTGAGGGTTTGAAGCATAAAATTGCAAGGAAAAATATATGGTTTGAGAGGAAAAATCATATTTTTGCAGCCATCATAAAGTTGCATTTGAGCATCAATAAATTGGCAAAAAGGTACTTCTTTCATATATTTAATTTTTTGATTATTTTGGAAAGCATTTAGATAAATTTTGGATAAGATATTGGATAGAAATTGTCTATGCCTCCTTTGTATTATGGCACCTAGGGTTTCTAGGGGTTTGATAAGGGTTTTGAAGCATATATTATAAACTAGGGTTTTGATGATTTTTATTTCAAAATTTTAGAATTTCTGAATTTCGAGGAAAACCCCTTTTGTGTAAAATCATCCCATTTAAGTAAATTACATAATTATATGAACTAAATCAAATAAATAAAGATACTAATAGAAGTGAGAAGCTAAAAATGACATTAATTTGAAGGAAAAGGATCTTTCATCTTTGTGATCAAATTTGTTATTTTATCATGTAGAAAATGTGGGTGAGCATGATAAAAAAAATTAGATCTCCTAAAGTCTAACATTCAAATTGTACCCTTCCCACTATCTACAAATTTCTATTCGAAGTCAAGATCGAGGCTAGGTTTATTACCATGGCCTAATGCATTCAAATGGATTGTGAATGGATAAAGGATTGAAGCTATAAAAGTATTCATCATGGCCTTAATTATTTAACAAATTCTACAATTATGTTTCACATATATAGTCTTGTTGTATTATAAATTTCATGCACAAAATTTTATCACACCTATAATGAATTTTTCACACCAATCATTTGAAACACCCTTTAGAGACCTCATCGATGTACTTGATCACTTACAATTAATGTTTTTTCCCTACCAAGAGTAGTTTATAGAGAGTCATTATGTGTACAATTATGATAATGTGTGATCCGACATCAAATCTAGTGTATCCTAGTGCTCAACAATTGGCACTCATCTAATTTAGTGTTAAATTATCATATTTTTTATGCGACTCAAATTTTTGCTATGATACTTCTCGTCACTGATACTACAAATAATTTCTTTGATGTGACACTTAACTCCATCATTTTAGAAATAATCTACCTTGACTCCTTGAACTATGTTCCATTATCATGCCTCTCTCTTCTATCATTAACTTGGTCTCAAGGAGGTTATAAAAACCTTTTTTTATCCATTTTATAAAAAAAAATCAATAAATGAACAAAAGAGTTTTTAATTAATTTTCCTTTTTTTTAATTATTATAAAAAAATAAAAAGGAAAATAAATTGTTTTACATGTAAATACAGGTAAATGCATGCAAAAAAATTAGAAGTGCAAGATTTTTTAACCTAATTTCCAAACAGAAGAAGTGATATTTTTTCCACACACACACATATGCGTGGAATTTGAAAAAGTTTTCAAGGAAGTTAGAAGAAGTTATAAAAATGAAACATGACTCCCCTTCCCCGATTCCCCAAATTCATTCTTCCATCATCTTGAGAAACGTGTTTTACAGAGAGGAAGTTATTATTTTTGGTAAATAAATAAATAACAAGTTTAATAAATAGTAATTAAAGTAACACAAAAGCATGAAACAACCATTTTATTTGAAGCCTTAAAAAGAATCCATGAAGAAGTGAAGAAATATATTGAGAAGTCATAAATAGTTCTAAAATGTCATTTAAGACCACATGATTACTTTAAGATCTTTCAACACAAGAAAATTACATGCATCCATATTTTCAAGAAGCCCCAATCTCTCACTATGGAATCCCATTTCAAGTGCTTGTGAACAAATTTTAATTGGTTTTGAGAGCTATTCATTATTCTTGGCAAGGTATTCTTCAAACTCATGGTTATCAAGAATTTTAAATTTATTTTCAGGAAGCCAAAAGAGATCACCAACTAAAAATATATGGTTTTCAATTTTTAGAAGGTGGTTTTCAATATTGTCATGCAAGAAAAGAAACTGATCTTCAAACAACCAAATAAATAGTTTCAAAAAGTCTTTTGGATGGTTTAAAAGCTTAAAATCTCATTCAAGATTACATCATAATCTCCAAGTTATTCAAATTTGAAAATTATGCATGCATTCACATTTTTAAATAACTTTAAACTACCCACTATGGCACCTTTTCAAAATTAGGATAAATAAATAAAAAGGTATTTTGTAATTCATATGCCATCAAATTATTTCTACAACTATAATGGTTCAGAATCATCCCAAAGAGCTAAATAGATATTTCAAATTTGGTTTTACTATAAAAAAACATGGTTTTGCTATCAAAAAGGTAGTTTTACTATTTTAAAAAAAAGTAGTATTATTGTATATTCATTGTATTGGGTGTATATTTGTGGTTTTGACTATATATTTATGATTTTTCATAAAAATAGGACAATGGAAGCCTTGATAACAACTTTTTTATGTAAATATCATTTCCCAAGTCTGCCATATGTAATTTTTTCTCCAAAACACCATGTAAAAAATTCCACATGGTATACTCATTCATGTTGGTCAATTTCAAAGGAGACAAAGGCTATTTGGACATATTGAAGCATGGTTTTAGGTAGTACAATATGGTAAATCAAATATTGACAGCTTTCCTGATGCCATTATTCATCTTGCAATATTTGATAACATATCTTATGTGCATGCAAAGTCTCAACTCAAATGTATCATCTCTTTATTGAAGTTTCTAATTGGTTACAAAAGTGTTATGCGTGGTATGATTACCACAAGATGTCATTCCAAGCCTATAATCCTCCATTAACGTGCAGTGTTGGTTTGTTGCCTAAGTAGGAGGTGATTATAAATGTTTCAATGGTCTTTATCATAATTAAGATAGGATAATAAACTCTTAGATAAAATAATTTCAAGCAATAAAAAAGGTATTTTTTCAATAAGAAAGAAGTGGATATCAAGAAATAAGGAACTCTAAACCTGAAAGTGCTATATATTCTCCTTTTCTTGATTTCTTAAATCTTATTTCTAAAAAGGCATAAAAATTCATGTAAAGGCAGTTTTTAAATCTGACCTACTTTCTGAGATATATTATGCCAAGTCATTTTTTATGCAAAATTTATCTTTGTAAAATCTAGACTCAGAAACTTTAACCTAACACCTTGTTTGTCCTCTTTGTCAACTAGTCCTTCTTTGAGAATAGTGTAGTTTGCAATTGTTTTCACTTTATTTATATTTTTTTCATTATTTTGGATTGTCTACATCAACACGAATGGGCTTAAAATATGAATTTTAAGGCATCACATTGGTTTCCATGTTGGAGTTATAATATGAACACATCATGGACACAAACCTAAGACACATCAATATGAAGTAGTTATGCGACAAAGTTAGATCTTAATGAAAAATCATATTCATGAGGTAAATCTACAAATATGTGTTGACTCAAACCTTAGCCTTTTTTGTTACAATGTATTTACCAAAACTTGTGATTATGTGTGCAAAACCTTATAATGTTAAAAATCAAGGAGTGTTTATTTACGATAATGAACCAATTCTCTTGATCAGTCCTGAATACAGTGAAGACACTTTTGGAATCCTAAACTATGCATAACACATTGAGATCAACAAAGAGTCTTCTCAAAAAATATGGGATGAAGATCCACTCAAATTATCTAAATTCATGAATCAACATTGAATGAACAAAAAATGAGCCAACATCAAGATATTTTCCAAAGAATTTCCAAGAAGATACTTTCATCAAGAAGTGGCTAACATCATCACTTTCCTCATTATAGTGTTTTAAATCCCATCAGGATGTTAATTCTAGTCATGGATGTAGGAGTTCATATGCATTGTCCTTCATGACAAATAATTCATTGATTAATTTACAATCATAAGTGATGTTATGTACAAAAAAATCCTAAATGTGAGAATGACAGGTCATTTTTACATGACCTTATACCTGGTATATAGCGTAGCTAGGAGAAAAATATTCGTAGGCCTAGAGACCAATGGGGTTATGGATCCAAGACTAAACAAAGTATATCACTTATGTCCTTAGTTTGAGATCAAATTTAGTGCAAAAGATGTCAGGTGAGTCAATGACATGTTCCTCTTTCACACGATCATGATGCTTGAAAATGATCACAATAAGAGATTCTTAGAGAAATTAATAGATACAGTTGCCAAATGGGGTAGTTGGTTTATCCAATTCACTACCTTCTCTTACATCAGATTTGGATGATTCAATGGCATTCCATATAAATCACCATAATACGTAAGTGACAAATGGGCTCTAATGGAGCTATGTCAAAAATAAACTATTTCTTAGGATAAAAGCATAAGATTAGTGTTCATTTCCCAATTTCAATCAAGAAATATAAACATCCTTCATCTCACAATGATATTTTTATGGACACTGAAATGGCCATGGTGACCCTTCACCCATTCATCATCATAATATTAGAATTTGACATCAATGGATTCATCAAATGAATTTGGACGAAGTACAAGCATCAACTATAAATTAAAGACTATTGGGTAGATTGTAAAGATGATAATGATGTTTGTCTCATAGATTATTCTAGAATGACTCTAAAAAAAATAATTGTTTTTAATTTGAAAAGTGTACCTAGAGGAGTCATCAATGACAAGTAGAACTTGATTCATCCTTCATTCAATGAGTTTACCTTAGAGCCTATCCCCATCATTGATTTTATAGAAGAAATTAATGATAGTATAAGACATAACTCAAAATATTTAATAACATAAATTCTCTTGGATAAAAAAGATACAAGAATGCTCTGTAGTGGAAAATAATCAACCTCAAAGTCATGAATCATCAAAGACCATTGTGAAAGTTAAGTTCTTAATACTTCAAAGTCAATAACATATTTTGTGAAATGACCTTCACCAGGAGTCAACACCATAGAGTTAATTGATAATAGAAATTTGTTGATCAAGTAAATAACTCTATAATCTATTAAACTTTTTACCAATATTTAGGTAAACATGGATGACATATGAGAAAGAATAATCATTCTTGAAATCTCACAATCCATTTTTTCTCCATCTATTCTTACTAGTATTGAGTATCATGGATTGATTACCAATTCTAAAATAAATGTCCTTTGGAATCAATCAAGCCCCAATTTTCATCTCCTTAAATTATCCTATAATATCATGACAAGTAGAACCTACTCAGCTTATGCTAGTTGTAGTTCAATAACCTCCTCCAATTCAACCTGAACTGAAGTTAATTTATCAATCTAAAATGATCATCATGTTATTGACACATCAACATGGCTTTATGAAGTCATCAAGAAAATAAAAAGAAATTTCAAACCAATCACTTCAAACTATTAACTTTTAAGCAATTTCATCCTTGTTATTGAGAAGAAGTCTAAAGTTATTTTTTAAGTCACCAGGAATGAACAAGGAATAATATTTATAGAGATTATGACACCCATTTCCAATAAAAATAAAGAATACATGTCAATTTAATACTATTAACTTTATATAATGATGTTGGGAATATATGCAATGGAGGGAGATAAATAAAATGCACAATAATCATTAAATGTGATCATTAAACACATATAGAAGTACAAATCTCAAGTAATATGATACAAGGTGAAAAATCAGTAATTGGTGGCATATTTTCAACATATTATCAATCCAATAGGATTTTATTTAGTCTTAGTACCTCTATTGATCACAATTATAGATACATACATGATTATAGTGTCAAAAAAAGTTAGGAACATGGGTAAAGCAATGACGACATGGTCAAAAAATATGTTGGTGAATGGATTAAAGTTGATCAAAGACATCATAAGGATAGTTTACAAGATTCAAATATGATTGAACATGCTAATAAGATTTGAGTTAGAGTTTAATCAGGAAATTTCATTCATTGAATCAATCTTCCCTGGTTTTCATGACATGAACCAATTAGGTTTCTCTTCACTCATCACTAATGGAATTATCAAGAGTCAACATCATAGCATTCATGTTAAGTGGTCCAATGTTGTTAACTTCTGAAGATAGATGCTCAAGAATGAAAAAGTGAAACTTGATAGAATCAAAGAGAGAGGCAATGAAATTCTATCCATCATGTTAATTATAAAGGTTTTCATATTTTAAAACTTCACACTAAATTAGTTTGTGGATGTTTTTTGTGTTTACCAACTTAGATCATCCTATTCCCTCTACACTACTTATTTCCTTTCTTTTTTTCTTATCACTTTTCCTTTAATTTCCTCTATTTTCACATTCTCATACTTTTAACCCCCCAAAACAACATTTTTATTGCAAATAATTTTTATTTTTTTTGTTGTCTATTTTCTCTACATAGAGATAGTTCCACCTACTAATAAGAGAGGGACTCTATCCCATGAATTTTGATTGAAACTACCTAATTTGTCCTCTTAAACATTATTCATCTCATAGTTTTTGGTGTGCATTGTGGGGCACATATTTGTGCTTTTTGTGTGACCCGTTTATGATTTTTTTCACATGAATCTTCCAAAAACTCAAGGGATAGTTCAACAACTAGATATTGAGTGGGATCAACTTATATAGTCAATGATCAACTATTATATCATATAGTTTACTTGAGAATGTGACTAAGTTTATGTCTTAAAATTATAGATCATTTTTAAAATATTGAACCAAGAACTAATTTATGCAGAAAGATTAGGAATGATTCCTAAGCATAAGATAGATCATAGAGCTTGTCAAAAACCTGAAATCTTGAACAATAAACTAAGCATATGAATATTATAATAAACCAATATCTTGATCATCATCTTGGTCTCAAATGTATATAATCCACTGAAGAATATATTTCTTCAAGTCTTCAATATCTCACTTGGGATAATAAAACAAATGATGCTCATTTTGACACTATCACTATAGTAATAAACATATAAGTATATTGTGCTAATATTATTTGAATAAATTCTAAAATTACTTTAAAAAGACAAGTGAGAAGAGATATTCACATATCTTCCTAAATATATTATGTAGTAAGGAATTCTTATCATGACCATCCTCGCAGTTCAAGCTCTAGTTCTTCAACTAAATCTTAATTGGTTAAGAAAAACACAAGAAGACATTTATGTAGATTTATGAGCATTTTCATGGAATAATAAAACTAGTAAAACATAGTTTTTAAGAATTGTTGAAATATTAGAAGAAGAGGAATATCATGTCTTTTTGGTATAAAAAATTAAAGCAATAGATGCACGAAGAGTATGACAAAGAATACCAGCTTAGATAACACCCCAAATCCAACCTTCACCTCAAAAATAGTTGTTCCTTCCAAACTGGTATAAATATGATTTAATAGAAAAAGTAAATCTTAAGGTAACATAGATCCCTTATATAAATTTCAAAATAATTTTAATTTAAAGTTAGATCTTGAGCAAAAAAATAAACTCAAGAAGTTAGTCTTCCTTCAAGGTCGACGTACAAAGTTGGGGGACAAAAAGTATGACATTCTCACAACTTTAAATTTTTTTACAAAGGGTTTATGCCATTTTTAAAAAAATTCAAGGCTCAAGATTTTGCCTAAGCCTAAAATATGTACACACTTTTCAAAGGGTGTACACTCTTTGCAAAGCATAACTATTGTACACTCTTTTAATTTTCTCATTTCATTTTTCCTATAGATCAAACTGTGGAATTGTCCTTCTAATTTTATTCCTCTCTTCACATTTTTCAAGTGTAGATTCACATATGTGCTTTAGAGTTACATCCCACCAATGAGATTTAACATTCAGGTTGCTATAGGTCAGGTATGTTTATTTTTAGATTTTAATTTTTCCATTTCTATTTATATTTATTTATTCAAGTAGGGTTTTGAATTTAGGTTTGCATTATATTCTCTTACATAACCTAAAAAGAACTTGTATTTCTATTTAAATCTAGATACATAATTTTGATGGATCCATTGCATGAATAAAATGTTAGATAAAACCCCAAACAATTTGATTTTACATAAAAATAAGTTCAGTTATATGAACAATACAATTCAAAACATCAAAAATTACAAATAATCATCAATGGTTTGTGTCACTCTTTAGCTGGTAGTGCACACTTTTCACTTGACAATACACTAGAGACTTTTTTAATGAAATAGGAAATGTAACTTCGTAACTTGATGTAATGTTCCATCAAAGAGAGGCCATGAAATAATTTTATTTCAACAAATTATCATATAAATATGTTAAGAAAAAAATAACAAAATAAGTTGTGTGCAATTTGTTTATTAAGCCTGAAACTAACCAACCTCCACCAACAAAGTTGATTTATTTAATGATATATTCATAATCATCTATAACTTGTATACACAATCAACTCAAAATTACATACACACTCAAGTATCTAACCTGGGTTTATCTTATAACAACTCCTAACTATTTATATTAACTTAGAATTATAATAAATACAAAATATGCGTATATATGTTATTATATATCCAACACCAAAACAAATCTAAAACCTAAATTATTACAATCGACACTACTAACTAATAGTCGACACAATAAAATAAACATAGCTTAAACAAACTATATATACTCAGTTGACTCACAATCCATTTAAACTCAGTCAACATTTAATTCATTTAAGTTAATTTTTTATAAAGTTTTTTATTTACCTATAAAAGTGATGATGTAATAAATAACTTTTTTTATATTTTATTAAGTCACTTTGCAAGCCCTATTTCCTTTTAAAACTCTAACTAAATTTTATAACTACATTGTGAATTTATAAAAAGGAGTTATTTTTGTCATTTTGTGGGACTTTTTGATAGAAGAAATAAATTTTGGCAAGATAGGAAGATAGGAAGTTGCATGTACAACCTCTTGAAAAATCAATATAAAAATGATTTGCACAAGGGTTTGTGCCTCAAGTTTAATTGAATGAATAATATGCCTAAGTATAATATTCTATTTTTACCCTTATTATTTCAATTTGATAAAATATTATCATATTATTAGATAGTCAGGCATGCAAAACTTTAGTGTATAAGTATATTTAAATCTACATGAAATGTTTTATATTTGAGAAGCCTTGGTGAGATTGAAAACAAATTTGATAGTGTTTTCATAAGGGAATACATAGTTTTTGCATGTCTTTTAAGTCATTAAATTTATTTGATTAATGTACCTTATTATTATGTCTAAGATATGTCTTTCTTATCTCATTTTGATTATAAAGGTTTCCATATTTGAAAGCTTCACACTTAATTAGTTTGTGGCTATTTTTTGTGTTTAACCAGCTAAGATCATCTTATTCCCTCTATGCTACTTGTTTCCTTTCTCTTTTTCTTATTAATGTTCTTTCATTTTCCTTTATGTTCACATTTTCATACTTTTAAACCCTAAAAAATAACATTTTATTTCAAATAATTTACTTTTTTGTTGTTTGTTTATTTTACATAGAGGTATCTCCACTGACTAATAAGAGAGGGACTCTGTCCCATGAAAGTTGATCGAAACTACCTAATTTGTCCTCTTAAAATTATTCAACCAATAGTTTTTGGTGCCCACTGTGGGGAACATATATTTGATTTTTGTGTGACCCACTTATGATTTTTTTCTCACTTGAATCTTCCAACAACTCAAGGGATAGTTCAACAACTAGATAATTAGTGGGATCAACCTACATAGTCAAAGATCAACTCCGATATCATACAATGTACTTGAGAGTGTGACTAAGTTTGTGTCTTTAAATTCTAGATCATTTTGACAATATTGAACCAAAAACTAGATCATGCGAAAAGATTAAGAAGGATTTGTTAGTGCCCAAAATTGAACTAAAGTAATTGTGCCCTTGTTGATTATAAGTGCTTAAATTGTTTAGCCTACTTCCTATCTAAAAGTGTTCACTAAAGGTCAAGAGGTCCTATTTTCACCTCAAGTAATTGAAAATCCCCTTTTCCCACCCTTACCTTGTGTAAACCCTATAAGGTCTTTGTTTAAATAACATTAAATATTTTTGTGCTCTAAACAAATCTTAGAGGTGTATGACCCAAACAAATATAGATGGTCTTTTACATTTGAAATGAAAACCTCAATGGCTTACTTTGATTGGGGTTATTATGAATGTAAATTTTTTTTCAAAGGCTTAATTTATGATAGGTAGGGTAAGCATGTGGGGATAAAAATAGCTCTTTAGATGGGCTATGCTTGGTGTTGTGATTTATACCATAGGAAGCCCTAGATTGCACTCTATATTTATCCCAAAATTAGACATTAAGCTACACTTTGGTGCATTTATTGATAAACAAGAAGCCTCAGACATTATTTTTAATGTATTTGGGGAGAAAATTTATGCTCATAAACTTATTTTGGTTGCACGTTCTCCACTTTTCAAAACCCTAGTTTTTATTTTGCTAAAGAAAGGTAGTTGTCTAAGAGGTTCCAGCTATGCAAGCAAGTGGTCAAGGGAATATTTAGGTAGTTACAAAAAAATACAAGGGGTTTGTTTGGCTTCCACTACAAATATTCTCTTTCCATCTCATGTAAAAGGCATCTCCAGCTAGAAAATCAAATTTTTTGTTACAAATCTTCATCATTGCTTGTAGAGGTAGTTAGAAGAATCATTTTTATTGAAAATACATGAAGATTTTAGGTGTGTCAAAGGATTTTTTCTAGGTGGGACTTTGGGGTGTTGACTACAAATTTTCAAATTTTCAAAATGCAACCCCCATTCCTAGATTTCAAATGGGTGTAAAAAAATGTATAATTAGGGGGCTTCTCCTCTATTTTAGGTGGTTGTTAGTCTTTATTTTTCTTAAGTCTAGGCTCTTTCAAAAAAATTGGGATCCATTGTTATGTGTATAAATTATCTCCCTTGATGAGGTGGTTGCAACTATACAACCATTCGCAATCTTTGAGAACATTTGTAATATGTCTTCCTTGTCCAACATGGAGCAAACTCACCATGCTTGTCCCCATGGCAACATTTTTAAAAACTGATGTATGTAAGATATATTTTCAATTTAATTAAAATGCATGTGGTTCCATACTATATCATGTTGATGAAGTGCAATAATATGTTTTGCAAGTTATGTTGATTGGACATTTGGTTCAATGTTCATTACTAGTTATCATTTTGAGCATAGATCTAGATTATAAACCCTTTTTGCATTTTAACTTGAAAATATGTTGTTGAATGACTTTTAGGGCACCCTAATTTTATGAATTTGATAAGGAAAAGTATATGAGATTCTAGTTTCAGTGTATGCTCTAGTCTTTCAAGGATCATTTGTTATTTCCCATTATCTTGCTTATGAGTTTTTGTTATATCTTTGTAAAGGAATATTGTCATGAATGCTGAAATATACCCTATTATTTGAAAACCACCAGCACACCACCCTTTTTTATAAAATACATAACTATCCTACCATAAAAATAATATACCCTTTGCATATGTTAATTGTTATTTGCCTTGAAAATGTATAAAATATTGCCTATTTAACATGTGTTTTTATTTTGTGCTTCAAATCCTGGCATTGTAGTTTTATATGTACCTCTATTATTGAATATTCTTTAGAAATAATATTTTATTAATATACCCATCTATCTTCAGTAGCTTATATGTGAACTAGTGCATTTGTTCATCCCATATGATAACCCTTCCTAGGTAGAGTGAACAAGTTTGGTTATGCCCTAGTCATATTTATTGTTATTTACACCAAAAATCCCCATGGAGGTTGAATTGCAAAATCTCTCCATATGAGCAAGATACCCCTTAGGTCCTCTCACGTTGGTTCAGACAAAGCAAAAATTAGTAGAGAGCTAACCATGCCCTCTATTGATACCTCTCAGTCATTTTATATGTTTGGTCCATTCTTGATTATTTGCACTGATTTGATTATCTTTGGTCCATCAATGTCAACACTCAATTGATACTATTGTCAAAGACTCTTGTAGAGAGTTAGAGTTATATGTATTTCATGTTGTGAAGTTTTCTACTATTATTTCATACATTTGGACTATCTTGGTTGTCAATGCCACAACACTTCATTGGGAACATGTTAAGATTTGAGAGATTTGACAAATTGACTTCTATTGCATTTATTGCAAAGAGAGTAAAATTGCATGTTAGAAGGTGGTTTTTCCCTTTTGAACATAATTCTAAAATTTTAGTGTCTTTGATTTTTATCTCTTCATCAAATTCAACAAGCTATATTTTCGACACGTATCACAATCAATTCGTCAATTGTTATATTCTAGAATTGTGATTTTAGTGGTGACTCTAATTTTATCATCTGGTTTCAAGGAAAATCAGTGCCTATTTTTAATATATTTTTAAGTTTCAGCTTTGATTATTTTATTATTTGGAAAGATGGAAGGACTGAGATCATCCTTCAAAGGTGACTCATCAAAACAACTTATCTTTCCCCTAAGTATTCATTAAAGAAGAGGGAGACAAGTTTAGAGGCCTATTGAAGGGTAAAGTTTAGTTGCAAAATAGTGTCTAGAATGCCAAGATTATGATAATCTTGAAATTTGTGTTAAACTCCCCATTGTTGAGGACTTTCATAGCTTTCTTAGTCATTCTAAAACTTATAGTCCCATTTAATATATAGTTCCTTCTCAACTAAATGAATCCCCTCCCAAGTTTGATCTACCAAGTCCACCTCACTCACTCCATCACATCCCTTTGCCATTTGTTCTCTAAACTCCCATTGAACTAACATGAGGCATTGGGACCAAGATGAGAATGAAAATCCTACATTTCACATTCCCAAGTTCAGACCTATCAACTTTGATGAAATGGAAGGTTGTCCTAATGAAGTCCCGAATGAACTAAGGAACCACCTTCCAAAATTTCAAGGGAATAATGTAGTGAGTGGTGATTAACACTTGATGTATTTTCACAATACATTGAATACTATGATGTTGAGTATGAGGATGTGTGTATTAAGTTGTTTATAAACACATTGGAGGAAGATGGTCACGAGTGGTTCAATTCTCTTTCCCATAGATGCATTGATTCATGGGAAGAAATGAATAATTTTTTTAAAATTTATTATGGTGATAGAATTGATCCAAGGTTTCTTTTGGTTGAGTTTGAAAACATCAAAAAGAATCCCAATGAGTGTGTGTAGAATTCCAATACAAGGTTCAACAAAGATATGATGTGGCTTCTTGAGAACATTAGGCCTAGTGATACAACATGCTTGATAAAGTATTGTGATGCATTTGACAAGAAGGTTACATACTACCTGAGGGACAAGGATCCCACTAACCTGAGGATGGCATTTAATATGGCCATCCAAATTGAGAATAACATAAAGGTTTTGGGTAAGCCCTTAAACAAGTGGGCTGATGTAAAGTTGGTTAATCCTGAAAGAACATAATTCACTAAGACAACCGACCTTGAGGAAATGGTTAAGACTTTCACCTTTGCTATGAAATAAATGTCATACAAGTTGGCTAGAGTTGAGAAGGGGATCCCTCATGGGTATACAATTCAAGAGAGATCTCCAAATATGAATAAAGCACAAGGAAGGCTTGCTTTCCATAATCAAGATAATGCAAAAGGGAAGAGGCCTGCACATGATGAAAAAATAGATAGAAATCAAAATAGAGGGGCTAGAAAATAAGTGACTAATCCATTAAACACCAAAGTGAATGTTATAAATTATGATTTTGACATTGATTGGTGTGATAGATGCTTCCTTCCAGATCATCCATGTGATACTATTAAACCAATTGATGAAGTTGTGGATGATCCTAAATCTATGTCTAATGATGATGAGAGTTTGATGTTCAATTATCAAGTCTCCTAAAGCAAACTGTCTACCTCCACAAAATTGCTAAGTGTTACTAATGTTGATTAGTTTTGGATTGCAGTACAAAAGGTATGTGTCTCAAATTATGAATTTGATTGTGATGTTAATATGGAACAAGCATATGAATTACCTAATCATGATTTCAAGTTTTTAAGATCATTAATGATTAAAAAATATGATGGGTGAATTTCATAAATTGAGGACAAGTAGCTGCTAATTAATGCAACAATTGCCCAAGAGAAAGAATATTACCTGAGAAGCAAGTATCAAGGTGATACTCACAAGACACTACCCCTACAAATCTAAAGGCAAGGGATGTAATTAAGTAACTGAAGAAAACTACATCAGTCCCAAATGCTTCCAAATTAGCACCCATTTCCCAAGTTGCTAAATTGAGAGGTGATCCTACCAAAAACAAAGTACCTTTGCTATCTATTATTCCTAAGGTTATAAATGATGTTAAAACAAACCCACCCTTCAAAACTATTGTTAAACATGCAAATCCATCCCAACCTACTCCACTTCAGACTTTAAGTGATTGTAACCTAGATGAAGGTGTTGTCACCCTTCCACCTAATAAATCTAATCCTCAGTATAGTGTGTGTGATATGGCCCAAGTGTTGAGCCAACTAAAAATCACCATGCCACTTGTTGAATTATTGTGAATACATACACATAAAAAGAGGGTATTTGAATACTTGGAATTTGGTGATAAATCAATTGTAAATGAAATTAATTTACCCCAAACACCCTTAGAAAGTGATGAAGAATCAAAAGAGGTTGTTGAACCAGCCCTAGAGGTGTATTTGGGGACCATATTGGTAGAACATCAACTGAAAGTGGATCTATTTTATATAACCCTCTTGATCAATGGTCTAATTATCTATAATTGTATGCTTGATTATGGAGCCTCTTATAATGTGATGCCCCTAGGTGTCCTAAATGAGCTTGGAATAAAGATTACACCAACCTTTAGTAAGTGTTATGCCATGGATTCATGAGAGGTGCTAATTGTTAGACAATTTGAAGGGTTGGTAATGAAGTTGGAAGTACATCCAAGTAAGTATTTGAATATGAATGTGGTAGTTATGGACTGCCAACCTAAATAGGGGATGTTGTTGTCATGTAAATGGGCTGCTAGCATGGGTGGATGTGTACAAATGAAATTGTCATATGTTACCATTCTATTGGGAGGTAAGATGGTCAAACTTCATAGGGAGCCAAATATGTTGCATATAATTGAAAATCTAAAACATGCCCTAAATGAAGTGTTGTTCATGGATGTTGAGCTTGGAAACTTTCTTGGGAATATTGATGCTGATGAACAGCCTGTTGTTCTTGATGTTGAACTTGGTAAAGAAGGTACAATTTGGAATATGTGTTTTGACAGAGCTTACTCCAATCTTGGGAATGGAGATGGGGTTGTTTTCTATGTTCCCAATGGTAAATACAATGCCTAAAGTTTTATTTTAAGATTTACTTTGAGTGCATGAATAATATTATTGAGTATGAGGCACTCTTGCTTTGTACTCACCTGATTTATACTAAGAAATAAGTGTATTTATAGTTGATAAAAAGGTACCAAGATCTTTTGGCTTGGTCTTATCCAAATTTGAAATCATGCATAAAATATGTGTTTCAACATGTCATCTCATTATAGCCTAGCAACATGACCTTCATGCATAATAGATCTTAGCCACCAAGGTACTGAAAAAGTTTAAGAGACTAAAGGATGATGAGATTCTAGAGCCACCAGTTAATGGTAAACCTCTGAAACATTTCCTCAATTGAGTTTGTATCATGTGGGAAATATTGTATAGTGTGTAGTCTTGTTGTTTCATTACTTTGTTTCCCCTCTACTTTGGGCCTTGTTTGTACAATTGCTTTCATGTTTTTGTTGTGTGTTCAGTTTTAGATCTTCTTGATCTATTTTTGTCAGTCTGCCTCATTTTGGTGAGTCTTCATGGAAGTTTGCTAATAATTATTAAAGTTTTGACTCTATGGCCCAATGGATTGGAACCTAGTATTGCTTTTTGGGGTTTTTTGCACACCCATATGGGGTGTACATCCATGGGCAAGAGCCAATGTTAGTGCCCAAAATATCATTGAAGCAATTGTGCCCTTGTTGATTATAAATGCCTAAATTGTTTAGCCCACTTCTTATCTGAAAGTGTTCACCAGAGGTCAAGAGGTCCTATTTTCACCTCAAGTCACTAAAAATCCCCTATTCTCACCCTTACCTTGTGTAAACCATGTAAGGTCTTTGTTTAAATAACATTTAATATTTTTATGATCTAAATAGATCTACAGAGGTGTATGGCCCAAACAAATATATATGGTCTTTTATATTTGAAATGAACACCTCAATGGTTCCTTTTGATTGGGGTTTATGATAAAGGTAAATGGTTTCTCAAAGGATTAATTTTTGATAGGCAGGGTAAGCATGTGGGGATACAAATGGCTCTTTAGATGGGATATGCTTAGTGTTGTGAGTTTTGCCATAGGATGCCCTAGATTTCACTCTATATATATCCCTAAATTAGACATCGAGCTACACTTTGGTACATTAATTGATAATGAAGAAGCCTCAAATGTGATTTTTAATGTATTTGGGGAGAAATTTTATGCTCATAAACTTATGTTGGCTGCATATTCTCCACTTTTCAAAACCCAATTTTTTTATTTTGCTAAAGAAGGGTAGTTGTTCAGGAGGTTCCAGCTATGCAAGCAAGTGGTCAAGGGCATCTTCAGGCAGTTACACAAAAATACAAGGGTTTTTTTTTGCCTCCACCATGAATATTCTCTTTATAACTCATGTAAAAGGTGTCTCCATCTAGGAAATCAAAGTTTTTGTTTCAAATTTTCATCATTATTTGTAGAGGTAGTTAGAGGAATCATTTTTCTTGTAAATACATGAAGGTTTTAGGAATTGTAAAGGATTTTTTCTAGATGGGACCATCTTGGTAGGACTTTGGGGTGTTAACTATAATTTTGAAAATTTTAAAAATATAACCCCCATTCCCAAATTGCAAATGGGTGTACAAAATGTATAAATAGGGGACTTCTCCTCTTTTCTAGGTGGTTGTTGGTCTTTATTTTTCCTAAGTCTCTACTTTTTCAAAAAAAATTGGGATCCATTGTTGTGTGTATACATTGTCTCCCTTACTAAGGTGGTTGTAATTTTACAACCATTAACAAGTTTTGAGAGCCATTTTAATATGTCTCCCTTGTCCAACATGGAGAAAACTCACCATGCTTGTCCCCATGGAAAAATTTTGAAAAGTGATGTATCTAATATCTCTTTTAGATTTAATGAAAATGATTGTGTTTCTTTGCTACTTCCTATTAATGAAGTGTAGTAATATGTTTTGTAAGTTATGTTGATTGGACATTTGGTTTAATGTTCATTAATGGTTATCATTTTGAACATAGATCTAGATTATAAACCCTTTTTGCATTTTAACTTGAAAATATGTTGTTGAATGACTTTTAGGACACCCTGAGTTTATGAATTTGATAAGGAAAAGTATAGGAGATTCTAGTTTTAGTGTATGTTTTAGTCTTTCAAGGATCATTTAGTATTACCCATTAACTTGCTTATGAGTTTTTGTTATATCTTTTCAAAGGAATATTGTCATGAATGTTGAAGATACCCTATTATTTGACAACCACCAACACACCAACCTTTTTTATGAACTACCTAACTATCCTACCCTATCTTATCCTATAAATAATACACCCTTTGCATATGTTAAGTGTTATTTTCCTTGAAAATGCATAAAATTTTGCCTATATAACATGTGTTGTATTTTGTGCTTTAAATCCTAGAATTATAGTTTTCTATTTGACCCATGTTGTTGAAGATTATTTAGAATTAATATTATAGTCATATACCTGTCTATCTTCAATAGCTTGTATGTGATCTAGTGCATTTATTCATCTCATGTGACAACCCCTCCCAGGTGGATTGAATAAGTTTGGTTGTGTCCTGGTCATTTTTTTTTTATTTTCACCAAAAACCCCCATTGAGGTTGAATTGTAGAGTCTATTTATTTAATCAAGCCACCCCTTAGGTCCTCTCACCTTGGTTCAAGTAGAGCTATAAGTAGCAAGGAGCTGACCATACCCTATGTTGGTGCCTCTCAATCATTTTTACATTCGATCCATTCTTGATGTCAAACCCTCCCCAGCTATAACAACATATCCATGGGTTTTTCATCTTTGTTTGTCATTTTCTTCATGAGCTTAAGATAGATCATAGAGCTCATCAAACAACCTACAATCCTAAATGATAAAATGATCATATGAATATTACAATAAACCAATATTTGGATCATCATCTTGGTCTCAAATGGATATAATCCACTGAAGAAGATATTTATCCAAGTCTTTAATCCTTCACCTAAGACAATAAAATAAGTGATACTCAATTTGACACTGTCACTATAGTAATAAGCATATAATTAGACCATGTTAATATTTTTTGAATAAATTCTAAAATTACTTCAAGAAGACAAGTGAGAAAAGATATTCACATATCTTCCTAAATATCTTATGTAGTAAGGAATTCTTATCATGACCATCCTAGCAGTTTATGCTCCAATTCTTCAACTGAATCTTAATTGGTTAAACAAAACATAAGAATGCATTTATTCAGGCTTATGATCATTTGCATGGGACAATAAAAATAGTACAACATAATTTTGAAGAATTGTTGATGTATTAGAATAAGTGGAATATCATGTCTTTTTGGTACAAAGAACTGAATCAATAGTTGTATGAAGAGTATGACAAATAAGACCAGCTTAGATAACACCCCAAATCCAACCTTCACCTCAAATATAATTGTGTTCTTTCCAAACTGGTTGAAATATGATTTAATAGAGAAAGTAAATTTTAAGGTAAAATAGATCCCTTATATCAATTTCAAAATATTTTTAGTTTTAGTTTAGATCCCAAGCCAAAAAATAAACTCAAGAACTTAGTTAGTCTTCCTTTAGGGTCGATGCACAAAGTTAAGGGACAAAAAGTATGAAATTATTGTAACTTTTAATTTTATTTACAAAGGGAATACACCCTTTTTTTTTAATTTTTGAGGCTCAGAATTATGCCCGAGCCTCAAAGGCATACGCCCTTTGCAAATCATAAAGGGCGTACACCCTTTTCATTTTCTCATTTCATTTTTCCTATAACTCAAACCCACAACTTAAGCCTTCTAATTTTTTTACTCTCTTCACATTTGTCAAGTGTAGATTCACGTACATGCTTTGGAGTTGCATCCCACCAAAGAGATTCAACATTTAGGTTGTTATAGGTCAGGTATGTTGATTTTGAGATTTTAATTTTTTTGTTTCTATCTATATTTATTTATTCAATTAGGGTTTTGAATTTAATTTTGCATTAGATTCTCTTTCATTTCCTAAAAAAACTTGTATTTCTATTTAAATCTAGATACAAAAGTTTGATGGATCCATTGCATGAATAAAATGTTAGACAAAACCCCAAACAATTTGATTTTGAAAAAGAATAAGTTCAATTGTATTAGAAATACAATTTAAAACATCAAAAATTATAAATATTCATCAATGGTTTATGTCACTCTTCAGCTGGAAGTGCACACATTTCACTTGTTAATATACTAGAGACTATTTTTAATGAAGTGGGAAATGTAACTTCGCAAGTTAATGTAATGTTGAATCAAAGAGAGACCATGAAAAAAAAAATTTTGATAAATTGTCATATAAATATGTTAAGAAAAAATAATAAAAGAAGTTGTGTGCACTTTGTTTATTAATCCTAGAACCAACCAACCTCCACCAATAGAGTTAATTTATTTGATGATATATTCATAATCATCTATAACTTGTATACATAATCTACTTAGAATTGCATATCCCCAAACATTCATAATTAATATACACATTCAAGTATCTAACCTAGGTTTATCTTATAACAACTCTTAGCTATTTATATTGACTCAAAATTATAATAAATACAAAATCCATGTATATATGCTATTATATATCCAACACCAAAATAAATCAAAAACTTGAATTATTACAATCGACACTACTAAATAGCAATCGACACATAATAAAATAAATATAGTTTAAACAAAATTATATATACTTAGTTGAATCACAATCCATTTAAACTTAGTTGACACTTAATTCATTTAAACTCAGTTGACATACACATCCATAATTACACAGCCAAATATCCTATAATAAAACCCAAACCTAAAATGATATTCAAATCCATATGGATAATCAAAT